>JAYKAV010002932.1:2090770-2162971 GCA_035582835.1 Phoebastria nigripes
TTATGTCAAGACTTGAAGTTTGTTTGGTTTTTTTTTTTTTTTTTATCTTCCAGTCATATTGTCTGTTACTACAGACAAGTTATGTGAACACAAATTAAATTGTTTATGTTCAAGGATCAGTGGTTTATTCAGTAAATGTTTCAACAATGTATAGCTACTTTGAATTAAATTTAAAATTTGCAATAGAATTTTTGCTTCAATGTTGTCAATTTTAAAGTTATTTTTAACTAATATAAAATGTCCAGTGAAACCTTTTGTGAATAATTAAAATAGAGCCTGAGTGATACTTCAAGGTATTGCATTAACAATTTACTTCACAAAGCTACATTAATAGTTGATTCTCTATTATACTTCTGATAACAACAGCGTTCTTTTTAGGAACATCTCCATTGTCTTGTGTGAGGTAGAAATAATTTAATATTTGTTTGCTACTTTGGCTACATAGATCTGTATGCACACTTTCCTTTTCCCTTCTCTACATTGTGTCATGCTTGTCTGTTTAATGTATAGAGATCACTTTTTAAAACAGTTTTCAAAGTGTCACTCAAATCACTCTTGAATACTTCATACTTGCCAGAAAATTTTGGAATAGTACATAGGAAGTGGTGTTTATAGAATCATGGAATAGAACGGTTTGGGTTGGAAGGGACCTTTAAAGGTCATCTAGTCCAACCCCCCTGCCATGGGCAGGGACATCTTCAACTAGATCAGGTTGCTCAGAGCCCTGTCCAACCTGACCTGGAATGTTTCCAGGGATGGGGCATCTACCACCTCTCTGGGCAACCTCTGCCAGTGTTTCACCACCCTCAGCGTAAAAAATTTCTTCCTCATCTCTAGTCTAAATCTACCCTCTTTTAGTTTAAAGCCATTCCCCCTTGTCCTGTCCCAACAGGCCCTGCTAAAAAGTTTGCCGCCATCTTTCTCATAAGCCCCCTTTAAGTACTGAAAGGCTGCAGTAAGGTCTCCCCTTTCTTCTCCAGGCTGAACAACCCCAACTCCCTCAGCCTTTCTTCATAGGAGAGGCGTTCCATCCCCCTGATCATTTTTGTGGCCCTCCTCTGGACCCGCTCCAACAGGTCCATGTCTTTCCTGTGCTGAGGGCTCCAGAGCTGGACGCAGTACTGCAGGTGGGGTCTCACCAGAGCAGAGCAGAGGGGCAGAATCCCCTCCCTCGACCTGCTGGCCACGCTGCTTTTGATGCAGCCCAGGRTACGGTTGGCCTTCTGGGCTGCAAGCGCACGTTGCCAGCTCATATCCAGCTTTTCATCCACCAGTAGCCCCAAGTCCTTCTCGGCAGGGCTGCTCTCAATCCCTTCATCCCCAAGCCTGTATTGATACTGGGGGTTGCCCCGACCCAGGTGCAGGACCTTGCACTTGGCCTTGTTGAACCTCATGAGGTTCACAGGGGCCCAGTTCTCGAGCTTGTCCAGGTCCCTCTGGATGGCATCCTGTCCCTCAGGTGTTAACATGTCACAGGCAAAGGAATGTAATGTTAGTTCTGAACTATAGGTTTAGAGTTCAGGATTCATCCAAAGTATCTAAAATGCAGGTTCTCGTGTTTTGCCTGCATATTATTTTGAGTCATACTATTGATTGACTTCTGTTGCTATAGAAATATTAGAAATGCTATTTTAACATAGAACAGCTAATTGTCCTACTACTGTCATGGAAACAAACAGCTTTTTCTTTCATCTGTGATGATCTGTAATTGGATGGGTGAAGTTGAAAAATGGCAGAGTAAAGCCAGCAGAGAAACAATGAAGATCTGTCACCAAGCATCTTGCGTGTAGAACAGTGGTGACACGCCCCAAGCCAGGCTTATTTTTGGTCTAATGGAAATAGAGTTTGAGGGTGCTGCCCGTACATCTCTGTGCATCRTCACTGCGCTCAGTAAAGTGTCAAGGCTGCAGACTACACTTCCATTGCCACTCTATGTACAAAAGATGGCCAGGTGACATTTCTTTCTTGGGGGAAGT
Source organism: Phoebastria nigripes (assembly GCA_035582835.1). Lineage (NCBI taxonomy): Eukaryota > Metazoa > Chordata > Aves > Procellariiformes > Diomedeidae > Phoebastria > Phoebastria nigripes. The sequence continues at coordinate 2,092,747 of JAYKAV010002932.1, forward strand.
AAATAGTGTGATTTATCGTGTTGCTTATAAAGCAATGAATTATATCCTTGGTTCTGTCTCACAAAATTCTTCACTTCTGAATTCATTGCTCTAATTCAGCTCTTCAAAGCATCCACAAATCTGTGATGCTTATGAGAACACAGGTATGTCAGCTCTGATCTCTGGGCCATGCTGTTGAGTTCTATTGTAGCATTGTTCATATCTCTCAAATCTAACCTATAAACACTTTAAGCTATACAGACCTACTTTTTCAACTTCTGATTGCTTAATTATTCTACAAGTTATTTTTATAGAAAATATTGCATCAGAAAGAATATATGGGATAACTTGTTCTAGTCGTACCTAATCTCAGATCTGTCTTTGATGTGCAGATTCTGTCAGATGCTCGCACAAGGTCATTCCTCTGTGCCTCATCTCAATCGCTCAGTTCAGTCAGGAATCTGCGCAGAAGTATATTCTGTTTTGAATTGCTTTACATAGCTAAGGACAAGTCCACTCTGAAAAGATATTAACTGTCCTGTTTTAATACTAATGAAATATATTTAGGAAAGTCACATAATTTTTAATTGTTTCAAGATCACCTGGAAATTACTTTCTCTGTATTCTACTTTGAAATCTAAAATTGAGACTTAACAAAAGGATAAGTGTTCATAATAATATATTTTTGGGTGCAGCAAGTGAATAGCTTTTCTTCCGCAATAAAAAGAAAATTTATTCTATAAAATAACAGGATGTAGGCTTATGTAGATATTTTAAAGAAGAGGTCATTCAGACAAACTGACAAAATGCATAGAATTGACTGCCCTCTTTTTAGTCACTTGACATCTAGACTTGTGTAGATTATTCTGACAGAGATATGATACTTCAAGAATATAGCTTGTTCAGCTAGTCTTCAGTTCAACAGCCATCACAGCTAGAACTGTTGGAATTTATCAGTGAATCCTATACAGGAGACAAACCCATTTTGTGTTTCATAATAATGGTTATAAAATTTGGGAATAACTTGAGTTCTGTGCTGAATAGATTTTCTTGTCTGCTGTAAGAAGTGTCAGTTACGTAAGGAGGTGGCAGAATTATACCTGATTTTATTTATTTATTTATTTAAACGGTAGTCTGCAGCTGCAGAAACAATTGTATATATTTTTTTCAGACTTTTTTTCTTTTCAGAAAAGAAACTTATATTTGTGAAATATGCAGTACTTGAGCATTTTTTCCCCAATCATGAGCATTTTCCATTCTCCTTAGGAAAACTCATCATGGGAACAATCCCATATTATGAATGGCCTTGAAAAATAAATAAACAGTATATTCTTTTGTTGTTAAGAGAGTATGTGCATCTTACCCATCTGTCCTCCTCCTGTGTTCCTTCTATGTTGTTATGCTASAAAGTCAATTCTTCCAGAGAATCTATTTGATTTTTTTTTTCCCCCCTTGTAAGAAGCTTACAGGACAAAAAGCAATAGAAATTCACCTCAATATTGTTCTTGAGGAGCTATTTTCCCTTACTGCCTTGAACAAGCTCCTTGTATGAAAAATGAAATAGAAGGAAAACATAAAACCGTCTGCCTTTAGCGCTCTCATTTAACAGAACAAAATTCTCCTGAAGAGTGCCTTGGAGTATTTAAAACAACTAGTGATACAGTAATTACAGACTCAAGAAAATGTCACTGCCTTGTCTGGTGCTCTAGGTGAAGCTTTGCAGGAGGAGTAAAGATGAGTTTCCCCAACTTCATGTTGCCAGAAGTGAGGAATTGTAGAGGCACAGGAGCAGTTCCTGACGCGGGAGTTTGAGAGTCACTAGTGACACTGCGCATGTGCTCAGTCATGAGCAGCGGTGCTGGCCTGTCTGGCTGCCCTTGCCTTTTAGGAGAGGTTAAAATGGTAATGACAATTTAAAAAAGATACTAAAGAGAAACTAGAGAGTTTTCTGTAAAGGCACAAACACTCGATAATAAGTCCCCTTAATCACAAGTAATATTTCATACTTATGGCTGTTCCTTGGTTAGGTGTTTGTACCACATCATCTCAAGCTACTAATACTGTCACTTTGGTTAATGATGGGCTCCAAGGTTAATGGCTTGACACAGTGATGCCTTTTGTTCCTCTTGAAGTCCTCTGTTATTCTCCTTTCACTGTTTATGTGCAGCATTGCATAAGGTCATGTATTTCTTGAAAGAGCAGGCACTTGATGTAAATACTATTACAGCTGGAATAAAAAAGTGTAATCGAATAGCGTATCTCTAAGCTAGAAATAAAAAACAGGTAGTGTTACTGCTGGTTAGGCCTGAAAAATGCTGTAGCTTTTGCTTAATTTGCCAGGTTTATGAGCATCAGAAATGTTCTGACAAAATGTTGGTGACTTTTAGAAATTGAGATGACTATCTGGAATAGATACTGATAAATATTTAAAAGGTTTCCATTACTTGTTATTTTGAGGAGAAAGCTGTTATTAGCAAATGTAGACAATAAGCATTTATGTAATGAAACATAGTTGGAAAATGTAATGTTAAAAGGATCTCTAGTGGCTGTGATCCAAAATTCTACTGGTAACATACTCTGTAAGCTTACCGGTATCTCAGTCTACAGTAACGAAGAATCAGAATAGAACATAATAAAGCTGCCATGTGTGAAAGAATCCCCCAAAAAGGGAAACCCAACAGTCAATATTCACTCTAAATACTGATATATCAGCAATGAGCCAGGCTCTGTTCATCTTCATTTTGTGTTGTCATTCACTAGGTATAAAGCCGAGTGATTGATTTTGTTTCCTCTTGTTTTTATGGAATGTAACTTTACAGTTTGAGGAGGTTTCTTGTCTGAAAAATTCATTGCTATTTAGTGTACAGTTGCATCCAGCTTTAGAATTAATGCCTTGTATTCACATCACTGAGCAACTATTCTGCATCATGTGTAGTGGAAAGTTGATTTAGGCAATTTTCCCTATAGATTTGTGCATATGTCACCTTTGGGCAAAAGATGAGCTAATAGAATTGAAATGAATGTAATTGGCAGAAGGTCAACCAGGGAGCCGTATATGTCTAGAGTTTCCAGAAAAGCCAGAGTTGTTTCATGTTGGCATATTACTTGATTAGTATGCAGGTAAGGTGATTGTGCCTCAACAGAATAATTGGATCATTCAAATATCTGCAAGCCCTGGTGTATCTACAAAGCCTGAACAGTGATTAGATCCTGCCTGTTCATTGCAGCAAGCCTTGAAATTCTTCCCACTGTGAAAAACTAATTTTCTGTGGGAATTTATTAAATAAGAACTCTGCATGCCACTTTACCTTGTAAGCATTACCAGCAGAATACAAAGATTTCTTTTGACTTTGATGCATGCACTTCATGGATGCTTTTATATCATTGTTTTGTTATTTTTCTGCATTCAGCACAAATTCCAGTAATTCTTTGTTACATAGATTTCTGGAGAAGAGTTGCATCTCCATTCGATGATAAAGCAGCAGTTCATTTAAAGAGAAGGGAAGGGGGGAAGGGTGTGCTGTGGAAAAAAAAGAGACAGAACTAAAACATGACAATACGTTTCAGTTGTTATGTTAAGAAAAAAGCCAGAACAAATATTCACAAGTTGTTGCTTTTCAATCTTCATATTTCTGTGCAGTAATTGGGTACTGCTGCATCAGTAAACAAATTTTATCATGTCATCTGACTTTTGTTTTAAAAACACAGAATGCTAATCTGTGTTAATAAGGAACAACCAGTATTACAGTGTAAGATTTCTGTGCTGCCCAGCAGACTTAAAAAAAAAAAAAAAAAAAAAAAAAAAAAAAAAAAAAAAAAAAAAAAAAAAAAAAAAAAAAGAAGAAGGAATTTAAGCTTCCTAGCAGGTTTGCAATGTATATTTCATCTATATACAAAAGTGCTCTGAAGGGCAAAATAACAAGATCCTTTCTATACTTACAAAATGAATTCATGCTGTATCTTGAATGCCTTGGAGCCAGTGTCTCAGTCAAAATACCTTTTCAGTGAGAGGATGTAGGGTGCAATTCATCTTCTGATCTCAGCTAATGGCAGTCAGCTTGGTTGTAGGGGAATAGAATAGTCCAAACATCTGCCCTATTTTGCTCTGTTTTTTTGTGTTTTTAAGTACTTAATGGCTGTAGTACAGCTAGTCCTGGAAGCTGATCTAAAGTTATAAACACAGTGTCACTTAAGCTACAGTGTAGCAGGGGCCACAGCAGAAGATAATCACCTAAAAAGAGTAAATCCTCTTGGGTTAAGGAAGAGAGTTGTATGCAGAGCTAAATGAATAATTCATGGAAAATAWTTTTTTTTTCAGCTTGCAGAATGGCTTGAGATTCTCTCAACTGTATTAATTATTCAAATGTTTCTGAGAAATGTTTTTCTTAAATTTTATTGTAAATACTGGAAATTTGAGCTTGATTCTTGCAATGATTGATTTAGAAGACTGTATGGACTTCCCAGACCTTAATTGGTTGGGTATACAAGCACCCACATGAATATATTTGATGTAGATTTAAAACTTGTTTTCAATAAAATCTCTGTCTAATGAAACTTAAAAACTTCCTCTTCACGAACTATGTTTCTGTAGTAAAACACAACAGCTTTAATTTTTTATGAAAGTGAGCATCCAGCATGGTATAACATGGCTGCAAGTAATTCATTTGGAAACTCAAATGGATCTTTAAATACTTTTTCCTGCATAATTTACACAGCTCTACTTGTGTGATACTAATCACTACTTATTAGTGTTGAATTTATATTACTCAATAGGTGAATATTTCTTTGTTCCTTCTCTTATAAGTTGTAATTATCCCTCCATTGCTACATGTCAGTATCCAAGTGGTTTGAGGATGGTACGTTAAATACCCATATATTTGTGTAATGTGACACAGTCTTGCCATAAAAAAAAAAAAATCCCAAACTGTAACATAAACTAAGTCATACTGCTAGATTTTCCTCATTTGTGCAAAAAGGAGGAAAAAGTGTCGTTGCCTTGATAGTTTCATATCAGGTTCCTAGAATGTGTGAGAAATACAAAAGGCTGGTGTATTTGTAGTATTTTTGCTGGCTGCTTTGAGGCCCTTTGGAGGAAATGTTTGTCCTCATCACTGTCTAAAGTAGTGCCACGGCATGAGCTCACAGACCTGGGTACTGATAATGGATGGACTATCTACTTGAAATATGTTTTTGACACATATGTGATGATTTACATAAGAGATGGAAATGTATTGTTAATGTCCTGGCTAAGTTCCATTCAGGAAAGTACGTTTTGCTTACTTTGCCAGAGTAATTACAGTTTGCTTACCTTGCCATAGTTCTTCCTCTAATTTCAATCAGATAGAATTAATCAGCAGTTTCCTGTAAAAACTGTTATATGCCGATTCTGCAAATGCGTAATGTCTGTTGTGTTGTGTTCCACAAATGGCTCCATTTCAGTGGTGGTTACAGTAATAAATCTGGAGAGGAACATGGGCTATGTTCAATGGGAAAGGTGCTGCATAAATGTAAGGTGATATTACTACCTCCTTTCTCCTGCTCTGTTGCTAGTTCTGTATCCAGTGCCCTACTTTTACCTTCTAGTCTGTGACTCCTAGCCATTAATCTCTGATGTGGATTTTTTTCAAATGCTTTTTGAAAAACTAAATGCACTACAACAACAGTATTTCTCTTATCTGTCACAGCAGTAATATCTTCAAAGAACTCTAAGAGATTAGTTGAGCATAACCTCCCCTGCCTAAATCTGTGCTGGCTACCCTTAATCATACTGTGTTCTCTTGAGTGCTCTTCAACCTCGTGCTTTATTTTTCTCCTTCAATTGACTTTAGTTAAACTTAGGACGTATATGTGGAGTTTACATGCAGATTAGGCATGGGTGAACAATGTTATCAGTGAGCTTCTACATGAGGAACAACAAAAAAGAAAAAAGACTCTCCAGCCTAGAAAAAAAGGTGACTGAGGGAGCTTATGACAAAGATCTATAAAACCCGAGTGAAATTGAGAGGATTAATAGGAAATGATAGTTCTTCCACTGCAAGAATTAGGACACACCAAATAAAACTAGCATGCAGCAGATTCAAAACAAAAGGAGCTGGTTATTAACAGAACCTGTAATTAAGCCATGGAATTTCTTACTGTCAGATTTTATGGTTGATAAAGTTTACGTAGGTTTGAAATGAGACTGGACAAATTTATGCAAGAGGAATCTGTCAAGGTCAGTTAAATGTCAAGACACTGTAATGTGAGGAAGTCCTCAGGCTACAAATAACAAGGAATTATCACTAAATGTTAGCCCTGTTCTGGCACTCTTTCCTTGGCGTCTTCTGCTAGCCGTGTGATATAGAGCTATGTGGACATCTAGTGTGGCCTGATCTAGCCTTTGTTTCAAATTTCTCTGAGCCCACTGTAGTTCTAATTGAAGGCTTCCTGATCATCTAAATCTTCAAGAATTTTCATCTGTATGTAGATTGACATAGGTTTTGGACTCTAGTTCTCACCAGAATAGAAGTTTAAAGTGGCTAAAGTGTTACCTAAAATTCACTGTTAGACTTAGTGCCAAACATGTTTTGCATAGTTTGCAGAAATTTAGCATTCAGACAACCTGTGCATTGATTGCAGATAGTTTGAAGTTACACTAGAAAATGCAAATGACTCCATTTTATCTCTGTCTTGAGTTTAGATTTTGTGATTGGTTGGGTTTTCTTGGTCTTAATTAAAAGTTTATTTTTCAGAGCTGCAGAGTTTTCTTTTTCCTGCTGAACGATTTCCCCTCATCCTCCTCCTAAGGGATAGAATTATCTAGATCAAGGTTGAAGGAAACATTAATTAAACTTAGTGAGAAAATAAAGTCTACGAAGACAGTGTTTTGAGTTCCTTGTCAATGAATCTCCTTATATAAGAAGTTTTTAAATTTCCTTAAATTTCATCACTAAAAGTAGCATTACAAAGCAGAGTATGTTTACAATGTCAGAGTGTGCCTGCCAGGATATCAAAATCTGGAAATAGAAGAGCATAATCACTTCCGATTTGCCTGCTTGGACTTTCAAGTCAGTGCAGTAATTTAAATATGTTTTTTTCTGGTGACGCACAAAAAGGTGTTATGATTGGTTTTATCTTTTTTGTTTAAAAAAATATTATCAGGAAATATATAGAGGTAGGGGAGTTGGCATCAGATTGCCAGAGCTGACCTGGCATCAGAGTTAACATTCTTACCGAGTTGGGGGAGAGAGAGACAACGAAAGAGATTCTTCTGTGTAGATAATATACTCAGTTTTACCGCTCTTAAAACTCTGAATTGGAAAGAGAAGTGGTAAGCAAAGAAAATAAGCAAAACATCATGTACTGCTATCTCAAAAGAAAATAGTTGAAATATTTAAATAAGCAATATAGCTTGGGCTCTGAAAGTGACATTGATTAAAACTGGCCATCCTTTAGCTGTGGAAAGATTGCACTTTTTTTTTTTTTTTTTTTTTTTTTTTTTTTTTTTTTTTTAGTATTTTATAAAAGCAGTTGATTTTAATGGACAATTCATGAACTTAAGTACATGCCCAAGCAATTTAGCGCAGCATTATCTAGAACTTCAGCTGTACTGGTAGCTTGGCATTTCTAATTCTATATAGCCACTGAATACCTGAGCTGTTAAGTCAGCTTTTAAGTCCCGATGCACTAAAATGGGAAATAAAAGTAGTAATAATAATTAGAGATAATTATTAATGTAATATTAGAGTAGTAATACCATTTTGCTCAGCTAGAATTTCTCTTCTTTGCATTTATGTTCCAGAAAGATATTTATGTAGTTGAGTGAGTCAGAAATGTTAATGAGAAAGGAACTTTTAAGTCTCATGCCTGAGACTTAACTGACACTGAGAAAGGAAAAGAGTAACTATAGCTGTGCCCTGCTGGATTGATCTGATGGCAGCTTAATGCAGGAAGACATTTTTCTTGGTATCAGTGGACACTAAGTGTAGCCTGAGACAGTTTCTGACTGATCACAGCTACCGATCACAGTGTTCAAATACTGAGCAGTGATGGAAACCATTTTTGTTCACGCCATCAGAGTAGAGAAATGTGTAAAACTAAATCATTGAATGTTTTTGTGTAACAAATGCATTCACGGAAGTCAGAATTTGCTCACTGACAAACCATAAGTATGAAATGCAGCTATCCATCAGAGAAGTTATTCATTGCAAATTATTCAGTCAGCTCTAGCAATTTATTAACATTAGTTGAAGAACCTTTAAAGAGAAAATAGAACAAGTCTTCATATTAATCACATGAGATGCTCTTTTTTGGTAGTTTATATCAGGTCATGTCAAAGTGATGCTTCAATCTCATCTGATAAAATGTAGATTGTAACATACATCACAGTATAAGGATAATTTCTGGAGACAGAAATACATCCTGAAAGACACTGAAGGAATTCATAATTTTTTGGTTGAAATGGGGCAGAGTCTGGTAGGGAGACATGGTTGTGATGGGAAAAGGACAAGAATTGTCCTGGGAATCCTCCTTGGTTACTCAGAGCAGAGACAGGGACAAAACACCCGCTGTGGGAGGAAATCAGACACTCCAAGGGGATCGATCAGAGGGCTGAGGAACTAAGAGTTGCTTGATAGCTTTGGTCAGAGTAGAACAAATATAGCTAAGTGAAGATAAAAGAAAACAGCAGAAAAAGAAATGTGGATGTGTACATGTTCCTACACACCTATGTATTTCAGGTATATCACAATGGAAATGCTTAGTGCTATGGCTGTCTGTCTTTATAAACATAAGTGCTAGTTCCCAATAGAGAAGACTGCTTTTAAAAAAAAAAAAAAAAAAAAAAATTTCCAAGTGATTCTTTTCTCCTCTTTTGATAGTGGAATAAGGTGCCTAATAACTTGCTCTGTTTTGGCATTCAAGGTCTACAGAATGATCTTGAAGATTTGGCCCAGTCATTTTTTTAATTAAGCACTTTAAAAGTTCAGTGAGACTCAATAGCAAGATTGAAAGAGTGAAAGTTTTAAAATGAACTGATAATTATTCATGGGTCATCCCTTCTCAGATTTCATTTAATCAAAGACCCAGTAAAAGCACACATTGTAAGGTGGTTCATTTTTTATAATTTCTTTAACTTTTTTTATCTCATTTTTAAAATTATAAGAGTCATTAAGAGACTAATTTTGATATTCCCTCCAGAGTTTTCTTAATCAGGCACATTTTATTCTGTCTGTGGTAGCCGTGCATTAAGACACACTGAGTGAAGTAGTTAAATACCTGTTTAAGTATACACCTCTGGCTGCATAGCATTGAAAGTACACGTGCAGAACTGAAGTGCATTGGTAAATTGGTTCTACAACGTAATATTGTGAAGAAAGTAACAATACTATCATTAAATTAACTGAATACATTAGGAAATTGTACTCTGATTTGATAGCATTTTGTTGTTATGTAGATTACCTTAAATCTTTTGTAGCATACTGCAATAAATGAGACTTTAATTTTTAACTGTTTACTGATCAAATATAGTGCTCACTTCTTCCTGTTTTAAAATGTAAGGACAAAGCATACTTTATCATTCCTTTCACAAAAATGGGCTGTATTCTTCTGTCTCCTCTTCCATATTGGATGAGAGGCTGAAGCAGGAAACATTACCTGGCTGACTAAGGCAGAAACCACGGATTTATGTTTCTATATCCACTGAAAAACTGTGGCTTTTAGCATGCCTTTGATTTTCAAAGCTTTGTGAATGAGGAGGAAATTCGGGTTAAGAATATTGACTGAGCTGTAAGTGCTTGAGCTTGCAATTCAGAAAGTTATTGAGAAAATTCCTTGCCTTAATAAGGCATGAACAGGACTCTAGCTGCTCTTCAGCATAACAATCCTCCCCACTATTTCAAGAAAACTAATTTGTTATCTTTATTTGGTAGTTTAAATTCTGTATCAAATACATTAATTTCAGTCCTTTAACATGATAAATCTCTGTTTTCCGATTTACCAAGAATTACTGAGTGATAGGCAAAAAATACTCATTTATATAATTAAAAATACGTATTGTCTGGCAGTTCTGTCACCTTCCGATATCAGACAATATTGTATACTATACTGGTACCACAGGATGCACCAAACTCTGGAATGGAGTCTTAAATAGAATAGAGTTTATACTGATGAAATCTCTGATGAAGAATGACAAGAAGGGTACCCTGGCTGTGCACAGAGTTCAGTTACTTGGTGGAAGAACTTTACACAGCATGAAAGTGCCTTGGTCGGAGCTAAAACCAGAAACCACAGTCATAAATGTGATTAAATTGCATTACTGCTAAAGAAGTGGCTCAAAATCCACTTGAAACTTCTGCGTGGATACTAAATGGTATACAAAAGAGAGAGTCACTGGTCTAACTTTTGCTGAGCTACAAGTTGAAGTCTTAACTATTGAGCATTAAGCCTTCCCAAGTACTATATAATCAAACTGAAACAGAGACACACAATTTTTACAGCTGTGACAAGTAAAACAATGCAGCAAATGCAACCGGTGTGTGACTAACTTATTAGACTCATTATAAGGACAAACAGTAAAGTCTGAAAACTTCCTTTTTCTGTAGAAACCCAGACCTAACTGACTTTCACTGGGACTTGGAATTTTAAAAAAGACAATCCTTTAAAACAAGATTACAGAATTGTTATAATGACAGCTTCAAAGCAATTCTGAACTATGTGTCATCCAAGACTCAAGTTATACATACAAACAAGAAAATACTTAGTATATCTGAATAGATTTGTCTGTAGTCTACCTTAAGAGAATGCAAGGAGCAAGGTAAATCAGTTCATCTTTCTAGGTAAGAAACTGGCTTTTCAAATTGCTCAGCTGCCTACTGTTTCTCTGAGAGTGATGGAAATCTGCCCTTTTTCTGTTTAGGCCTCGTGGAAGCTGTTAGGTATTCCAGAGGGGTTGTTTGGGTTTTCTTTAACCTGGTTGGTAGTTCGTAGAATAGAAGTTGAATTCAACTAAAATATTTTTGCTCTCTGGGCTGTGTTTGCCACCTTCTTAATATCCCATGCTTAATCAATATTAAGGGTGTAAAAAGAACATTTGGAGGTTTGGAGAGACAAGCTCAGTGCTCGTGAGCTGTTCTGTTCAGGGGTGGCAGGGGTGACTCTACCCTCCCTCCCGCACCCCCTCTGCTCTCCTGCTGGTAGCTATGAATGTGCTGCATAAATAAGCACGACTGTATCTTGCCACAGTGATTCCACATAGATGCTAGAGTACAGAGGTTTCTGCATCACCAGCCTGGAATCATAATAGACTGCAAGGTAAATTGAAAGCTGTTCACTTCCCTTTAAACTGCTGTGTTTGGGTCCTGATGTTCTTCACAAACAATTAAATTTAAAACCATCTCTGGGAGATTTTGTTCTCTTCCAGAAATGGGTTAATAAGGATTTTCAATTTCTTGTTGTAAGTCTTAGGCAGAGCTGGAAGCTATGAGAACAAAATTGCACTTTGTCGTGTGTAAGTCAATGCAGTATGCCTCTCCAGCCCACTGTGGTCTCTGGAACACGTCAGGGAGGTCATTTCCCCATCTTTTCCTCTTGTTATCCAATGTCTGAACTTCAGGTGGATCCCCCAATTCTGGTAGGATTGCATGTATAATGAGATCATTGCCATTATTTTAATTTCTGTAATAGTATTGGGAAATGGAGTAGGTGACTGCTAATATACTTATTGCCTGCACCTTCTGAGCCCTTTTGTTAATACTTATCCTATACAGAGATTCAAAAAATGCATCTTTTTCACCTGGGGCATTATGCTTTACTTAATGCAGTGCGAAGATTCTTCTCTTACTCTGAAATCTTGGACGGTGGTCTTTGTTAGGTAACAGACCACCAGGCTTTGAGGACTCACTGATTTGATTCAGCRTGTGACAAATTTTATTTTCTTATGAACATTTCAGGAATGCTTTTTATCTGAAAGCCAATCCAAAGGTGTGCTGGTTGATTCTGTGCAAATCAAGGGTGCAAAGCAACAGCTAATTAGRCATTCCTTTTACTCTTACAGAGGTAGCATTTGGATCATTTGCTCTGATCCTTTTCATAATGTTTAATAAATTCTTGGCTGTTACACTTTTATTCATTAACTGCACATTTGAAAGGATYGACTCAGCTTTTTCAGATGTGTACATGAACATGAAAGAATAGAGCCAAGATGCTTGATTCTTTCAAGTTGCAATCCCAGATGCCTCCAAACTAGTTTGATGATCATTATCCTGCTGTAGTAATTTAAGCACCTTATTGCCAGGATGCTTTCTAAGAGTGTGATTAGAAACTCTAAGCTTGTGCTCTGCTTCTATATTCTTGGTTGAGAGCATTTCACATTTTCTCTTACCAATTTTGAGAATCTCCTTGATTGGGCTAATGATGTTCAAATGCCTTTTAAACAGAGGGACAGTAACCTCGTGCCTTTCTTGCACTTTTTTCAGCACATTGGTTTAAAAAATTTTCTGGGGCTAAGAAGAGGCCTGAGAATAAATATACAATTAAAAATATCAGTGTTTTGGAAGTGCTGGATAGTGTCAGACAAATCTTTGGAGGTGGGTTCTAGCACCAACAGTTACTATGTAGGAATGCCTTGGGTTTACTTCAGTAGGCAAATTCTGTAGTATTCCCTAAGAATAACTCTCAAATGCTTTTAGCAGCATCTCACCCCTCTTGTTTTGTAGTTTTGTAATGTTTATTTGCATTAGTAAAATGTACAGAGTACACCAGCAGCTGATTCGGAGAGATAACTCTCCCTTGTGAACTAGCAGAAAACCAGTATCAGAACAGACAACGGCATCTATTTCAAGAATTAGCTCTACACAGCCAGGCAAACAGATCCTTGGTACAGTCTCTGATCATCTGTACTGGAACAAACTACAGTTTTGAAAAATAAGTTTAAAATACTTAGGAATTAATAGCAGTACTGTGTGAGGAAATAATCTTTAATTTTGCTTGATGGAACCTGTGGTGGTTCGTCATTATGATAAGATCCTGTAGTAGGGTAAACACCATGAGCTGCCTTAATGTCTACATATATGTAATAGATACTTAAGCAACATGCATATATATATTTTTATTGACCYGTTCTTCCAGCTCATTAAACATAGTTGCCGCTTACTATCAGGAGAAAATGCAATGAAAGTCATTTAAAGAGGGAGATGATTGGTTTTATTAAATCCACCATGTGTTGTTTATTTTGCTTCGTAAAAGAGAAGCCGTTTTATTGCAGATGTTTGCCAAAAAACAGTCATCACTAAGTGGGGTGAAGAGAGAAATTGATAGAGAAGTGTAATCTGATACAGCTAGTGGGAGAAAAAGCCTTTTCCAATGTTGCTGGATAATAATAGGTATCCTCCTGTCAAAAATGTAGAGGAACAGTAGAAAGAGCTTACCTGAGCTGTCTTTATTTTCAAAAGCATTTTGATTTCTAGTCTACATTGACAGTGAATGGCTATTAATATTACTTTTGTGTCCTCTAATTGTTCAACTGCTTATAGGCGAAATACAGACCAAGGTATGTGTTAAGCACCGAACTGCCATTCATTCTAAAATAATGTTGAGGTTCCTTATTCCATGAAAATTTTCCACCGCATTCCTTAAGTTATCTTGTTGTATGTCCTTGTGAACCACTGCAGTTGATGACATTAAATGAAATGTGTATCTCACATGTAATATTAAGGGTCTGAAGGGAACTGACTGACTGTTGTCTCTCCTTGGTGAAGTCATTTAACTTCACTGTGCATCAGTTACTTCCAGAAGAACTAGCTGAGATTTTTTTTTTTTTTTTTTTTTTTTAAATGGGAATTTTCATTTTCAATTCAATGTTCAGGGAATTTTCTGAGGTTGTCGATACAGTTTATGTCAACAAAAAGAAATTTTGAAAGAGATCCACCCAAGAATACCGCAGTAGTGACTACACTTTCATTCAATGTCCATTAAATCAATCAAAAAAATTACTGCTGACTTYTCCCATGGAACCTGGTATTTCATGAAGTAAGGTTTAATTTACAGGTGCAGGTGTATATCTCAAAGGACAATCTACAGTTGCAACAAATGAATGCTGCAAAGAAAGGGCAAGAGAAGCCTATCGCTCTTCCTACAAAAACAGGACAGTCAGTATGTCGTTTTTGAAATGCGATGCTTAATGCTGCCCTGCATTTCTACTTTATCTTCCTCTGCCCACTTTACATAGTTACTCACTAAAGAACTGTGTAAAAATTGTCATATTCTTAGACTAATAACTTCTAAATTCAGAGTGCTGTCRCTAGCTGGTAAGAATGATCTCCAGAGATACTATCATGTGCAGTGTTGCACAATGGATGATAAGTGTAACTTTAATGCCAAATTCTTTATATGCAGAAACATAATTTTATGTCCTGCTTGTTTTAACTAGTCTGCAGACGCGTATTTCTGGTAGAGCAATGAGAGAACAATCTCTGTAATCCTTCATATTTGCAAAGATTTAGAAATAATAGCTGTTAGTTAAGAAAAAAGGGGTATTTGGTTTCACTTATTTTACATTTAAAAAAAAAAAAAAAAAAAAACCACACCACACCAAAACCCAAGTTGTTAGATACCTTAACTTCTAACAGCGATGCTTCTCTATGCTCCTAATTCTTCTAAAAGCAGAGAAAGCAAAATGCCGTCAGCACCAGCGCGGTGCATAGGGTACACATCATTTATGCAACTAGACATTATGTCCCCGGGATGTTACAAAGAAGCTGCTGATTGAAGCATTAACATGTCTTGAGTCCTTTTCACTAAAAGACACAAGGTCACTGCACTGGCTTAGTGAATGAGAAGTTGGTATCTGATTTCTTTCCATCCTTCTTGCTCTGACTGTGCCTTAATCCACTGACTATAGTACTTAGTCTTTTTTGGAGGGGGGAGGAGGTGAAAACAGCCTAAAGAAATGAATATTTATGTACATATTTCTGTAATTTAAATTCACTCATTGAATCCAGCTAGTACATAGTGCTTCCACCAGTGGGAGGATCGAAATCTGTAGAAGTGCAAATACTGCTGGTGAGAAAGCTTTCTTCACTAAAATAAAAAGAAATGGAGGCAAACCTTGTGGTTAATGATGATGAATATCATCAAAATGAGAGCATTCAGAGGAAACACATACTCTTAAATGCTCTGTATATATTCTCCTCATGTTTTTCTTTCATAGCAAAAACGATAAGCAAAGGAAGAAGGATACTGATGCTGCCTAATGTACAGCTACATATGTATCTCTCTATATATCCTAGAAATACCGTTAATTCTCTTTTGTAATGATCATTACTTAACTATAAGAAATAGGTGGCAAGCCCAGCTTGCTTACATGGGATAGAGTGCAAGCATGGTAAAGGAGAAACTGTATTTTATACTAGCTTTCCCATTTTTTGTCTCCAATTAATTGTACTTAAACCAATAATCAAAAAGAGAACAGTAAGATTTTATGCTATAATATGTGAAGTGGTTTTTGTTAAAAGCACAAACAAAAGCTGGGCTTGGCTGTGAAGCCCCTGACACTGCCACAGCCCAGGGAGGAAAAAAGCCAGTAGCCTYACGGCTAACCAGGGGACTGCTTTGGACAGCTGAAGCTGTCTCTCCTGACCCATCACAGTCACAGCACTGCTGACAAAGGGAAGCAGCGGTCTTCTGGTGTGCAAGAATCCAGAAGGGTTGCAAAGAGTGACTATCAAAGGAAAACTAGAAGCTCTGCTGAGCTTACACTGATGCCCTGAACATTTCTCTCTCTCAATTTTTATTTATTGTCTGCTTATTTAGTCTATCTAATGAACAACCTCAGTATGTAACCTCATAATCAAAACATTACAGAATATTTCATGCTTACTTGGAGCTGAATTTGTCTCTTTGTTTAACCAAGACACACATTTGTAGGGTTATTAGAAAATAATGCATCCACTGTATATTTTAAAATAATTGCCTGACATTGATTCTGAAACTATGAGAATTATCAGAGAATAACAATAATTATATTATTGATAACACATACTCATTAATACTGTTACTTTTATCATTAGTGACAATTCCTAGGAGCCACAGTTTTGAATTAAGCCTGTGCGCTAGCCGCTATATAAAATCAGTCCGAAACCACAGACTTTGCCTCATAAAGCTTATGATCTAAATATAAGATAAGAGATGACAATAAGATGTGGCTGTAGTCATAACGCATCCACAATCTGGGTTTCATTAACTGGGGAGGGCATTGCAGCAAAGGTGAATCTTAAGGGAAAAAATGAGTGAGGACGATTGGGCTTTATTTTTTATTATTGCAAGCATGAAAGAGGTTGTAAAAGGGTCTCTTCTAAAATCAAGTACTGGGACTGTGGATATTGATCTGGAGTAGGTCACCTGCCATTTACTGAATATCATGAGAATTCTTGAGCTCTGAGATCTACAGGGACCTTTCTGGTGACTGGCATAAACAGCTAATTAAAAGCTAGTTATTGGCAACCATCGCAGGGGTTATGTCTGGTAACACACCTGAAAAATAAGACTGGAGAACACTATCATATTCAGTAACTATCTAGTATCTTCAGTAGCCTTGTAATCTTTAATGTAACATAGAATATACAAGTTACTTAAAAAATAAAAATGTGTAGTAGCTGTCGGTTACTGGCCTGATCTAGAAGTCCTTCTCAGGAAAGGTGGGGCTCATGAAAATAGAAATTTACTTAAGCTAATGACGTGGTCCCAGAAATCTGCAGCTCAGATGATTATAAAGCGATGTTATAAACGAATTGCAAACGCCCAACAGCGTGCATTGCCATAATAGATCCAGTAATCTTTCCGTCCTCAGGTGGTGGATTTTCAAAGGTACGTTCATGCATATGTCACAAGGATTCACATGGTCTCTGCTGCCACAGACCTGCATTCCTTTCTGGGTTAGCTCCYGCTGATAATAAAATTTGACTATTTGTGCCAAGGCGTAACTTGCATTCCAGATATTTCCCCATTCCTGGCCCTGGAGACAGCAGACATCTTCAGGATCGTGTTCTGTGGTAGCCCTTGAAAGTAACAGCAAGCACAATGCTTAATTTGGCCATTGTCTTTATCAAACCTGTCTGAACGAGTGGTGCTGTGAGCCAAATGCCCTATTGATTTACAACACAGCAACAGTGGAAAGATGGGGGGAAAAAAACACAGCACAGTGGATTTTGAAAGACAAAAAATAATACTGTGCCAGGATATTTTAAAATTCCAAGTAGTGAGTTTGTTCTTAGGTTAAAATGGACATTCTAACACCAAAACAAGTCATCCTGGTAACGGTCCTTCTAAGAGAAATGCTTCTGAATGTGAATGGGAAAAGCTGTTCTTCATGAGGTATTCTAATTTTTAAATGGTTTTCCAAAGCATCACAGTTTTCAAGAATTTTTGAAGAAAATAAAATACATACTGAAATCGTGCAAAATGAGAAACATAATTTTCCAATTAATTGAATATAATCATGTTCTGCATCACACAAGCAGAATAATAATTTGATCAGAAAAATAACAGGTAAAACAAACATTCTTGTATTTAGAACAGTCTGGGTGGGGTTTTTTCCTATTGTTTTAAAGTTTGCATTACAATATAAGAAAGGTAATACCATATTAGAAATTGAAAGGCTCAATAGATGTATGTTAATCACTTAGTAAGAAATTAAAGACAGATCTTAGAGTAGATTAAATAATAATAAAAAAAAGAATCTATATTCATTCCATATCTGTCTAAACTGATGCATTGTCACAGGCTTTTAATGGGTCCAAAGTCCCTGGAGGCTTCCAGACTTCAAGAAACTGAAATGAATCCGATGGAGGGGTTTTCAAATGAACTTATAAAGATTTCAGGAATTTCCTGTTGTTCTTACATATTACGATACTTGCCAGGTGTTGTAAAGAACTATTTGTTTTCTGGTCTAGTTTACCCAGTCTGAGACAACAATAATTCAGTAAATCAAAAGTTACTCATTAAGCATACTTTGTTTTCATTTTAAATGTTTCCCATTTTTGCTAAGTAGGAAGGTAGGAACTTTTCATCATGAAAAATCAACATGACCTTTTACAAAAATCAGGTGCAAGCATTTCAGCATTTGGATGTTCTGGCATTTTAATAAAAGACTAAATGAATTTTAACACATAATATATCTTAAAATGTGAATAGTAACAAGAATTGCTTTCCCTCACTTGGCTTGAAATTTATTMATGTATTTTGAAGTGATCATAAGAGTTCACCTAAGTAATAATAATAAAATTTGATCAGAAAAAAGACTGGGAAATTTTAGGTAAATTCCTTTTTGTTAATTCCTTGAACACTCCTCAGTGGTATATAATATATGATCGCTGTCAATAATTTTTTATTTTATTTGGTGTTTGCAAGGTATGAAGAAATGTTTCTCCTAATAGAAGCTAAAGTATGCCATTGACTGTTTAAAAAAATTTTAGGATTTGGAGCTGATGTGATAGGCAGGGTCATTATAGATACTGCTTGATGTATGTTGGTAACAGTAAACATGAAGCGTGGAAGAACCATTGCAGACTGTTCTTATTGTATAAATCTCTAGTAAACATTATCACAACAGTGGCAGGAATTGTTGGTTCCCAAAGGATTATGGCTTAATAGGAGAAACGGTTATGCACAAATTTGACTTTAACAATGCAACTTGACTGTTTAATATCAATGTAGCTGCTTAGCTGAGTAAAGGTAAGGACATACTTGTATGCATTGCTGGACTGGAGTTTGAGAGGAATGAGTTCTAGCAAATAGGTATTCTAGAGCAAAGGAGTTTACCTACACTGGACCAACACACTTCTGCAGTTTTTAGGTAGAACACCTTATCTGATAGTTACTTGAATAAATGTTGAATACACTAAATAATAAGAATTTTTATTTATAAAGATCTTTTGTTCTTCACCTGGGCATGACTCAGATTACCTGTTCATAGCTTAAAGCATTTCAAGTAAATAGGTGGAGCATTTAGGATTCATGTCTCCAGCACACTGAACTCAACCGTAGTTGAAACTCAGAGGAGTAAGTTGAACAGCTCCTTCCTTGCTCCTTTATTGCTGAAAAGACTGTCTCTGGAAGCAGAAATGTTCAGTTACACATACCATTTAAAGAGCATGCACTTTGAATTTTAGAGAACCAAGAACAAATTAATAGAAAAACACAGATTCTTTTTTTCCAAGCTATCACATCTGTGAGGTATATAGCATACATTGCACAAGTTTAATTATAGGTAAGGGGAAAAAGTTAATCTGTAAAGAATAACCTTTGGTAATGCATTTTAATTACTAGAAATGTTCTAAACTCTCAGTGGATAATTAATAGAGCCTTGGCATCCCTTTGTTCTCTCTATACTGTAGGGTTTGTCTATCTTTTAAAATAGAATTTCCACCATTTTAGTTCACTTGAGTTGTGAAAGACAGAAAATAGCATTTCAGTAGGTACTGCTTGGCTTTTATTCTTTCCAGATGGCTCAGAGCACCTTCCTTCAATGAAAGAAATTCATGTCAAAGTAGTTACATACAAGTCTTATGCACCAACAATGCATTTTTGTGTCAGCAAAATAGTTCTGACAACTGGAGGGAATGCTTGTATTTGAGGATGTTCTGAGGAAATAACCTCTGCAGTTAATTGCTTGTAAGTTTTCCATTGTGGTGGCTTAATCCTGCTGTTTTCACTTAAGGAAAAATCTGGCTGGTTTACGCAAGCACATGCTTTGCATTGGTGCAATGCATTGGCATCTGGTTCAGTACCTGTCATTACCTGTTTTTTGCGTGGTTTGGTTTTCTCCTCTGTCAGAGGGTAACGTGCAGGCAAAGTTTTGTGTCACCCAAAGCTTGCCGGTTGAGTCATGCAGCGAAGCTATCAGTCCTGCCTGTTACATCTGTGGCAATTCTACCCAGAGGAGATGTTGCAAGACAGTGAGTCCCCAGTGGGATGTAATAGAATGGAAGCAGATGGTGAGCTGAAGAAAATTTCAGGGGAGGATTACATTTTCCAGTTACTGTCTTTTTGATTTCACTGTTATTGTCTGATGAATTGTGTCAGATTTGATCCTTCAGATTGAAAAGCTGCTTCTCAATGTGTTCCCAAATGCACAGATAAAGTAAATGGCCGCTGCCAATGTACTCTTTCAGAAACTTAATTTTTTAAATGCATATTAGGAAAGGCATCTCGTTTTGTCATGTCTGCTGTGTGATTTTTGCCTTCAGCTGAGGATTTTTTTTACTTGTTATAGTTTATGTTGATGACTGGGTTTTCAGTAGGCTACTGTGTTTTGATCCATAATAGTATATACCTATGTATTTGTAATTTATTCTTGGACAAGTCAAGCAGAAATGCTTTCTCTTGCCCTGGCTTATTTACACAGCCTTCCTTTGGCTTATTTGTAGTCTCTGATTAACACTCTGTATAACCCTATCTGTGAAAGCGAGACTAAGAGAGAAGGGAGACACAGACCCTGAGACCTCAGAACTGGAGGATGTGGACGCACGGCCAGAGTGCATCCCTAGTGGAGGAGTAAGCCCAACCTCTGGGGAGTGTGAAGAATGGAAGCTGGTGACTTCTGGCACCAAGAGGAAGGCTCCTGCTCCATCTAAAGGCTTGCAACTGCAAAGCAGGATCGCTGCCCTCAAAGMTGAGAAGCCAGATGTGCTTTCAAGCAAAGCGTCTGGGCCAGCTAACCCTGAGCTGTGTGGCAGCTATATCTTTTCTTTACAATTTTCAGGAAACTACATCAAAAGAGAGGAGGCCTGTCCTGGCTTCAGCTGGGACAGAGTTAATTTTTTTCCTAGTGGTTGGTATAGTGCTATGTTTTGGATTTAGTATGAGAAGAATGTTGATAACACACTGATGTTTTTAGTTGTTGCTAAGTAGCCTACTAGTCAAGGACTTTTCAGCTTCCCATGCTCTATCAGGTGCACAAGAAGCTGGGAGGGAGCATAGCCGGGACAGCTGACCCAACTGGCCAATGGGGTATTCCATACCATGTGACGTCATGCTCAGTATATAAAGCTGGGGGAAGAAGAAGGAAGGGGGGGACGTTCGGAGTGATGGCGTTTGTCTTCCCAAGTAACCGTTACATGTGATGGAGCCCTGCTTTCCTGGAGATGGCTGAACACCTGCCTGCCGATGGGGAGTAGTGAATGAATTCCTTGTTTTGCTTTGCTTGTGTGCACGGCTTTTGCTTTCCCTATTAAACTGTCTTTATCTCAACCCATGAGTTTTCTCACTTTYACCCTTCCGATTCTCTCCCCCATCCCACCAGGGGGGAGTGAGCGAGCAGCTGGGTGGTGCTTAGTTGCTGGCTGGGGTTAAACCACAACAAGGCCAAAATTAAGTCATAGGGTATTGTAGGAAGCAGCGTCCTGTGCTGTCCAGAAAGCAGAGTCCAGTGTTGAAGCTGATCCATTTTATACAAAATAGGGCACAGATTGGAGCATCTGCACTGTAAGAATACACGGTACTCTGGAATCAGGTTTTTTGTTTGTTTGATCTTTGCTCCAATTACTTTCTAATAAAATAATTATTGGGCTAGGGAGGAAGTAGAGGACATTTATTCCACAGACTAATGGTTTGGACAATGGTTGGGATAGGAGATGCTTTGCCTTTATGTAGCGGAGGGATTTTAATCCTGCTTTGCCAATTCTTCAGTGCCCCACGCAGTACAGTTGGCACTGCTGCCTCATCCCTCTTGCTTCTTTTTGATTGTTTCCTAAATAAAAACCTGTTTTGATTGACAAGCAAATATTTGCCAAATTATATCATATTTGTGAAATAGACTGAAACAATGTTTTTAATTATTAAACAAACAAACAAACAAAAACCCAAAACAAAAAAAAACAACCCACACAACCAACCAACCAACCCCCCCCCCAAACCCAAAAAACTAACCCAAAACTGTTTGCCTTCTAATAACAACAATGAAAAAGTTCACCCAGCCATGACTTTCAAGATAATCTGTTAAAGTAAGGACACTTCCTTTGCAAATTCTAAGCAAGTACATGACCTCACACAGTAACTCTCACTCAAGACCATGAGGATGCTTGATGACAAATTCAAACCTAGCACACGCTCAAAGGGCAACGCTCTATTTCCAAGACCCTATGGCTAAAATATTAGAAGCTGTGGTACTCAAAATATGAGTAGCTGTGACTGAGATTAACAGTTTTCCTCAAGCTGGTGTGAAAATAAACGTTGTGCAAAATTATCAGCCCTCAGCTGAATGAAGACTGAAAAGTCTGTATTGGTCCAAACTCAAATTCACTGGTGAACTACAAGTAAACATTTCTGTATCGCCTGGGAACTCCCAGACCTTTCAATCCATGATTTTTTTTTCTGATTATTAATTATTATTATGTTACATGATTAAAATTCAAGAGGACTAAGAAATGTCAGGGTACAATTTACAAATTACCCATTTTCTGTTCAATACAGAAGCGTAAAATTCTTTCTTCATTGTTTCATCTTCTCCATGTCATTTTCATCCACAATCGAGGACTGAATCTGTTCTTCTTCTAACCATGATTCCATGCTACAGATAAAGTAATAAGCAAAGAAGATTATTGAACGCACAAACATAATCTACATCCATCTTATCAATAAATGTGTCATAAGCCAATTTGATGCAATTACATAGAGGTGCCCTTTCTACAATACCAGTAGATCACTTTGATGTGCAACTTAAACAAGAATACTTTAAAATACCTATGGAAAAAAAAAAGAAAATCAAAATCTATTTTCAGCAAAAGGATATTCTCTAGATATTCATTAAAGAGAAGGCTGATAGTTTAACTTAACAAAAACAGCAGTAGAAAATCTTTCATATAAATTATGTGGAATCAGGACTTAAATCTTGGATACAATTAAGCCCCCCCCCATAGCTATGGCCAAACACTATTGTGCATACATACCCCCATATTAGATGTTGCTAGAGTTAATAGTAGTTTTTTGTTTCTTATTACAAAATGATCATTACTACTTTGGTGGCTATACATATGAAAGTGTAAACAAACAGACCTTTTCTGTGTCCTTCCTTCCTATATGCTTATATCATGTTCAGTCTTATTTTTCTTTTGTCTCAGTTAAATGCCGTGTGTTGATTTATTCCATTATGGAAGACGAGGTTATAAAAGAGTTTCGACCCTTTTGAATTGAATTGAGGTACAAGGAGTGGGTAAATCTAAATGAAGTTGAAGTTTGTAGTAGGTCATAATGACAGCTTTCTGACTGCTTCCTTTTATTTAGCATTGGCTTATTTACTCAGGCTTAGAAACTCATAAACGTTGTAAATACACGTGTAAATGTAATGAACTTTTTTTCTAGACTGTTGTGGCTCAGCTTCCTTTGGTATATTTTAAAAATTGCAATTTCATGTATTTCTTTGATCTTCTTCCTGTACTGATGTTGCAGATAACGAGGATATTTGAGCTACCTGCTGTTGTTGCTACTTAAGTACTGTGGTTATGTGATTTAATATGCTTTGAAAGGGTACATGTTTAACACTTTTCATGCGAGAATGACTTAGAAGGATTGGAAGTTTCCAGCAATTCAGAATGTTTGACTCGGCTGCCATGTGCTACTTTCTGGAGCCTAAAAAGACAAGAGGTTCATCAGTTTTGAGGGAAAAATAGGCTGTGGAATTCATATCTACATTCGTGAGAGACTGGCCAAATTACCACACAGCTGTATAGCCTTCACAAAGGCTGCTGCTCAAGCAGCTACATTGCTGATCTCATCATGCAATTTTTCATCTAAAGAATAACAGTACATTGGAGGGATGTAAGGAGTTATATATAAAAAGGAGGATACAGTGAGAGAGAAAGTTTGGTCCCACAAACAGCTTGGTTGGGACAGCATGGTGGGGAAGAAATAGCACGTGGATTGGTAAGAAGGATTCAGAGCACAAGCATCTCATTGTTATTTCCTTTGCAGATCAAGTTTTGATACCTAAAACATGACTTATGAATAGTATGTCGTTTATTAGCCTAATCAGTAGCTTATTAGAATGATAGCTGTATAGACATAATTGTTGCCTTCTTGTGTAAGGGTAGATATTTTGCAATTCTCAACATCTTTCAATACGTATGGAAATCATACCATAAGTGTGCACATCATTTTGTAAATACCAACTCTGCATTCATCCAGCACTCTAGAAAAAGATGTACATGTGCACCTACCCACAGAGACAATCCCATCTTACCCTACTTAAGTCAGGTAAATGAAACTGCATGTATGTCATCCTACACTTCCATGCACTCTGGTTGTGAAATGGAGCTTCCATGGGAAACAACAAAAGCAAATTAGGATAACTACACTTATCAAGCACTGGAATTTAACAGCGTTTAGATGAAAATGGGTATTTAGTTCAAAATTTGATTTATGCCTTTATTAATCAGAGTCCAAACTCTTGATTCTGTTTCATCTGGTTTGCATTATTCCTATAGAATGGAATTAATGAAAAAAGTATCTTGAGTTTATTCTCTGTAAAGGGAAGTTGGAGTTGCATATGGCCAGTTTAGGAGTTCTTTCAAGCATTTCTGTGTTCCAGCAATCTCCATCTTATGAAAGCCCCTTAGGGTTTTAGATAGTTATATGTGTCTTTTTGTTCCTCTCTAATGAAGCTGTAATAAGGCACCAGATCTCTCAGAATCATTTTTCTAAAATGAAATACAAAACCAGTGCTGTGTTGTGCTATCACAGCGCTGTCAGCGCTATGTGATAAAGTAGTATAAATACAAATTACAGAAACTACAGTTTTTTCTGCACAAAGGTAGGAAATATTACTTTTCTATGCATGTTTTTGATTTAGCGTAATTGCTGACTGAACTGAAACAGCTCTGGGCATTATCCTACATGAATCTGAGGAATGGTATAGTAGCCATTGAGCTACTATCAGCTAGCTCTTATGAAGTTGATGGCAGTAGGAAAAGCAGAGCTCTCATCACATTTGGAAAAATATTGGAAAGTGAAATTAAATTGCTTATTTTTAAAAGAGGCTAGAATGGTTAGAGTACAAGAGCGTCATGACGACTCCCTGTGACTGACCATCACGGGCATTGGTGTCTGTGCTTCTGAATGGCTGCAGTTTCTGTAGACTGTTAAGACATAAATACCTCTTGAAATAGGGCTCAAAAGTTATGTTTCTAGTTTTTTCAGTAAGCACGTGAAAATTCCACATCAGGATTGCAGCTATGTAATTCAGTATTTATATCATCATCAATGATCTCATCTAAGTGCGTTCATTCCCCTTTCCCACACTTCTTAACGCGCACAGAAGAGTTGGGTCTGATTTCTCCAAGCTACTTTATGCAATTCAAGGTAATACAGCTCTGTTTCCCTCTCACTTTGAAAAATAAGGTTCTTTCAAAATCATTAGGTAATGATATTGCTCTAAAAGAACCATATAATATTTTAGCAGCAGGACTCCTCTTAGTAGTGGTTTAATAAGTGTGGAAATAACAGGATTTAAAGTGACTGTGGTTTATAATACTGCAGGTAAATGCTACTTCCACTCACCCCATGAAAATTATTTCTTATAGAGACTTATTAATTACTTTCAAATAGTGTAGGCTGATAAAATATTTTAGTGTGTTTGCATCTTTGTTTTTGAACCTCCGAACTGAATAAATTTGTGAATTATATACATTTGTTTTTCTTACCCCAATGGACATAAATTGCATAGATAAAATCCATAAATTTTATTGTGCTACAATATGCTATACAACATAAAACCAAAGACCAAAACAAATTAGATCTCAACATAAAAAAATACTTTAGGATTTTTCAGGAAACTATGAAAGATATATGGGATTGATTTCTTTAGCATTGATAAGAATCTGTAACCTGTTTCTTGAGCCAGTATTTCTTTAATTTACAATTGCAAGAGATAGCGATAACACTGACCGCATAGCGAATGAATGAATTTGTGGACTTCTTGAAATTTGGAAAGTAATACTTTCATTTGTATTTTTCTGTCCTCTCTCTGCCTGTTTTAGCATTCTCCTTTTCTATTCACCAGGCTCACATAACTTCATATTTGTTTACCTTTATTAACTTTAATTATAAAGTTTATATGCCCCTGTAAGGGGCTTTAGTGTAAAATCAAAACAGATCCTCTAGTAATCATAATTTTGAAATAAATGAAAAACACCTTGACGGGACCATCTTAAAGCACATTGGTGTAAAGAAGTGAAAATATGGAAGAAGCAATAACCCAACTTAACCCTCAGGAAGCTACAGGCACGAAATAGAATTTAACTGCAGTGGTTTATTGTGGGAAAATCTTTGAAATTTATGCTGTTTATGACTGCACTGAAAAATTAAAGAGGGTAGTAAAAATATACAACTTAGTGATAAAGTTAAAATAAAACAGCTGATACTATTCCTCTGTAGGACAGTAACCTTCCCCATATGTGGAAAATGTTAATGTTTCTTGATGAAAACAAATTTGTGACTTAAATTGAATAGTAAGACATGGGATATGTTGGATTGCTGATAAATAAGACAGATGCCAGAGTAGTTAGACATGAATCACGTGAATGACTGGAATTCCTGGGCACTGTAAGGGTAAAACTGAGCCCGAGTCATCAGCCTGGCAGCACTGTTCTGCTGAACAACCTGAACCAGACTTCTAAGTGCTTGAGAGTACATGAGCTATCTTCAGTTCGATCATGATGAGGGAGGAAGGATTTCTTTAGTAGTAAATGTTAGGTATCAGGTAGGAGGAAAAAAGCTACCACCTATAGCAATTGTTTAAGTAGAAGAGAGCATCAGAGAGATCGTATGTATGTGGTCATGATGGAAAGAAAAAGAAAGCTTCTGTAGACTTACTATTTTGTGCTAAGTGCCTAGGTCTGGCTTAAATTAGGACTCTGGGGAAGAAGTGTTAGTAGTTATGTGATAAATTTCCACAATCATTACTGCTTAGTCTCTGTCACAACAGGGAGCAGCATCAAGGTTGCTCGAACTTCTGTCCTTAGTCTGCAGTGCAAGAAATATGAGGTGAAACTGTGCTCTGGTTGAGCCTCTAATATTATGCATATCTAAGGGAGAAGTAGCAAGGTATAAGCAATTTAAAGAGTTTAAGGACAACCGAGACTGTGTACCAAGAGAAATTAATTTTCATCATAATATAATTATGAAGTCTGAAGTCTTAAAAGATACCCACACATACAGATACACACGCATACATGCGCACGCACRCATACATGCACACAGGAAAGGAAGAAGAAGGAAGAAGAAAAAATATGAAAAAAAAAAAGCAATCCTTGTGAGTTACCGGTTAGATGCAAGCAGGTGGATTCTGTATCATACTGGAAAGGATAGAGAAAGTAAGCCAGGTCTGGCTCCAGACCGCAAAGTCTTGTGTGGAGTCATGAGGAATCTTTAATATAAAAAGAATCTCTTGATAGCCCTCCCTGGTCTCTGTAAATAATAGACATGAGTGAAACGGTGCTTGTTTTGTAAGGCTAAATGTACATCTGTCATTGACAGAGCGCTTATTTTTCTTTTCCTTTGGACAGGGCTAAGGTTAAGAGAAAAATAGATCCTGCTGCATCTTTTCTGACCACGTATATGACATTGTGTATTGTATTCTGTTCTTTAGTATGTCTGAGTACTGTGGAAGTCAGCTTGTTCCTTTCAGCTTGTTCTTAATGTTAGAGTTTTCTGTTTTCTATGATTTTACTGGGAAGAGGCAAAAACCCCGAGAAAAGCCTTCAGAATGTGGAACCTTAATTATTAGTACATAATCCAGATTTAGAGGACTTCTATCAAGGGTGTAGAAATTCACTTTTTTAGTACATATTTTTCACAAAGCTGCGAACCTTGGTTAATATTAGAAAGTCTGATGAACTAAAATAGATGTCCTCTGCTTTGAAGTCAGATGACTCAGTTGAACCACAGGCCCTTGAGCTTTTCAGTGCTGCATTGGTATGGAGGCTCTAATTTTTAAAATGGATGTTAATTGTTGAAATGGAAAGCAGGTAGGTTTGGCTTTTTTTTTTTTCCCCTGTTGAAACATTTTTCTGCAGTATGCTTTGAGCTTTTCTTGAAAAACTGTGAAGGTATTACCGTAATGTTAATAGTTAGTGATTTGGACCGTGTAGTCAAGGAATACTGTTACATATTTCTGAGGACTACTTGCCTTCTTTGACCCATGCCTTGTGTAATAACTGTATGCCACATTTCTATTCCATCCCCTGACAGAAGCTGGTAAGATATGGGCAGGCCTTTGGTTTGCTTTCACTCACTGAAGAGGTTTTCTCACAGGGGTGTGCAAGGAGGAAACAACAGGAGAACGGGGATTCAGAAAAATATCTTCCAGTTGAAACATCCCCAAAGCCATTCATGCCATATTTGGAACCTCCATTCCTCCAAGCTGTCAAAAACCTTGAGCTTTCAACGATTGTGGCCTGATTGTCAAAGCACAGAGTGACTATGTCTCCTGCTAACTACCATAGGAATTGAATGTTCAGCACATCCTAAAGTCATTCTGGGACTTCTTGCTTGTTTATTTGGATATGTGCCTGAAGAATGGCAGAAGATGAAGATTTGTAAGCCAAACCTATAAGAAGTTGGGGTGAAAATCTCACTTTTTTCTCTTCTATCATTATTCTTATTAGGCAGCCTTTGAAACGTAGAAAAAGAACAATGACATTGTAAGTTCCTACCAAATTTTTAGGGGGGAAATCATTGCAATTTGGAAGGAAAAAGAACGGAAAAATTTTTCTGGCTCTCTAAAAGAGAGCACACATGCGAAGCAGAATGGATGCACGTTCCACCACACGTACAAAGTCTCTTCCAAGGCTTTGTTCATGTTTGAATCTGGCTCTGGTTCTCCCAGCAGATTTGTGATTTGGACCCCACATTTGTAGCACTGGAACAGTCTAAGGCCCTTAGTGAAAGAACACTTTGGAATCGGATCTCTGAAAAATATTAGGATTGAAAAAGGTTAATTACAAATATAGCCTTAGAATATAGAATAGAATGTTTCCTATAGAAAATAGAAGGTGTCACCAGATTGGAAATCTTTCAAGGAAACCTCAACTTACCTATTTTGTTCTGTAGAAATGATTCAGTATTTGTGGTTACATCACAAGGACAATGTGGTTTCAACTGAATTTGTAAGGACAATTTATTTTGAGACACTGAATGAAACCTACTGTGTAGGGGTAGAGTAAGTCTATCCAGACCAAAATTAAAGGAAGTTTCAGATGACTTTACTGGAATGCTTTCAGGGAAAAGGTAATGTCAAATAGTAAAGCTTCAGAACACAGAATTTGGGTCCATCAGTGTGGCAGTTTGGGGGAAAAATATTGAGGAGGGGCATTTAGTCAGAGGTTTAACTGGGTTTACTGGCAGATATATGATGYGTAATCCTTTATTCACAATACAGTTGGAAACTTACAGAGTCTGGATTGCATGGATGCTCCTAAACGCTGCATAAACATGAACGGTGTGCATGGAATAAATGTATTTCTGTGTATTTCAGTTTAACGTATTGTGCTTTTAGCATGTGGTATAGAACAAACAAAATGATAGCCCCCCGAAATTGCAGCTATTTCAAGATAAATATTTCCAGTGATGCTAAATTTTTCAAAGGTAGTTTTTGTAACATGTAATCATGTTTTTTGGCCGCAGACTGCTAAGTTTTCAAGCACAGATAGCTAAATCTAAAGTGTGCTCTATTTCTTTTGCTTTTTATTAAAGATAAAACTTCAGTTCATAAACCAGTTTTCGTATATTAAAATCAGGACATCACTTGCATTGTTCTCTGAGGCACCTGGTGCAGATACTAGAAAACAAAAACTAAACATTATAGAGCGGTAACTCTAATTTTCTGTTACTGACAAGTGCATACAGAGTTCTCTGGTTCTAAATTGTTTTCGTGTAGTAAATTGTTTCCTGAATTCTGCACTGTGTTCATCCTTTAAGAACACTTTAGCCTATAAAAACTGCAAAAGCATATAAACAGCAACATTCTAGTTGACTGAGAAAGCATAAACCACAGAGAAGTGAGTTAATTTCACTTTTCCCTAATATGCAAGCACCTGTAACTTCTCTTCCACTTGTTGATGTTTGGGTGCAGCTGTCTGTTGCGGTGTTTCATGATAGTAGCTTTAACTGAAATTGTATTTTGAATTTGCTAATAGCACTCATTGTAATTACTGTGTAATACTTAATTGGAATTCATGTAATTATTATTTTAAACTACTTTACATGTTCTGATTTGAATTTTTAATTTAGAAAACACATAGTCAGATCTTTGATCTCATTCCCTTTGGATCACTGAGGATGGAGCATACATTTTAATGTTTCGGGTTATTTGTATGCAACAGAATTTTCCCAATCTAGACTCCTGAATATATGCTAGTACTTATATGTGCAAAGTTACAGTCAGTCCAGGATCTTACCTAGTGGCACCAAGCCTGTCCGATGTATAAAATAATAAGGCAGATGCTATTTTAACACAATAATTTGGACAGCCTTACTTCGTTTAGTCCATCTCTGAATGTTATAGAAAGGAGTGATATAATTATCTGTATTCTGTTATTGAAAGGCTAAGTATGTCTCATGAAGAAAATCTCAAGAAGATTTTAATTGAGTTAAACTAAACTAAGAGCTGAAGTACAGAAAGTGCCCTAAAGAAACTTTAATATCAAAATGAGCTCATAGCATCTTCTAAAATAAAAATTAATAGAGGCAAGTTAATATTTCTTCAGTAAAGAAAATTAAAACAGAATTGTACATTTAGTTTTAGAGGTCTTGAATACTTAGCTCTTACCAAGTCCTTGTCTGTCTCTCAAGTAGACGACGAATGAACCAAGTCTTGGTGGAGATGTGTCTTTAATGTCTCTCAGAAAACAGAGTGTCCTTATTGCTGAGAAACTCACTGGTCCCCTGCTCTTGATACATAGAAAATAATCTTATAGAAGGCCACTGTTAAATCTGGTACCGTGGGAGGTAGTTTCCCTACAGCGGTCTGTGAATTCAGTTTATTAATCTTAATTCTGGAAAAAATACCCTTTACTATACCCTTCTAGCATCTCAGAGCAGCAAGTAACCTGTTAACATCATCCATTAACTATGTGTGTATCAGTTAGCAACGCTGTAATGCCATGGAAAGGCAATCATAACTGTGAGAAAATATTAGGATGCAGGACAAGTTTCTAGATCTTTTGCTTGTAATATGGAAGACTTTGTGAGTGCCTGCAGATTGTCAGATGCCAAGTGATACATGAGCTCCAGCAGCACTGCATTGCAGTTAATGACCTACCGTTTCAGGGGTTTCAAGTCTGAAGTTGGATTTATGTYGTATTTCTTCTCAACGTCCGTGTAGATGCCTTACAGCTTGTGCTTCACATACAATTTAAAGGCCAGCGTTAACATTTTCAAACCAAAGCATAGGCACAGCATGAATCTTTTTATGTATGTGTACCTCCTGTGCTCGTTGCTGCTGCTTGCCCCCTGTCCAGCATCCAGCTGTATGGTTCCTTGCACTTTTTCATCATCTTTGCTTCTGCTGCTGCTTCCCGTACATTTGCTCATAAGAACTAAGTTTTTCTTTTTCTTTTTTTTTTTTTTTCCCCCACCTAACCTTTGATGAATGGCCTATATCACAATGCCAAAGCTCACCTTTTTCTTAACTGAAAATGATTGATAGAGCAAGAATAACAATGGAACAGTTTATGTGTCCTGACAACCCCAGCTTTTGCTAGGGCTTCCCTCAAGGGATTGGCAGAAGTGTTATTCTGTGCAGGAATTTAGATACCTATGAATCTAGTGAGAAACCAAGTGGGATTTTGAAACTCCTGCTATATAGTCTGAATACCTTTTAAAAATAGCAAGCCCAGAGTGCTCTGTTGATTATCATGGAATACTTTGAGGGACAAATATTCCTTTTTGTTTTGCACAGGTGGCATGATTTTTGGCAGTTGAACTACAGCATTATCAAATACAAGTTCACATACTTTTATTTGTTTTAAATGTTAAGAAATAAGATGAAAAACCATGAATATTCTTTGTTCAAAAACATTCATTATTCCTATGTCAGCATATACTTCGATGCACATGCTACATAATTCCATAGTGTTTTAAGAATATTATTACCGTTCTTGCTGTACTATCATTTAAACATGCTGTTTTCCCTTAGCATGTTCCCAATATATTTTTATTATTAAAATGAGTGTAACAATAACCTTCTTGAAAAAATGTCTAGATAAATTAGTTACACTTTTAAATATAATGAGCTCTTAAGGCCAAATTTTCAAGTGTTATGGCAAGGTGGCGTCACTAAGATCAGGGGACTTGTGCCAGATTACACCTACAGAAGATCTGAACGTAAAGCTTAAGACAGTTGTTTATTAAAATTTCTATGTCTAAATTTAGGCAGAGAAGGGAAAAAAAAAATCAAAAAGTTACTCAAGTAGAACAGATGTCTAAGTGATACTGACTTTCAGAGGTTCCTAAGTCATGAAGACTTATGACAGTTTTGCTCCTAGATCTGTCGATAGAAATGTGCTGGGAGAAGTTAATGGCTTTGAAAATAAGAGACCGAAGTACAGTAACATCCTTGAAAATGCTGACTTAGTGAGTCAACATTTAAATGGGAGCCTGTCTTCCTATTAAATAGCTTTTTAACTTCTTTCTTATCATAGTAGTCCTTAATTAAAATAGTTAAAAGGAGTTGGGTCATAAAACGGCATTGCTTTTTTGTGCTAAAAAGAATTTCTGCATTCAGCAAGACTTCATCAGTTCCCATAACTTAGCAGTTGAGYCAATAATCTTCTTTTCACTATGGTGAACCACACATTGAGAATGCCATAAGCAATTATTTAATCTTTGTAACTCAGGGTTAGTTCAGGACCACAGTGGTCTAATTAAAAAGTGCTTCAGTGTATCATTGATTTCTTGATATGATGACAAAGTCCTACTTAATTCTGCATTACTTTGAAACCAATAATGTTGATAGCCAAGCTATCTACATAAACACTGAAAGGTAGAGAAAGAGACAAACGTGTCCATGCATGCAGTTTGTAGGGGCAGAAAGGGAAGGCTCAAGAAAGATCAGAAAACGGAGAGAAGAATTTAACTCGCGGGGGAAAACAAGGTCTATGATACTGCTTTAAAATACTTGTTCAATCAGCCAATTTAACTAAATTCTGAGGGAAGGTTTGTTGTTGTTTTCTTAAGATAAAGCTTTGCAAAAAGTACCACATTGCTAGCATCAGGCATTGGACTTCAGTGATCTATTCGCTTGTCAAAACGTCAACATCGCAAATTCATTGCGTTGCCTTACAAATGACCTCCTCTTAGCCCTGCTTTCTGTAGTTTAGAGTTTCATTCATTCGTCATGTTGCAATCCTATTTCTGGTTTAAATTTCCACTTCTGTTGAAGACATAAGTCCAAATAGTAGTGTAAAAAAGCTCATAACCTCATTCATAACTGTCATGACCTTTAATTCAGAAGCCATAGCTCCAGAATAGCTGCAGTTAATAGTCTTTTCAAGAAGTCTATTCAGTCTTTGACTAAAAATTCATACGGTCATGTTGATTGGGAAATTGAAAAGACTCGTGTGGAAAGTGAATTTCCTCTTTTTCTAAGAGAAAAAAGAAATCTCAAAATTTTAGTCTTTTTATTACTATTATTTCAATTCAGCTGTCCTATTAGCATGCTTCTTGCTCCAATTCTGCTCTCTAGTTTTGTGCTTTACTGTATTTTTGCAGTACATGAAAGCAGTTATGTTATGGAGTCTGGTGTAATGAGATGATGCTGTCTACTTGTATAACTCTCAGTAAAGAATAAGATGTAAGAAAATTGAATGATAACAACAACAGTGTCAAGCTCATCAGGTGAAATACTTTGCTTTCTAAACATTTGAATTTCTGTAAAATATATTCTCCACATGAAGCTGCTGCTCACTTGAATACTCTTGCTCATTCATCACTAAAAACAGTTTCCCTAGAAAAAAAAACAGTTGACAGTCTCTACCCTGCTACCATTAATGAAAAATAAGATGGTATAGCCTACGTCCATTTACACTAAACAGCTGTGAGCAATTGTTATGGGGAGGCTATAAAAATCTCACTCTGATTGTCTTTGTATTTATGGACTTTTTGTAATCAGGATACTAGCTCAAGCAGAACAAAACTTTCCTACTTCTTTGGAGTTAAATCTGCACCTGCCTGATTAGAAACCAAAGTAGATATCTTCTGTAGGCTAGAATAAGCTCCAAATATTTCATCTTGGAGAATTTCAGAAAGTTGAGTATATGAAGGACTTAAAAAGAAAAAGTGTAAAACTAAATTAAGAGCTCAAGTCCCCTTGTCTTCTCAAAATTCCTCTCTTGGTATTTAGAATTCTATTTACACCCAAACCAGCTCCGCTGTTGAAGGAATGGCATCTGTCAAAGTCAGTACCGTCAATGTGATGTGCCAGTAAATCCTTTATATTTTTGCATCTTTTCCCACATACCAGGAATTGCTTTGACATGTTGAAACAAATGCCACCAAACCCGTTTTCACAAATTTCGGTTGTGCTCAAATTCTTGGTATACTTCTGCTTCTTGTTTTTTCTATAATAATACATTAAATTCATCACCACATCTACGGTGTTAGAAGATTATCCAACTTCTATAAACTACTTCAGATGGAGCATCTTCTTGTTCATAGTGAATTCAGGATCTTTCAGTTGTGTGTATTCCCTCCCTCCCCAATTATTTTAATACCCTTGCATAGTTGGACTTCTCACAGAGAATCATTAATAATGTTTAATAATGTTAAACGCTTTAGAATCACGTGTTTTAGAAAGAAAGCTGCCTTCTCAGTCTCGCCATATGTTGGGACTTGCTTCTTACAGCAAAAAAGGGTAGCTTGGTGTAGCTCATGTAGAGCTGTTTCCCGTATTTCCAGAGAATTGATTTGGATTTTAACAGCTACTTTCTTGCTCCTGGCTCACCTTGTCAAGCTGCTTAACTCCACAGGACTATGGAGCCTCTTATCATCTCTTAGCCCCAAGGATTCAGACAAAGATCTGCTTCTAGCTTTACACAGTTCTGGGTAACATAGCAACCCTTCCAGCTGGCTCCCTCCAGAGATGCCTAAAGTCACCGTTACCCTCAGATTCTGCCCTTTTACAGTTTCTTACTGAGCTCTAAAAGAAAAAAAAAAAATCTCGTTATTTTGTTGGTAAGTCCATAGTGTTCTAAATTGTACTGACTCTTTGGTCAGAGTTCAGTGCAACAAACTGTGCAGGGAATATTTTTTGACTGAGATAAAGTTTTGGGAGGCATATTATGTATTGCTTGCAATTTTGAAACGTAGCAAGTGCTATAAACTGTTTTTTCTTCAGCTGACCCAAACCCATGAAGAATAGAGTAGACAGCCTGTTGCATGTAAAACACCTTGCCTTTTCTTGATGAAACTGAAAATACATTTAGAGGGGTTTCTTGGTTGTTATTTTCCCCTATGTTTGATAACTCATTGATAATCTTGACCAATTCTTCAGTTTCAGGAGGAAACTGGTAGAGGGTCACAAAATGCTGCTAGTGTCGTTAAACATTATTGCTTTATAAAAAATATAATTCATATGAATAAAAGGCTGAATATCATTAAAATTTTATTTTAATATATATTCAAATGTTTAAGAAATACCTCTTTCCTTTGGGCTGTTCACGTTGTTCTGAATCACTGTGATGGCTCTATAAAAATATTTTAGCTTTTTAATGTACAGTAACTTGAACTGGTTTCAAAAATGAATATATAAATGTACAAGATATTTGAAACCTGTCTCTTGCAACAAAATTCGGAAGTGTTGGAATTTGCTATGTTAGTAAGCATTAAAATCGATGCCATTTTTCTCTTAAGAAGCAAGAAACAAAACTAGTTTCTCAGAAAATATACATTTTGAACCCAGGAAGTTTGTGTTTATATATGTGTTTACGTAAAATTCAGTCTGAAATGTCATTGGCAGGCGTTGGAGGTTAACCCCAGTAGGCACCTAAGCCTCCACCAGCCGCTCGCTCACTCCCCCCCAGTGAAATGGGGGAGAGAATCGGATGGGCAAAAGTGAGAAAAACTCGTGGTTTGAGAAAAAGCCAGTTTAATAGATAAAGCAAAGCTGCACACACAAGCAAAGAAAAATAAGGAATTCATTCACTGCCTCTCATCGGCAGGCAGATATTTCACCATTTCCAGGAAAGCAGGGCTTCATCATGCATAAAGCTTACTTGGGAAGACAAACGCACTAACTTCGATCATCCCCCCCATCCTCTCTCTTTCCCCCAGCTTTTATTGCTAAGCACAACATCAAATGGTCTGGAATATCCCTTTGGTCAGTTGGGGTCAGCTGTCCCGGCTGTGTCCCCTCCCAGCTTCTTTCGCACCCCCAGCCCACTCGCTGGTGGGGCAGCCTGAGAAACAGAAAAGATCTTGAGGCTGTGTAAAGCACTGCTCAGCAGTAAATAAAACATCCCTGTTTTTTCAACACTGCTTTGGTCACAAATCCAAAACACAGTACCATAGGGGCCGCTGTGAAGAAAATTAACTCCATCCAAGCCAAAAACAGTGTAGCAGGTTTCACTGGCATAACTATCTGCTCCCAGGTAAGTCTCCTTAACTCTAAAAAAAAAAAACCCCAAACCCTGCCATAATAAGAGTAATAGTTTGAATTGAAAAACTGCACAACTTGAACAATTTACAAATTGTCTATTGCTTATCTCAGCGCTCACATGATGTGGTTGTTAATACTTTTACCAGTGACCTATGTTTTAAAAGCAGCAACCTCGCCCATATAACTATATCTAAATGACTCGTGCTTGCTACTTTGCTCTTCAACCGAAGAGAGAAAACTACTGTAGTATGCATCGTTAGTTCTAATAGCCGTATAGTTTAGATAAGCATTTTGTGATGTCGAACCCCAAAATACTTCTCCTAAATACAACTGCAGTTTGAAAGGATATGGCTCAGAAATGGTTCACAAGTTGCATTGTTCAGTTTAAAATGCATTTTACCAGCCATGGAAATTTTTGGAATTAATTGTGTGAACAAATCATGTGGACATTGTTTTCAAAATTAACTAGCGACTTAAGATGCTATAGGTTTTTAATGCTTGACTTGACACATTTTTAGTTTGATTTTTTCAGTGGACACACAGCAGTATTTTAAGATTAAGTATCCTGCCAGTTGTTTAAATGTGAACAGCAAAGCATGTGTATCACTAGCCAGTTTTCAAAATCTTGGAGTCTACCAGTTTGTCTCCCTTTCAATCAAGTAAATAAGGCATTTTCTAGTTCTGCCTAAGAAATTGCAAATACTGTACTTAACTGTTGATGTCAGAGGCTACTTCAGTACATGTGAAGTCAGCAAAGTGATTAATGATTCATTAGAAATTAATACATTTCCCAAAAGAATTTGCAGGGATTCGACTGTGAAATTCCTGCTGTACTCCACAGGAGCTACATGACTTAATCCCCATGACCTGCACTTTATAAATAACCTTTTGGGAAAATAAGCAACTTAAACAGCTGGAGACGTATACTGTTACAAGGTATTGCATGTCATTACAGCACTCCAGATAAAAATAATTCTTGAACTGAAAATGTTATTGAGAGACTTAAACTTGGAAACTCAGAATCAAAAAAAGCTACGTTGGTAGTGAATGGCTTGTGGGGGATTTGTGTTCCGAATATTGAAAACTTTATGGTATTATCCATGACAAGGCTGAAAGAGGACATGGTGAGYTGGGTTTCACCATGGTATTCACGCATGTACGGTCACTCAGTCTACTCATTCCTTTTAACAAATGAGTATATTTTAGAAATACGTGTTGCGGTTTAACCCGGCAGGCAGCCAAATGCCACACAGCCGCTTGCTCGCTCCCCACCCCGCAGTGGGATGGGGGAGAGAATTGGGGGGGGGGGGGAAGTAAAATTCGTGGATTGAGATAAAGACAGTTTAATAGAACAGAAAAGGAAGGGAAAATAATGATAATAATAATAACAACAATAATAATGATAGAATATACAAAACGAGTGATGCACAATGCAATTGCTCACCACCCGCTGACTGATGCCCAAGCAGCGATCCCCCTCCTCCACCAACCCCCAGTTTATGTACTAAGCATGACATCACATGGTATGGCCAGTTGGGTCAGCTGTCCCGGCTATGCTCCCTCCCAGCTTCTTGTGCACCTGG
Source organism: Phoebastria nigripes (assembly GCA_035582835.1). NCBI lineage: Eukaryota > Metazoa > Chordata > Aves > Procellariiformes > Diomedeidae > Phoebastria > Phoebastria nigripes. The sequence continues at coordinate 2,130,928 of JAYKAV010002932.1, forward strand.
CAGAGCATGGGAAGCTGAAAAGTCCTTGGCTAGTGTAAATGTTATAGTGACAACTAAAACATCAGTGTGTTACCAACATTCTTCTCCTACTAAATCCAAAACACAGCACTATACCAGTTAATAGGAAGAAAATTAACTTTATCCCAGCCGAAACCAGGACATACGTCATGAAAGTTTCCAGCAGACATAAAAATAAAAAATATTGTGACTGAGGACGAATATGGTAGTGAAAGAATAAGGTGTCTTTGACTTCTAAATATACACACAGTAATTCATTACAAATGTAGTTCAGGAAGCGGAAAGGAACATACACAGTGTGCTGAGAAGGTGAGACCCTTCTGCAGAAATGCAGTAAAAATCAGCTGTTTCTAAGGTGCATTATCAAATGGGATCTTCATCCATCTCAGCAAAATACAGAATTTTCATTTATTCATTCATTTTTTGGTGTGTTCAATCATTCCAGTTCCACAGAGAATCTTTTTTTCCCCTACTTCACAGAAATTCTTTTTCATGCAAGGGGTGATGTGCAGGAAATTTTTCTGTGCCTTTAAATGCAAATACTTGGCTTTTAATTCAAAGAAACAGGTAGTTGTTTTACAGGCTTGCATAGATAGATCTCCTGGAGTCAATTATGTAATATCTTCCTAAATTTGTACCATACTTACGTATAAAAGTACATTTGTTGCTTTGAACCATACTTGCTTATAGTGGTATTTACTCGGGTAGCATATCCATTGACCTTGCTTATGGCTACATGAGGGACCAGACTATTTTACTCTCAGAAAGCAGATGAAAACTACGTGATGCTGAAATTATTTATTTCATATAAATAACCGAAGCAAGTTCATTAACCTCATTCCAGCACTGTGACCATACCCTCTTCTCCACACACTGCTCTTTTAATCACACCATTGATCATTCATCATCTTTCATACCATGTTCAAAAACTTTGCCCTTGCCACGAGGGATATACACAGTTTCTAAGCTCTGTCCTTTAAAACATGGAAAGTTGTAAGGAAAAGGGAAGCAAGAGTAGAATGAACGTTTTGCAGTTTTCTATCACTACGTATATGCAACTGTGTTTATGATTTAATTCTTCAGATGCTTACACAAGCCATGACTCTTCAGGATATGTATTTTTTTTATGATATCACGTATCGCATGGGTACAAACCAGCATAGCTAGACTTAAATCTGGTGTTCATTTAGCTGTTGTAACAGTGAACTGTAGACACGCCATTTCAATTGGCTCTATGCAAGTATAGTTGTGCTCTCAGAAGAGGAAAGGTACTGTATTACAAAAAGCCCACCACCTTCAGCAATGAGAGTCTTCTCATTGACTTTGATGGGCATTAATCAGGCCTGGTGCCAGTGATTGTTTAAGTGCATATTTATATTTAAGCAGTAAACACCGGAAGCATTCATTAAGCTTAACAGTAAAAGTGGCTGACCTCTCAGTATCAGAACCAGTCACATACAAATAGTAAATTAAATCAAGCATTAATCAAAACTGTAAAATAGCCTGCTTAATCCTTTCAGAAACAACACACCCACAACCTTCCCCCAAACCCTTGTCAAACAAATGGTTTTTGCAGTGTATCTGGAAGGTCATCACGTCCTGGGCTATTTCAGGAGCAAGTTCCAGATGGTCTCTAACATGCTGAATAATGTACGTCTATGTGGGAGTGGGGAGAGRGGGGCTTGAAGGAGCTGTTACACTGATATGAGTAAAACCATGCATTTTACATTCATATATGACAAACTAGGTGTTACAATTAAAAAAGCTCTTGCATCCTTTGTTTCAAGTGGCAAAAATAATTTGTTTCGAGAATCTCTACTGACAATATCAATTTCATATTTCACTCAACTACACTCTACAAAACCTTTAGTTTTTGTTTGGACTGCATTTGTCTTGATTACAGGAGCACTAGTATTTTAATGGTACATGGTATTCTTAGCTTGACGTTCCATGAGCAGTAATCTTTTATCTTGTCTTGTATAATTCTTACAATGCTATGAAGTGAAAATGTAACAGCTATATATGCATTATTATACATAAGATAATTATATTGTATAATGCAAACATATACATTTAAAACTGTTTTGCATGAATTTATTTTAAATGCACAGGACAGAAAGACAGTAAATGCTTTTTGAGTATAATATGTAAAACTCCAACTATCTATGTGCCTCAGACTACATCACCACCTTGAATGAGTTTGTTCTGAGTCTGCCTGTCTGCCCACATTATGTGTAATAGGGAAAAACACTGACCAGATATTAAGCTAAGAACAAAAGCAGACAACCTGAGGCAGTTGTTTACTTAGGTCAGAGGTGAAAATGGGATTTATTAACCAATAGTCCTTTTCAACATTAGAGCTCTTAGCCCTAACATTACATTCTGACCAACACTATGATGAAAGATAAAGGACATGGAGTAAATATACTTTTGGTGCCTTCATTTCTGCGTGCAGGAAGATACAGATGGCACTGTATTGATATCAATTATAGAATAAAAAAAGAAACAAAACTAAATACAATAATGTTTAATAATAATAACGATGCTAATTATGTCACAGAATGGAAAGCTCCTTTTCCCATTGCCATATTTTGAGTTCCCTTATGGCCATAGCTCTAAATCCATGATATTGGTGAAATTCTGTTCATGCATAAAGAGACCAAGGATATGGAAGAAATTGCACATAGATAAATCAGTGCATCGTTTTTGTCCTAAGGTAATAATATTTCAAAGTACTTTCATTCTGATGGTTTTCAGAATAACTATTTGAAGTGAATTGTTGGCCTTGGACAAATTCCTGGAGGAGAGAGTGATGTACATGTCACAAAAGAAATCATCGTTATAGGCACAGCTAGTGACAGTGCTCGGTGTCGACAAACAAGTAAGTTGACATAAAGCCTACCATTCAATTACTGGCATAAAGAAATCTCCTCTAAAACAAGATTGAAGATATGGCCTATGGCACCACAAGTTTGAATAATAGAGCAATGGTAAAAAATAGACAATATCAGTGATGCATTAAGAGAAAAATTTAATTTCTCATCCTCATCGTGTGCCTGTTCAGTGGGCTAATACAAAATTTAAATTTCCTATACAATCAACATGCAATAATTGCACTTTTATAATATTTTGTACAAAACTAAAAATATGTTTCCAGTTTGACACTGTGGCTGTTAACTCAAGATACTTAAGATTTCTGAACTGTCCATTGGAGTTGTCTTCTCCGGGTCTGTCACTGTTCACGAGCTCCAAAGTGCATTGATATTGTTTAGCCAATCAGTTTATGCAAAATATACACAAACCCATTCACAACAGCAAATTGTTTCCTGGAAAGTTTGGATCACTAAAGTCAATAGGCTATTGACAAAATGTTATCCAGAAGACAATAGAAAACCAAAATAAAAACCATTGTCAAACAGCTGCTATCACTACAGCACACAATAATTCTTAGCCTTAACTTTGGCTGGACAGTGTTTTGAGATATATACTTTAAGGTGACTGAAGAAAATTAGGTGTGATAACTCTGCAAGATCATGTCCTTCAAAGAGAAATCTAATGAAGGAGTAAGGAAATTACGAGTTTCACACTGATGACTAGCTACAGGTATTCTTAGGGGAACGTATAAGAGTGAACGAGAACTACAGATATTAATTACATTATGGTCATGATTAAGGGGCATGTGAATTTAAAAGTAGACAGGAGTATGGACAGATAAGTCTTTAATGATCATACACATCCCGAAGTCTCCAAAGAACTAGAATATGTACAAGGAATTCTAAAGACTTGGAGAAGGGGAAAATTAAGTCGTTAGACTCAATCTTTTCTGTGAGAAAATCTAGTGATTTCCATAGCATTTTTCCCCTTCCTCTGGGGATTATTCCAACTGGCAGATCTAAGCTTCTACTTTATATATTGATTCATCTGTTCCAAATACTCAGCTCTAAATACATAACGTAAGTTATCATGTCAATAAATAAGTAGCATAACAGTATGCAATAACACTATTCCTGAAAGTAACAGGTGTATGTTTTCTTCATGATTCTGCGTGATTGTTGTGATTTTGAGTTAGTGAAGACACCCTCAACCTCTTAAATAGCTGAGCTCACTGAGGCCTCAGTTGTCCTTGAGAAGTAAAATTCTGTTGAGCCAGTCTGGTTGCTTGCAATGTCAAAGGAGCATGTAACTCTGTGTTTCCTAGAACATGAAGTTGTGTTCTGCTTCTACGTAAGCTAGTGTTACTTCATCACGCACTACCGTAGGGATTCTGATGTATATACTTGTGATTTGAAAGTTATTACAAATTTTTAGGCGCTGCCTTTTATAACAGGAATTCTGCAGAAGAGGAGGAAGAGGAACTAATGGTATTATTATACATGAAAATTTTAATTTAAAAACCAGATACTTAGTAACAAAGAAATGACCAGATCATTAATTCCAGCCATTTGATTGTGTCTGTCAAAAACCAGATGATAAAATAATATGCTAGTTAACTAAAAGCAACTCAGAGGAACTTTACAGAAGCATATCTGTCATTCAGGTGATTTTCCTATAGCTTCCTGCCTGCAGTGAATGCTCTTCCTCAGGGTTTAAAGTTTATGCTCATATATGAGGAATGAAATGATAAATTTAGGAAAAGAATCTGCATTTGATATGTTACCTGTTTTTCATATGGAGAAATTTCATATTTTTTCTATTCCAAGGCTTAATTTCCAGTAAACAAATGTTTTATTCTTTTGAGTCAGGTATGTGAACAGGCACCTTAAATCTTAATGTCCAAATCCTCTATGCCTTTCTACTTGTTTGGAATATTTATGTACTTTCCTGTACATACGAGCTTATCTGTGACCTATGAGGAACTAAAAGAAATGGCACTATTTCACATGTGAAATATACTAAAGTTTAACAGTCACTTTTAACAAAAAAAAAAAAAAAAAAAAAAAAAAAAAAAAAAAAAAGAGTTCAGGAAGTTATTAGAATAAATATTAAGATGAACAATGGGAATTATAAGTCTACCTAAGGTAATAGACAATCTGGCCTTGTTTGAACTTTGTTGGAGTTTTGCTGTTAAACTTGGCAACATCAAACTTCATAGACTTTAATATTAATGGTTTTTACTTGAAAATCTTTAAAAGGTACACTGCATTTGATTTATTTCAAATTTCCTAACGTAGCTTAACTTAGGGTGGAGAGTGTGGTTCCTGTACATTTAAAATTTTATAAACAGTTGAACAAGAAATCTTTTTTAAAATAAAAACAAGCTCAGAGATCCATTTTAAGTCAGCATCCGCTCGCAAGACTACTCCCCGACACTGCACAAGAGAATTGTGATGGATTAACTGAGTGCATAACAGATATTGTTTTAGTGCATTAGCCCTGATTTCCTGTTCAAAGTGATTGATTGAGCCTCAGTCAAGACAGTGTCCACAGCAAATATTAAGCAAAATTACCCAGACACAATCAATCACTCTTATCAAAGGATCACCACATTTGGAGCAAAAAAATGCTAAAGCATTACCTGCTTTGCACTGTGTTCATCCAGTTTAAATTATTTTTCTTAAAAGGACAGAAGAACAGATTGCCTTTGTAAAACTATTGTTTGTTTCAGTGTATTTCTTCAGGCTGGTCAGCTGTAATGTAGAGAGGTGTAATTTGCTTATATTACAGCATGCTTGCTATTTTTAAAAAATACATGTTTCAAAAAAGACACGGTAAAGGTATCATAAGCTAATTTGAATATTTAGAGAATAACCTGACAGTAAGAAAGGTCATTTGTCTATAAAAACTGACCTTGGTGGTTTCAGCCATCATTGATTACCACTAGTAACAATACTTCTCTGAAGACCGCATTTCTAAAGAATTCTGTTATATTCTGCTGTTATTTTACTTAGTTTATTTAACAATTATTTAAGCACCTATAAATACTATTTAGGCGTAGTCAAAAGGTCTTATATATAGCAGGCAAATGCGATTTTATCATTTCAAGGGTATGGAAGATTCTGTTTTTCTTTCTAAGTGATGTGACTGAGCTTTGTGGTGCTCAGTGCTACAGCAGGCTGTTGTTAAGCAAGACATTGTTAGTGGCTTCCTGTTGGGATGGGTCTCTGTCTGCAAACCCTAACAACAAACTGAGACAGCACAGGGGTTTTTGAGCTCTCTGTTGGATGGGGGAATTCAGACTCTCAACACACGTAGTAGGATCCTATTTAAGCACCAGAAGAAAAAAAAAATATTTTTTTTTATATGGATAGGAATGAAAGGACCTGCCAAACGAAGAATAATGATCCTACACTATAGGAAAGAAGTGAAGTAGCAAAATTTCATCACTAAAGGTTGTTTTTTCTTAAAAGCTAAGAAATTACATATAAAAAATAGTGGAAGAATGGAAAATCAGGATTAAGGAAGTTAGTAGTCAACTACAGGAGAAACTGTGGAGTTAGAATTGCTCTGTGGTCCAGGATTTCCCCACCATGCAGCAATATAAGCTTATGAACTTTCTCCACTGGTTTGGGAGCTATAAAATACTGATATCAGACATGTTTCCCTGAAGGAATTCTCCCCATGAATCACTGCATCATCTTTATGGCCACTACGTACCATCAGCCCACTAGAAAGCAATTGAATCGGGTTTTCTCAGTTTAACATCGGTACCAGCATATCCTTTTTTAGGACCACTGTTGGTAGCTCAAGACACCACTACCGTGTTTCAGCTTTCACTTTTTTTTTTTYCCCCCCAAGATAAGCTATAAAAATAATCTCTTGAAACCAACTTCTGCTTTCCTGGTAGAGGGATTCTTCCACTCCTGTTCGTATTCTAGCTGGAAATAAGAATTTGCCCTAACACTATGTCTCAACATTTAATCCATGCACATTTACGCAGTTTTCAGTTGCCTTCCGTCTGAGTAACTCACTAGAGTGACTGTCTGGAGTCTAACATTCCAGCAACCTCTAATAATCCTGGTTAGATGGATTTTTATAGCATAAGCAGAGTAAAACAACATCTTACGGTTCGGTCAAGAACACATGCTTGTCCTGTTTACATCCAAGAGAGCATTTGCAACAGACTTTAATTGCTTCAGAGCATGCAGTGGGAATGGTTTCAAATGAATTTAAATTGCAAGCTTGGTCAACTAAAATGCTTTTAATTGTTCATTGGCAGCCATTCAACCCAATTTTTACACTCTGATTGTAGTGCATAGCTGCTTTGGTGTGTGCGTGTTAATAATACATAGATATATCCATCCAGAAAACTATTATCTAAACGTATGTGACACCACATATCAGAGTTTAAAAAAAACTACAGTCATAGAAAATATATTTATATTATACATTATAAGATCCACCTAGTAAGCAAATAGTTTCCCTTTCCTGTGTTTTCATCTTCTTCCTTCACTTATAAAATGAAAGAGGAATGAGGGAAGTGGAACAGCTGCAGTGAACAAACTGCAGCGCTTGCCTCCTACCTCCCTCTTCTATCTCCTCCCCACAGACATGCTTCCAGCTTTCTCCAGACCAGTGTTCACAGGAGGACGTATGATGTCTCCTTCCCCATTCCTCGCTCAGAGAAGCTCTTTCCTTTTTTTTTAGTGGTAGGAGAGTCGATATAGAAGGAAACAGAAGCAGTAGAAAGTGTCTGTACACACGTGGAATATTTCACTGGCCATCTCTGGACATTTTTGCTTTCTATCATGTAAGTCACAGGGAGTCAAGCTTGAAGAGTTGATAGCAAAAGTGTATTTTTTGACATGTTTTTGACTCATCATAACTATACAGTCCTTTACATCTAGGCCACTTTACTTTTTTTGCACTAGCTTTTTTTACAATAAATCTGATGAAGGTCTTTTGGTGTATGAAGTATGACTGAAAGCCATGTTTGTTTTTTCTTATGCCGTATCGTTTGAAAAATTCAAGCTAACAGTGGAAGTTGCCTTTTTGCACTACTGATTCAGTTACAGCAACATGTAGTAGATGATTTATGTGATAAAGAGATTTCTTACTAACCTCACTGAGGTCTTTTGAGTTTCTCAGTAATTTTTTTTCTCCGTTATATGCTATCCATGCGTATCGGGCTTACTTGGCAAGGTTTTGGTAGCGGGGCGGGGGGACTGCAAGAAGAGATCAGGAGCTGTCTCCATGTCGAGCAGAGCCAGTTTAGGGCTTTAAAATGGACCCACTGCTGCCCAAAGCTGAGCCCATCAGCAATGCTGGTGGCACCTCTGTGATAACATATTTAAGAAAGGGTAAAAAACACTATGTAAACTGTTTTCTGTAGTGATTTGTCTGTCCGTGCTTGTATAACCTGTAAACTGAGATTGTGTATGTTATAATGCGTATGCAGATTATCAGTAATTGTATCTTTTATGCCAGAGTTTCTTAAAAATAGACAAATGCTGAATTATACCCACAATAAAAAAGAACAGAGTTCAGAGTAATTATAATAAAATCCACAGCACATGCCTCTGGTGGCTGCGTTTGGGATTCTGCAGAATATTATAGCTTTGTTAAGTGGGATTTTTGCACTGTGTATAGTAGTCTTGGATTAAGCTGTTCCGTAGCAAGTCATTTCAGTTGTACGAGTTTCCTAAATATTCAACGAGGGTTTCTTAAAGCATTTTTAATTAAGATATAAAGATATTAAAAAAAAAAAAAGCTCTATTAATTTTCTTTACTTAATAGACTAAACCAAGGTAAACCATGGGAGACTGTATAGTCTTTCAAGGAAATGTCCTCATCAGACAGAGATTAAATTAGGTCATCTTGATAACCTGGTTTGGTGAACCAAATTGGTTTGATATATGATAGTACTTCCCCTGGAGTTTTGGGTTAAAAATAGTGAAATAGTAAAAGAAAATCTCCAAAAGGGATTTTGCATCTCAGCGGATGTTTTTCCTTTGAACAAAATGATGTTTCATTTTATAATTGAAATACAGTATGTTTTTGAACTTTCAATAGCTAAAGCTATTAAGTAAGAGTATCACATTTCATTTATTATATTACATTTTAAGTTCAGTCCATGCATTTTTAATTCTGTTTATGTCTTGAGAGCTTGCCTCTAGTGGAATAAAACCAATCAAGAATCTAGAACACGAATTAAAATTTAGGTCCTAATTCACCATTGCCCTGTGGTTCCTTTGTGTTTGCTTGAATAAGTACAAAGGACAAATAAAGGTAAATGCAAGGACCCTCTGGAGAATAGAGTTATTGTACAGGGTCAGATAACGCTCAAATTCTGCCAGGCCCACTTAAGAGTCCCTTAGTGTAAGAAAGCCGTGCTCCACAGTGGCTGAAGATAGAAGGAAGTACATCAGCTCTATGCCAGGGCAAGGTAGGAGAAAGAATGGCCAAAATAAATGGTTTCACAGAGAATCTGTGTTCATAATATTAAAAAAAAGTGAATGAACTGATAGTGAAGGTCAGGTCTCTGCAAGTTAGCCTGCACGTGAACTAATAGTGGTGACTTTCCTAGCTTTCAGAAGTCTGTGAATAAAAAAAAAAAAAAAGTGATAGATGGGAGGAGAGGAGGTATCAGGGTACTGGGGGAAAAAATCTTAGATATGTGTCTCTTAAGAAGTCATCTTGCGAGCAGAAACATGGTGTGGGGGGTTGACCCCAGCCGGCAGCTAAAGCCCCACCTGGCTGCTCGCTCACTCACCCCCCAATGGGATGGAGGAGAGAATCAGATGGGCAAAAGCAAGAAAACTCACGACTTGAGATAAAGACAGTTCAGTAAGTGAAGTGGCAAATGCAAGCAAAGCAAAATAAGGAATTTATTCACTGCTTCCTATCGGCAGGCAGATGTTTCGCCATTTGCAGGAAAGCCAGGGCTTCACCATTCATAAAGCTTACTTGGGACGACAAATGCCATAACTCTGAACATCCCCCCTTCCTCTCTCTTTCTCCCAGCTTTTATTGTTGAGCACAACATCAAACGGTCTGGAATATCCCTTTGGTCAGCTGGGGTCAGCTGTCCCAGCTGTGTCCCCTCCCAGCTTCTTGCTGGGAGCCCCAGCCCACTCGCTGGTGGGGCAGCCTGAGAAACAGAAAAGGCCTTGAGGCTGTCTAAGCGCTGCTCAGCAATAGCTAACAAATCCCTCTGTTATCAACCCTGTTTTGGTCACAGAGCCAAAACACAGCACCATAGGGGCTGCTATGAAGAAAATTAACACAATGGCCCCACCACAGGAGGCAGCTGAGCCCATCAGTGAAGCTGGTGGCACCTCTGGGAAAACASGTTTAAGAAAGGGCAAAACCCTGCCCCGGCGGTGAGGAGTGAGGAAGAAGTGTGCGAACCAGCCCCGCGAGCCCCYGGGTGAGAGCAGGAGGAGGGGCAGGAGGTGCTGCAGGCGCCTGGGCAGAGATTCCCCTGCAGCCCCTGGGGAGACCAYGGTGGAGCAGGGGAAGAGTGTGATTAAAAATGAGCGGCAGAGAGGAGCTGTTATGGACTGACCACAACCCCCCATTGCCTCTGCGCCGCTCTAGGGAAGAGGAAGTAGAGGAGACGGGAATGAAGGACTGAAGTTGAGCCTGGGGGAAAAAAAAGGGTGGGGTGGTGGGAAGGTGTTTTAGCTTTTGTCTTTGTTTCTCACCATCCAAATATATTTTTAATTGGCAATAAATTAAATTAATTTTCCCCAAGTCAAGTCTGCTTTGCCCATGACAGTAATTGGTAAACAATCTCTCTGTCTTAATCTTGACCTGTGAGCTTTTCCATCTTATTTTCTCTCCCTGTGCTGTTGAGGAGGGGGAGGGAGAGAGCAGCTGGGTGGGCATCAGGCAGCCAGACAAGGTAAACCCATCACATCTAGGAACTGAAGATGTCTTCCTCTTGTGCCACTACATGGATACATGTCTACATGTGTGTTTTCATTATTCTTTCACTCCTGACTTTGCTATGTAATTTTTAGTTTTGCTTCTTTTAAATCAGAAAAAAAAWAATGTAATCTTAAGGTACAATCAGAGCTCAGCTTTGTTAGCAGAAAAATTTTCAGCTAAAAGTTTGCAGACTTTTTTATATTCAGTTGTTTTCTTTGTCATTAATGGGCTCATAATTCTGTCAAAACAAAGACTGAAAAAATTACATGTGTGATTTAGTATTTACCTTTTTAAAGGACATAGCTTTTCTGAGTACAGGAGGAGGATTCAGGGCTGAATGTTCAAAATTCAGCAAGGGTACTGTATTTTTCATCCCTAAGGACTGTTCGACATCCCTGGAATTAGAGTAAGGCTAGATCTTTGAAAATCTATGTCTATCTTGTTGCATTTATGAAGGAGGCATTTTTCCCATTACCAGATTGGTCTGGCCAATGTAAAGGTTTTTTTTTTTTTTCTAGGAGGGCTTCATTTTTTTTTGTTTTTTTGTCAGGGAATCCTTCTAGGTAGGCTTGGTTTTAAAGTTCATTTTTGCCATTTAATGATAGGAGGACAAGTACATGTGATCACTATATAGAACAGATGGCAAGTGTGTTAGAGCAAGGCTGTAACTCAGGAACAGTCCTCTGAGGAGAATCTAAACCATAATGCTATTTAATATCAGGATATTCTACTATATTTCAATGAATATTTATCTTAGAAATACAGTGAATACTTCGCTCGTGCATTTTTGCTTTCACTTGACTGTAAGTCGTCTTTTTATCTTTGATTGGGGAAAGTACAGGAGATGATGAAATACTTTCAACTCTTCCACAAAGACTTTGATATGCTGTTTTTATTTCTTCCCCCTTCCCAGGCATCCTTCTGYACTCTTGAGGCTTTATTCTTCTTGTTTGTTTGTTTGTTCCTTCCTACTGGTCCTTTGTGAGCAGAGGGATGGGAACAGTTCTTTAGCTGTTTGTACTCACGTGTCACGCACTTCTCGGGACTTAGTTATTCCAGTCTCTCTCCCTTCCTCGGTTCTTGATGTTCTGGCATTCAGATGAGTCACCAAAGGCATTATTTTTTTGGTTGTTAGATTGATTTCATATGTGAAATTCATTTCAAATGCCCGATCTGAATGTACTTGTCTACCTTCAGTTTGCCTGGCATATTGAACAGAATCTGATTAGATGTGTTTATAAAATGACTTATCTTCCAGGCCTGCAATTCAGCTGAAAGTGTGAGATGACTGGGGAATTTGTAGCTTGCAAGCTTCAATTGCTGGAACATACTGAGTCATCAAATGTATCTTCCTTTATAGATGCAAAGCAAGTTTCACCTTAGGTATTTAATTACAGCATGCAGCATAGTTGGGTAGTGTGTGGGCATTAAAGTCAGCTGAGTCTACAGAGTAGTATCTAAACAGCCTTGTTTTAGCTAACAGACTAGATCTGGGTTCAGAACCCTAAGGTGTATTTGAAACTAGTGTGATAAAGTGTGAATTCCCTGCACAATACTCAACCATAAAACGCAAAATATTTGCCACACGTTTCTATTTCAAGTTTTGTTCCTAAATTTGCTATTTGTCTAGAAGTGACTTCCTTCAAACTGGTTGTAAAAACTTGATTTCTGTATATAGGGTTATATTAGTATATTCTCTTGACTGCGTATAATTATGAGAGATTATTCTAACTGTTGTTTTAGGCTTTTTCCCCGTATTACTTTGAAAACCAGTTGTGATTGTATGCTGAAAACTAGAATAATCAGCTGTTTACAAGCATTTATAGTATGCTTTGGTAACAGAAAATAAATAAAAGTAATTTAGTGCTATAAAAAGTGRTATGTATTGTGACAATGGCCATGACCAAATATCTGATAGGAGCAGATGGATATTATAGTGATTTTCTTTACCATCAGAGTGGGAATGTAGTTCTACCGATATATTTACATTTCACTCTTCTCTATCAGCTAGCAATGATATACTATTTCTAGATGAAAATAGTCAGCAAAACATTTCTTCCAGTTTTAATCAGTAAAGTTGTATATAATTTTAAAACTATATACACAGAGAAGGTAATCTTCCAAAACCAGTAATAATCCTAAAATTGTGTGCGTACAATGAGAAGATTCGTTAGTTCATTTCTGTAAAGGAAAATTAGAGTAACATAGATGCTGGTTTTTTCTACTTATTTATTTATCATATAGTATAATTATATCTAAAGGTTCTAAGACTATATTCTTGGCTTTACTACTGCCATATGGGAGTGTTACTAACAAGTCAGTATGGAATATGCAGTCTATTTACTGTTATCTATTATGGAATTTTTGCTGGTGCTGACTTTGAGGAAGGTATCATTAAAGCACCTTATCCTTAAAACATACTGTTAAAGCAAGGTTTCTGATGATGTACTACTGTGATATATCATCAGCACCAGGCTCCTTGCTGCTACATTCCTCAGAGCATAATATTGCAAAAGAAAAATAAAAAAGGAAGATTACTGCAAAAATGTGGTGTTAACTTTGAAAAGTTAACGTACTGAATATGTTGTGGTACCTCTTTTGTTGACATAGGTCCTCAATCTCTCCTCTATATAGTGCCAATATACTGTCAGAAAATTCATATGATTATGATGAAAGAATTACATCATCCATTATCTTCCCTGCTTTAGGATAAAATCTTACTGATATTTGTAAATATTTGCTTGCTCTTGCAAATATTTTCTTAAAATGTGAATATTATTCCAACAAAAAGCCTGTATGAAAACACAGCCCAAATTTGGCAAAGTTCAGGCATAGGTTTTATAGCCGAGGCCTTTCTTTAATCAGAACTTGAAACCCGTCAGAGGAAAGGGGCCATAAAATCAATTCTAGGCAATCTTGGAAATGAGATAATAGTCCATTAATGTCATCAATATAAGCATGAAATTTTCTGCTGTACTTCATGCCTATGCATTTGTAAGAATTTTATCAGTGGAAATGGGACAGAAGCTGTAGAATTACTGTAGGGGTGACTTCCTCACACTTCCACTGCAGGCCTTTTTTTTTTTTTTTTTTTTTCCCTTTTTTTTCCCCTCAGTGAAAATATATAATTCATTTGTGGAACGATGCCAACCAAAACTTGTTACTGGTTCCATATTAAACAAGAATTAGTGGGAAGCTTATAATGTATGACTCATAAATCGGCATTGAAAGTTTAAGCGGCAAGTATTAGAGAAAGSAATACTGTGGTCTGTGTGGTACAATTCAAGGTGTGGCCTGTTACTGATCAAACTATTTGGGAACTACTACGAATATATGTTGTTATTTAGATACAGTTGTGCCCTGGCTTTGCACTACTTTAATCCTTGTATATAGAAACCATTAGATAATACTCAGAAATTGTTTCTTTAAAAAGAAGCAAGTCTTCCTTTGAGAAGTTCCAGTTCTTAGCATACAGCTCAAGCAGTCGGCTTCTTCTCTCACCTAGTCTCTCGGTATCAGACTCTTGTTCTCTGAACAACCCAGTTTGCCTGGTCTGGCTAGCTAGACAAACCAGAGCATCTATAGATAACATGAATTTTGTTATCTGTCATTTCTAGGAACTGTCAAAGAGAGTGCAGGCTCTTAGAGCAAACATAATTTTATTTTCCTCCTTCCCCTACAGGCTTCCCACCCCTTCGAGAACTTTTTTATATGTAACAAAGTGCAGTTGCCTTTACAGAAATGGAATCTGCATGGCCTTAACAACTGGGCTTTCTCCGCTTTCTTGAGATCATAGAATCATTAAGGTTGGAAAAGACCTCTAAGATCATCAAGTCCAACCGTCAACCCAACACCACCATGCCCACTAAACCATGTCCCTAAGCGCCTCATCTACACGTCTTTTAAATACTTCCAGGGATGGTGACTCCACCACTTCCCTGGGCAGCCTGTTCCAATGYTTAACCACTCTTTCAGTAAAGAAATTTTTCCTAATGTCCAATCTAAACCTCCCCTGGCGCAACTTGAGGCCATTTCCTCTCGTCCTAATGAGCGAGGCTATCCCTTTGCTCCTCATTTTCCTGTGAGTTGTCCTATTCTGTTGTTCATTTCAGTTATACTTTCCCACATTAGAAACATCATCATGGGATCATGGCATGAACATGGAGGCCAAGAATAATAGCCTCAATGTTGTAAAGATTCTTTCTGTGTAACACAATCTGGCAGTCTTGATTTTTGAATAGATCTTTGAAATAGATGGCAAAATTTCTGTGTCAGTCTTGCAAGACAAGTATTACTGTAAGTGGTGCAAGCCCCATTTTATTGAGCTAAGCAGCAGCAGAAGATAGTGAGAACTGAGTACCGGGTATTTGCCAGTATGGCTCTTCTTTCATTTTTGATGAACAACTTCTATTTTCCTCAAATGTATTCATTACTTAAAAATCTGATCTGAATAATTCTGCTTAATCATGCTTGCCGTCTATACTGTACACTTAGAAAATCACTGTTTTTAATATTTAGAAATCTTAGAATTGTAGTTAGTTTTGCTTATGTTCAACGGTAATAGGTTATCTGAAACTTCTTAAAATTGGTTTTGTTTTGTTTTGAGGGGTATAGTAGTATGAACTCGTTTAATTTGGAAGGTTGAATGAAAATTCCAAATTTCAGAGGCTATCAAAGGCATTATCTTCCTGTTGGAAAATGTTAAAGGTAAGAAAACAGGGAATTCTGTGTGGCTTGTAATGGCAAGTTCTCCTTTGGTACTGATTTCTGGTCATTTTTTCAAAAATAAAATAAAAGACACACTGTCTTCCAATTGAAGAACTAAGTGTAGGTACTAAAATGATTGTTACTTCATAATTACTTAAGACAGCTAATGATACGAATAGTGGTTCAGAATTTTCTCATGGAATTCCACTATGCTGATTATTTGATTTTCATTCTAGACTAAATGTTATAATCTATGATACTTATTTTTTCTACAGCAAGATCTATTTGTGACACATACCATATTTTAAATGATGAAATAACTTGGAGACTTTGCTGAAGATTTTTCCTCCTAAGGAAATTAAAAAGTGTTATTTACTGAAGTTGAGAGTGTGCCGTATCACATGTACTACAAACATAAAGATGTGTAGTTAAACTACCATGGAACTATTAGGGGAGGAATACAGTGGTACAATTTCTCCATAACATAAAAAACTTACTGAATATATCCTTTCTTAAAACCTCTGGAAGTATCTAATAGGACAGTTGTTAACGGAAACAAAAAAGATATTTTCAGGTTATTTCAGCATAATGTATAAGGCACTAGCTACGTGTATATTCTCTTTCATTATGTTTTCTACTGACATTCGCAGTAAGTTGCTTTTTAAAGCAAATACTAATGAAACAAGACCTACTTGCCTTCTTTCAGTACATATATACTGTGAGCTGGATCCATAAAGCACATTAAGTTTTCCAAATTTATGCATGCTAATTTTTTTGTTTTGTTACTAAGGGTAAAGTTACTGTACCATCATCAAAATAGGGTGTGATCACAATGTCTTCGTCCTTCTCTGTATAAAACACTTTTTTGGATAGTATGCTATTAAAACTGTGCAGGTGCTTTGGTTTTATTGTAAATATTACCTAACCGAGAATGCAATAAATGGGAAACTATATCTTTAAGCAGTTTGATTTTTTCTTCTCTCAAAAAGAGAAGATAATTCTAAATTTAAATGTAGACTGTACCCAGTTTCTACAGTCTGCTGGGCCTGCATGTACCAATTTGAGAATTTTGTGTAAAAGGCTTATGGATTGTCATATAAGAGAAAAGTTATATTTATGTAGCTAGTGATTTCAAAATTGGAAGCAATTTTTATTTTATCTGCTTGACATGATTCTCGCCTGACTGATTATTAAAAGCAGCACAAAGCTCTAGATGGAAGCAGTAGTGTCTGTTTATTCCTATAGCTTTTTCAAGATCCTGTGTTACTCTGCTGTAAGACAGAAGACATTCTAGTGAATCACCTGGAATTCCATATAATGCAGAAGTATGCAGTATCAGACTTATAACTGTGAAACACTTCTCATTGTCATGGTTAATTTTGCTCCAAACACTTGCCACAGCTTCACATAATTTTTGCCTTAAATAAAAATATTGCAGTTGCACGTATATGCGATATTCTTACCCAGAACACTAAAACTGTATGTGCCTGTAGTCAYGGGGTAAATTACGAGCCTACCTTTGGATCAGAAGCACTTGCATCATAGGCAAATATTCCATGACACTACATAATTTCAGGCTTAATTAGTTTTCCAAACCTTTCTCTTTTTGGCAGAGAGGAGTGAGTGGGTAAGCAGTGTGTACTGAAGCTGTCTTAGTTTGCAGTGAAAGCTCAACTGAGGTGACCCTTTTGTCATTGATTATTGGAGAGGTTTTCTCCAGCCAGATGCCTTCTGCCTGGTCACCATAAATTAGTTTTGTGTCACTGCCTCTAACAACCAAAACACGCTGATAGTCTTTAAATGATGGTTTATATGACCTGAGATGAGATCTAGCCTTATTTTTCTGCTCTATTACTTTCAAAGAATAGTCTTTCTATTATTAACATGCTGTAGTAAAATAATTTTAAATCCCTTCAAAATTTATAGTGGTTTTGTTCATTGCATCTCATGAATGCAAACCTTACCAGAGTTATAAACTATTAATGAGCAGACGTATGTATATGCGTTTTAATAATGTGATCTTTTTTTATTATTTTAGAATGGTTTACAGTTTCATGTTTTTTCAGAACTCTTTTGGCTTGATTTTTCTACAGCTGTATAAATAAGATAGGAATTCTCTGACAGTATGATGAAGTTATAAAAATATAAACTGGCTATGAGGGCACGGTCATGGCTGTAAGCAACTAGGTCTACCCTAGCAGGTACAATAGGCAGAATCTTCTCTGATTGGAGTCAAATTTCATGAAGCAAAAGAGGTGGTGACTAACAATACCTTAGGAGTAAACATTTCTGTTATAATTGGGCATTTTTAATCTGATTTTCAGGTAAAGCTCAAAATTTAAAACTGTTTAATAGTAGTTTTTAATACTTGTTGTAAGTTTGTAGTGTTGCCAGTTTCCAAATGAGTAGTCCATTGCTTTCTAAAGAAAAGCTTTCAAAAAAGTAAATACGCAAATTCAATTTTATACATAATTGCACTTTTGATTAAGAACAGCAAATTCCTCTTTTGCGTTACTGTCCAAGTCTCTCGGGGGTTTTACTGTTTGTTAATTAGACACATTGAAGGTGGCTTTCAATCCACTGCTACAGAAAGGCTAAGAAAAAAACCCAAACTGGTTCCAGTCAGCTCCAACGGCCCCACCACAGGACAGAGCTGAGCCTGTCGCCCAAGTGGTGCCTTGAAAAGAATGAAGCTGGGTGAAGTCCTGGTAGCCATGATAGAACAAATTGCATGTGTTCTTGAATTAATCTTCTTTCTCAAAGGTTTGTAAGGCAGTTTGTGTGCTCCTTCAGCTCCAGGACTGTTACATAGGCTTACTAACCCACTTTATATGGTTTTATGGTACTTCTGAGCCTTGTTTGGAAAAGTTTATGAAAACAAAAATCTCCTTATAGTAATGGTACTCATGAGGTTTAAATAATTACACTGTAGAAATGAACAATATCTACTAAAGATAACAGAAAAATGTTAACATGTTATTCATATCAAAGTTTCTCATTTATTTACTGTAGTAAAGTCCAGTCTTCTACTACTGTGATTCTTTTGTTGAAAACCTTGGAATACTTTGATCGAAAATGGAATACAAAGGGGATTTGTGAGTGGATTACTATAGTACGGCGCCTTGACGCATGGCCTTTCACATCCTGTTTCACAAACTTTTCATCATCTCATTATCTTCTGACACTTTACAGAAGGTGAAGAATGCTCAATGAAAATACATAAATCATGAGACCTCTTCAAAAATTCCTGTCCCCTTTGCTACTCAGGAGTGCTAAAATGGTGGAGCTTTCACTCTTGGCACTCAATTCATAAGAGGTTGTCCAGTGAAAAGAAAGATGTAAAATAGAATAGAATACAAGGAAACAAAGCTACTATTATAAAACAGAGAAATGAGGAAATACGTAGATATAAGAAAGACAGTAGGAAGAAATGGAGGATGAGTGCAAGAATTTTATATTTAAGGCACTAAAAGATGGAAAGTTAAGAAAAGTGTAAGGGGGAGTGATTTTGTCAGTGTCGTGGAAGAATTATGTCTCGCTGGAGAATTTGTATAGATTTTTAATTCTAACAGATAAAGGCTAATTGTTGTGAAATGGCCTAGACAGGTGTACTCTTCGCTGGGTAAAAAACTGGCTGGACGGCCGGGCCCAGAGAGTTGTGGTGAATGGAGCAAAGTCCAGTTGGTGGCCGGTCACGAGCRGTGTCCCCCAGGGCTCCGTTTTGGGGCCGGTCTTGTTCAATATCTTTATCAATGATCTGGATGAGGGGATYGAGTGCTCCCTCGGTAAGTTTGCAGACGACACCAAGCTGGCCGGSAGTGTCGATCTGCTCGAGGGTAGGAAGGCTCTGCAGAGGGACCTGGACAGGCTGGATCGATGGGCTGAGGCCAACTGTATGAGGTTCAACAAGGCCAAGTGCCGGGTCATGCACTTTGGCCACAACAACCCCATGCAACGCTACAGGCTGGGGGAAGAGTGGCTGGAAAGCTGCCTGTCGGAAAAGGACTTGGGGGTGCTGGTTGACAGCCGGCTGAATATGAGCCGGCAGTGTGCCCAGGTGGCCAAGAAGGCCAACGGCATCCTGGCCTGTATCAGAAATAGTGTGGCCAGCAGGAGTAGGGAAGTGATCGTGCCCCTGTACTCGGTGCTGGTGAGGCCGCACCTCGAATACTGTGTTCAGTTTTGGGCCCCTCACTACAAGAAGGACGTTGAGGTGCTGGAGCGTGTCCAGAGRAGGGCAACGAAGCTGGTGAAGGGTCTGGAGAACAAGTCTTACGAGGAGCGGCTGAGGGAACTGGGACTGTTTAGTCTGAAGAAGAGGAGGCTGAGGGGAGACCTTATTGTGCTCTACAACTCCCTGAAAGGAGGTTGCAGYGAGGTGGGTGTTGGTCTCTTCTGCCAAGCAACTAGCGATAGGACAAGAGGAAATGGCCTCAAGTTGCGCCAGGGGAGGTTTAGATTGGACATTAGGAAAAATTTCTTTACTGAAAGAGTGGTTAAGCATTGGAACAGGCTGCCCAGGGAAGTGGTGGAGTCACCATCCCTGGAAGTATTTAAAAGATGTGTAGATGAGGCGCTTAGGGACATGGTTTAGTGGGCGTGGTGGTGTTGGGTTGACGGTTGGACTTGATGATCTTAGAGGTCTTTTCCAACCTTAATGATTCTATSATTCTATGATTCTGTGAAATTCATTTTACTTTGTTGGTATGCAGTCAGATGTATCTTTCAAACACAAATTTAGTATCCTGACTGAGTACAGAATCAGGACAGAATATTCTTTGGAACACAGCTAGCTTTGCATAGTCAGCCATGGTCAGTTCAACTGTGCATGGTTCTAGTCAACAGAAAGGTGAAAGAGGGACCGTATGCCATGGTTTTGTGTCAGTTATACTTGCGGGACAGAGATAAATGGCAGGTAAGTGCAAAGGTGTATTGTTTATCCATAGCGAGTGACAGCAAAAGTTCAACTGTGGGTGATAAACATGGTGGATGCTGCACAAAGTGCTGTAATTTTCTATAAAGAATGACTTTGCTGTGTTCATTTTAGCTAGTTTGTAAAACTTACATCAAAAACAACCCCTGTGTGATCAGTCCACGAAATGTTTCCTAACAGACTTCACTGCTGTATTGGGTTTACGTGGCAAGGTTCTGGTAGCTGAGGGGCTGCAGGGGTGGCATCTGTGAGGAGAGGTCATTAGAAAAGGTTTCGGAGTCTGATTTGCTCTTTCCCTTTCACTTTACTTAACCATTTATGCCAATGTAAGGTTTAAAAAAAGCTTTGGTAAAACATGGATACACTGCCTTGGATTTCGTATGCTTTATGCAACAACTTTGGGGCACAGGGAAGTATCTACGTAAGACACAGAGCAGTAAGGGATCAGGCCTTGTACTACTAGTCTTCATGGCTGTGACAAGAGGCTTAAGAATACAGTCATGAAATTTTCTGATATTGATTTCCTGCACGTGCAGGAAGCAGTAATAACAGTTCATAGATACAGGAAGTCTTCCAGTTTTTCTGTGAGTTAACATGGGAATTTAAACATAGCTACGTATATGGTAGTGTTAACTGGTCTGTTAATGAGCAACTCAGGGGAAAAATCTCACCAAAAGTGTGTACTTTCTACACTTATCCCAAATAAATTTCCATGCCTTTTTCATTGTTTCCTACCTAATTTAATCGATGGTTCTATTGCTGAGCTTAAAATGAAGCTGACCACAAACTCCCTAAATGCTGCAGAAACCAATGGCCCTTGCAAAAGGCCTTTGTTTTCATTGCCACACAGTTCAGACGCGTTACATCTGTTTTATTAACTGAACTAAATGTTTACACCATCATGTTCCCATATTTACCAAATCCCACTAAATGGAGGTTTCCCATTACTATTACAGAAGCACAAGCCCAGTATTGTACAAAGAAGGAAAGAGAAACCGTGTTACGGATATCTATTTCTCACCAGTTACAAGGAAAATATTATCTACCCATCAAGTTTGGGTTTTTTTAATTTTAATTGCACTGAAAGATTTTAACTGTGTTTGGTGTAAGAATGCAATATAAATCCTAGTTTTATATGCTTCTGGAATCTGTTATGTAGGAATCCTTACATATGGATTATAGTTCACGCCTTCTCAGGCCTGGGAAACATAAAAGTTGTGAAATGCTTTTCTTTCGAGAAAGCCTTCTTTTTAAAGATAGGTTCTTTTGGTTTTTTTGCCTCACAAAAAGCATTATCTTACTCTGCAGTTAGTCTCCCTGCAATCAAATAAAGGGCATGGATTAATTGGAGAACCACTAGAAATATTTTAAAGGGATTAACGTTAATGGAGAAACAAATTATCTTCCTATCAAATGAGGTTAATAACAAAAATTAGTAGTGGCCCCCCACACTTAGTGAAAAACCTTACAGAGTCTGCTAAAGATTAATCAAGCAACTTTTTCTATAAAATCTATAGAATTTCAAGTGGTTTAGGGTCCTAACTCTCTTTCTGCAAAGGATCAAGCCCCTTGGAAGCCTAACTCTTACTGCCATGTCAGATTTTAAAAACTTGTTTCCTCAAGGAATAAGTTGTAACCGAAAGGGGTTTTCTGAAGTAGTAGGTGCCTAGTTGAACTTCGCTGAAATTAATGTTATGTGTAGTCCTGGTTAGCCTATTGCAATCTGTCTTGTTCTCAGTGTAAAATTACTATAGGTTCATTAACACTTTAACTCATAATTAAGTTTATGTAGTAGACTGGAAAAGAGAGTATTACTTTTATTGACTCTATTTTATAAAAAATATAATTGCTTAATCCCTTACAATATTTAAAGCAGTTCTGCAATTAACATGTGGCCTTTATTTGCATAAAGGTAATACGCAAATGTGATTTGTAAAACCATATTAAACATTGTTTTTATCTGTGTATCAATGTGATATTTTCTRTATTCATTGGCTGGCTGTAAATACATGTTAGGAAATCTTTGGCTTGTATCAAAGTACTGAAGTGTGTGATGTTGCTGCAGTATGACTGTCATCACTTCTAGCTCATTATTTCAACACAATTCTTACCAAAAAAGTGTTGTCTTTATTAAGGCAGGTATAGTTGAAATAGCCATAGCTATATAATATCACCTGTTATTGTAGTTTTGTGTGTTGACTCTTTTTGTAAGCACAAGTGTCTTACAGAGTGCTGTTTGTTTTCTTTTAATTAAAACATTTGGCACAGGGACAATTCTCAGATTACTTCCCGACTTGTCTGCATCTGGACAGCCTGTAGGCTACCTGTAGGCTAAATTTTCACTTGCTCTGAAAAGAGCAGTAGAAGAGTCAGTCAGTTGTAATTTTTAATTTCTAAAAATATGAACGTAATGTAATGAATGGTGATAAATAGAGGGCACTGGACACAGTTCTCCAGTGGTGCCTCTGCAGATGCAAACTGGTCCATAAGTACAAATCCTACATCTATTTTGATTAAGGTCTCAAGGTGATGATGTAATCAACCTTGTAAGCAAAAAATAAATGCTTACTTTCAATCACTTTCTCAGGAAAATTCTTCTTACAGATTAAGCATGGGCGAAGTATTTAAATTTGCATAAAATTCTGATTTATTTAAAACTCTAGTTCCATAGATGTAGTTATAGAAGTAAACTTAGTGACTATCCATGTACACTTAATTTTTAGTACAGACTCTATCCGAGCATTAGTGGCCTTCAGCATCTCTTCATCTCAAACAAAGCTGGAGAGGAGTTGTCCTTCACAATGTCATAGGCTAAAAGTCATTAGAGCCAAAATGCTGCAGACCAAGTGGCTCAAGTGTTATGCCAGGATTCACTTCAAGAATGCTGTTTACCCTCTGCCAAGAGAAAGGTGGGGATCAATCTCCGTGTCTTCTCTCTCATGCGTATTAAAAAATGTTTAAGGTTCCACATATTATCACATTCCAATAAAAATCCCATTAATCTAACCCATAGTACAAGAAATGTGAAAAACCTAAAATAAATAGCGGCATGTCCCCCTGGCCCCCTCTATGCTTTCTTTCAAGTAAGTCTGAGGCTGAAGTACTCCCATCTAACAACAGAAGGTAGAAATTACTCAGTTAAGGAGAAGCTTTTTTTTTGTTTTTTTGCAGTTGCATAGCCAAAGGTCCCAGGTGAGAAGATTTTCCTAATAATTTTCCGATAAAGAACAGGAAAACCTCAAAGGTGGTATTTCCAGAGGAGTATATTATTAGAAAGAATTGATATTTGAGGAGCTTCATTTTATTAAAAATGTGCAAGAGCTCCTATGTGTCTAGTTTCACACAAAGCTTAGTGAAACGTTAGAAAATTAGCTCACATGTGCTGTTTATACAGTTGGACGGATGAAGGAGACTTTACATTTCACAACTTCTTGTTTCTGACAAGTTCCAGAGTTCCAGTGAATTATTTATGTGGGCACTTATCCTGTAAAGATGGAACTGAGGGTACAAACTGAGTTCACAAATGCTACTAGAAAGCCTTCAGGTGATAAGATGAAAATGGATATTGGTCGCTGCTGATCTCAAACTGGACTTGAATTTGTGGCCTACGGATGAAGGGTTGTGTGTCTTACATTTTTCATCTCTAACTTCTGAATTTTTGCAGTTTATGAACAATTCATGAACTTCTACTTATCTTCAGCAATTGCCTTATGAATCAAGGATTTAACTGGAATAAGATAATCCAGGAAATAGTAAATTTGAATTCATTTCTATGAATCTAATATATGTATTCCACATATGAGAGCAGAGATGTGAATACATTAGTGATAAATATACTAGAAAGAAATTACCTATTTCTATAACTGTAGTTTAATTCCCAAAGACGTGTAGTCAGAGATTGTGGCAGATCTGACTTTTTGCAGCTCTTGGATTTTCTGGGACTCTCTACCCTTAGGAGTGAGGGAATACACCTCTGCAGGTTTTTTCCTCTGTTATTGCTTATTTATAATGGACTACTTTTCAGCTTGATTCTCTATCTAAAGCAATATGGAGCCACAGCTAAATGTTTTGGAAAATATTTCATTATTTCCAGGGAATTTCTTTCTCTTGGCTAAACAATAGCTTCTCCATATTTGTTGTCGATAAAACTGTTTTTAAATCCTTTCTCTGCTGTCAAACACAGAATCAAGTGTGATGTTAGGCAAGTGGTTGTCAATGACATTAGTCCACGCTGCAGGATTTTCTATCTTCAATTCTGGAGTAATGCCAAAACCATACTGTTAGGTTGAGGGGCAGGTGATAATTCTAAAATCCAATAATGCATGAACTACAAAGGCTAGCTAGAAACTCATGTTTTGGAGCATTGAGAATCAAGCAGTTTTCACTAAAGATTTTTTTCAAATTTTGTCTTTGAGTACAAGTATTTCAATGAATACTTTAAATAGGAATTTTAAGTGTAGCATATATGTAAATGCAGGTGTCAGTCAATTAGCTCCCTAAATGTAGGGTGAAAAGTTAGAGGTTATGATGAAGATGTTAGCACATTCTGAGGATGTCATAGATACCAATTTGTTCAGACAGCTCTAGAAGGAGTAAACTGCATAATCTGCAAGTATGGAAAAAGTACTACCAAGCCTGTACRAATGATTCTATATTAAAAAGTTTATTAATTATGGTATAATCAAAAGAAGTTACACTTGAAGAAACCATAAAAACTGTCAGTCCTTCAGTTGCTCTGAATCCTGCTATGGCAATGCAAAAATTAAAGACAACACACCACAACACCAAATATATCCTGAATACCTTCTAAAATTGCTTAACTAGACTCTCCAGTTCAGATACTTTACCCATGAATTATTACCTAAGTACGGAGAAGATGAGTATGCCCTCTCGTCTGTCAAGGTACCCATATTTATGTCAAGAACTAAAAAGCCTTTCTGTAGCATCTGCAGTATTTACTTTGCATAAAAAAGAAGAGCGTACTCCTTGGACCAGTAACAGCATGGTCCATACAGGCCAGTGCAGAATTCCTCAGTAGTGTGGCTATGTGTTTACAGCTAAATAGTTTAGTAGCTCTTTTACAAAGACAGTCAGGATCATTGTTCTCATTTTACAGGGAAGAAAACCATTGGAGAGCTAAAGAGAAAGGGGAAGTGGTTTGTGGCAGTGGCATCCCCAGGAGTCAGATGGAGATGGAATTGGATTAAAATTTCCTGGGGTTCTGCTCTGGTCYTTTAAGTAGTGGGGCATGCCTCCTCCCTTGCAAATGTCCCCCAAAAAAATGCTTAGTTCATTGCTTTTAACAATTCTTTTCAACACTTCTGTAGCCCTGCCTAAATATAAATGGAAATGAAAATGGAAAGGGAAGCACAGAACCTGATAATGTTTAATCTGTGAACCAATTCATCCACACAGGATAACAAAAAGACAACATGCAAACCTGTAATTTTCCTACAAGAAAGGTCAGTTAAACCAGCTTGACCTTTTTTCCACCTATAAAGCAATAAACTATCAGCCCTATCTGAACAGTCTTCAATCCCAAGGCACTCTCAAAATAACTTGGAGATAAAGCACAGAGATAAAAACCAGTAGATGCTGATGAGTTGGGCATGCAGTTGTTTCTTCGAGATGTTTCTTCACGAGAAATTTTACATATGCTATAAGTCAAAGGAAGGAGAGAGAAAAATCGTATTTCATAATAACAACTCTCTGGAGAAATGAAACAGATTAACATTTTATCACAGACAAATAAGTTGGAAACTCTAATTTATAGATATTTAGATATAAACACATTAAGATACTGCTATGAGGGCATTAAAAATGGAAGTATTCTCTTTCTACTTCAAGATCCTACTAAACAGCTATAAATTTCTAATTAAGTAGATGTTAAATCTGTGTGACAATATAGTTAATTTTATTCTTTGAGACTGAAATCTGAAACTTAAATGTAATAGTAGCTTAAAAGTGTGGGACAAATATCCCAGAATTATTTTCCTAAGTAGAACTATATGAACAAAAAGGTGAAAACGGCAACAGAGCAACA
Organism: Phoebastria nigripes; assembly: GCA_035582835.1. Lineage (NCBI taxonomy): Eukaryota > Metazoa > Chordata > Aves > Procellariiformes > Diomedeidae > Phoebastria > Phoebastria nigripes. The sequence continues at coordinate 2,157,438 of JAYKAV010002932.1, forward strand.
CTAGGTTAACGCCGCCTTCTGACATCAAGGCAAAAGCATTAAACTCTTCAGACTCCAGTATTTGATACACAGCAAATAGTCCTTTCTCTACAAAGCACAAACGAATGACAAATTCAATCTAACCAAAACTCCAAAGCTATCATTGTCCTTATTCAACTCCATTCAACACATCATCCAGAAAACAAGTGCTCAAGATGCTATAAATTGTCAAGAGTTAAAAAGCACTTAGGAAATCTGAGGTTAAAGTAAAAAGCCCACCATCAGAGTGGTACATGTACAGAACGGGACRTCTTTTTTTCATGTTTTGTGTGTGAAAGTTGAGTTGTCCATTTCCTTAAGCTTRTGTCCTGTGGCAGGATTTCTACATTTTGTCATGAATTTCAAAAATCAAGATACTATCTTTCTCCAAATCATTCAAGGCTACGCTTCCTGATAATGTCTGAAGGGTTAACTCTCAATGGATTATTACCAAAGTGTATACTAATGTATAATTATTTTGAAGATGATTCATGAAGTGTTTATGGCACCGAAATTTGTAATACATCAGCAACCACCACAAATGGATTTACTTTACTTTAAGCTTGCATATTTCACTGCAAATGGCTTATGTGTTCACTTACCATTGGTAATGGAATGAACAGCCCTTAAAATGAAGGAATACATTTGCAGCAGTTGTGGATGTGTTATAGATGTTCTTTGCTGCAAATACATTATGAATTTTTAAAGCATTAAACATGTATGCGCTATTTATATCATTCTTACAAATACATAGAATCTTTATGTTTTGAAGACCTCAAATTTTTTACCACTTCTCTCTTGATTTTTTTTCTTTTGTTACAGCACCTGCAGCATTTAGTTAGTCTGCTGTTCCRAACAATTATTTTGTTCAAGAAATCATCATCTTTTACCTCCAGTTTGTCTCCCACGTACTATAGATCTGTTTTCTTTAGATCTATTTTCTATTTTTTCAGAGATCTATTTTCTTTATTATCTTATTTTTTTTAGAAGCAGAGAAACCTTTTTTTTCTTCTACTGCAGTAATAATCAATTATCTACTTACCCCATATAATTGCAGTATTGAACAACAAATTAGCTCTAAAGACAATACACCGGGCACTGAACCTAACAATGTTTCATTGTACATACATGCCCATTTGGTTTCATGTGTTATACATGGGTTGGTGTTCTCCKTCTGAAATACAGTTTAGGTAGTGTTGGGCAACCGTTAACCCAAGCTCTGTTGTGAGTAACGCTTCCCTGAAGCAGCAGGCAATCTGCTCTAAGCTGCTTAACCCTGTGTTTCAAGTTATACAGAGGAAAAAGATGATCTTGTTTCAGAAGTTATACAGAGAAAAAAGACTATCTTCTTGCCTCCTGGTGCTGATTAGATGATTGGAAGCAAATCACAGACTTTCTGCTGCCAGCGCTCCTCCCAAGTATTTCTAGGTACAGAATTTAGTCCTGCAGCATTTGCAGTTACTTTATTGGCCCGGATATCATTGAAGAGGGTTCGTAAGGAGAAGGCTATATGGTCTGGGTAGTTGAAAGTAAGGATGGTAATTGTCTGTTTTGCAAAAATGTGTGGGAGAAGGGCTAATAAAAGTTTTGAGTGTATGTCCACAATGAGTTTGAAGACCTAAACAGGCTGACAGCAGACAAAACAGATGGCCTAGATGGAAGCTGGAGGAACCTTCATCACTGCAGCCTCAGAAGGTCAAGATGGTACATGAAAGAAGAGGCAGGAAGACTAAAATATTTCAGTAAAGCTGGGGAAACTTCTGCTTGTTGAATAATTTCCTTAAATAACCCTTTCTTCAAGTATTACTTTTTAGTCCAGAAACGTCAAGTAGTTTATTAGGTTGAGTGAGTTTTACACAGCCACGCTGAGGCTTGCCTTTGTGGTCTGCTCCTTACTGCCAGGTCCCTTTGATCTTCAGGATGTGTCTGCTCCACCTTGCACTCCACAAGCTCTGAGTTTTGCAGTGTGAGTCTTCTACTCCAAGACGTTCCATCTATTCCAGAATTCAGCAGCCAAGAAAACAAGAACAGCTTTTCTTTTGCTGACCAGCTGCTTTCTTGCAGAAGGTGCAAAACCTGTTGTTTTTCATAAGAATCTAGGTGCCTCTTGATTAGAATAACCGCACATCAGTTTTATTTCAAATACTATCTGGAGAAAAAAAAAAAAAAAGAATTTGGAAATAAACTCTGAAGACATTTTACTTGAAAGGGAAAAATGTTTCAAATTTTAAGAAAACCTGAAATAGGCTTTTATTCAGAAAAGAAATTTGTTAAAAGATTTTAAGAATTAATCCCTGACTGGGAATTTGTTCAAAACATTGTGTTTCAACAGAGCCTTTCACTACCTGCCATTTGTTTTGTTCTCTTGTATTGATAATTTCCTTTAAATTGGAAAATGGCTCCTTCCAAAGCCAACTTGTTTAAGTGCATGACTAGACAATTATGTGTAAATGTGTGTATTTTCTTTGTAAACATTTCCTACAGAAATTACTGTCAGTTGGGGCTTCATGCAATTACGACTTTAGGGTAGAATCGCCAACGTTATTTTTTATCACATGCTTTAAATGTGCTGTATATTACAAAGACAAATAAACAGCAAGATACATTTCTGAAGGCGGTTACTGTCTGAGAGATATACAGGCAGGTACATTTGGATACATCATGTTTAGGAAAGAAAATATTTTAATGTGTGGAGCTCTGGAACGGAAAACWGAATATTTGGGTGCGGTTCCCTGCTCTGTCACTGACCCATGTAAGAATATCATGCTATCTCTGTTGGCTTTTACTTCTCTGTCCATATTTTATCTGTTGTATCTTCTAATCAACAATTACTTCTTCCTATAGCCACCTACCAAACCAAAACTTTAACCTCAGCTGGGAGCCTATATGTAATAACGATGGCAAACTTTTGAGTATGGAGTTCTTTTAAGAAAGATATGACTTGCAGTTCAAAGTTCTGTCACGTGCAGGGAACTAAGGGAAAACGGGTATGAAAAATAACCCAAGAGCAGCTTTCTGACAGTATTTATACAAAAGGAGAGTATGTAGGTATTGAGACTCCAAAAGACAAGCTCTGATTAGTTGTTTAATATATASCTGTTCTGTAATCAAGGACAGGTGAAACTAACAAACACCTGGACACGATTTAGTGTTAATCCTGTGAGTAGTCCTTAATACTCCAGTGAGTATTCACTCCTCARCAGGAATGCTTAAATGCTTAAAGATAACTTTTTATTAATTCCAGTCTSTGAGATTTCTGTGTTCTTTAATGAAGGATTTTAGTATAGCTCACATATTTGTGTGAGCTTCACCTGTTTATTATTTTAGCACCTTAAAATAGTTCTAAATTCTTCATTCTTAATGCTGCCAGCTGGCTAGAGAAATACTGCCAGTGATCTATCACAGATAGGTGAGTGGATATTGAAAGACTACAGGTCAGATTTTGAAAGAAATTGAGATACCTAAAAATCTTTGCAAGTCTGATCCTTGGTRCCACCCTGAAAATCACATGTATGGAGAAGAGAAAGGAATTACAGGCTGCTTCATCTGGGAAGGCACTAGATGGCCCTTTCTTTCTTGCTCTGTTTCATAAACCTAGGGCTGCATGGTCCTGTACAAGTGTCTTTGAGCATAYGGGCAACAGACTCTAGTATCACTCTGAATCAATCTATAGCAAGCTCTTTGTGAGTGGGATTTACCCTGAAGAACTTAATGGCAAAAATTCCAAATTTCACCAGGAAGAGAGCTTGGCTTATATTGCATGAGCATGTATCATCAAGGGGTAGAAATTTTTTACATGGAAGTTTGTCTTTCAGGTTTTTTTTATCAGTTCAGTCTTAACGAAAGCGCTTACGAAGCACCGTAGGACAAACCTATCAAAGCAGTCAGTAATATTTAATCAGAATGTTGAAAATTATTTTCTTATAAGGGGGCCTAAATACACAAATTGAGAAAGAGCTGAAGAAATTTTGCCAGCATTGTGTTTAATTTACKAGCTTCTACTACTATCGCTTTCTCATAGACAGATTAGTAAATACGGGTTTAGATATCTTCTACTGCAAAGAATAACCAAAGTTACCCACTGTAAAATCATTTTGTAGTAGTTTAAAGAACTTTAGCATAATGTTTTGACCTCCAGTTTACATCTGTTGGACACATAAGCCTCCCACACAGTTTTTTGTTTTGATTTTAGAATTGGAAGGCTGAAATAAGAAATACAGGAAACCCACAGGGTAGATTTAAAGATCCATCCCGGGGGTCTTTAAATGAAATTAATAGGGATCAGCCTACCTGGGCTGCAGAGCAGGACATACATTTTGAGAGAACCTGTTGTAATAACTCGATAATTTAAATTTTGATCCTGAAAAGGAATGTCTGACTAACTTTATACATCTCGGTCATCTGACAGATTTAAACACGGTGGAGCTAAAGGTATCCAGCCATTAGTTTAACACTGCTCATGTTTGATGAGGAATAATAAATTCTGAACTTACTGTTGAAACGACACAGCTCCATAAACTGGTGCRATTTGCTAGGGGTACATTCATGAGCAGTTCCACGGAGTTACATATTTAGGGGATCCAGGATCACACTTCGGGCCTTAAAACAGCAAAAGAAATAGGCCAAGCCCTAAAGCCGTAAGTAGAGGCATTGGGATATAGATAYGCACTTTTGAGATACTTCTGTACGTGATACATGTGCAAACTACATTTGAACTTAAGAATATTGTGGCTGTATTTATTATTTGCACAGATGACAGAATTTATAGGGTGATTATTCACGAAAAGTTTTTTTTAAGGAATCATGCACTTACGATTTAAAGCTTGCTTCCTCGTTATCACACGTATTATTATTGGTTTTCATTTGCTATCTGTACACTTAAAACAACTCTGTACTCCTAAACCATAGGGGGTAGCACATCTATCTCATCCTCAGAGTACTCATATGTGATTGATACAAGTTTACAAGTTGAATTAAATCTCAGTGGCATTAATTTATTGTAACTGAAGGTTGAGCGGCACAAAAATGTTTGATCATTATGGAATTAATACCTAATCTACTGAAAAGGACCAGGCAGTGTTCTGACAGGTCTTGATGTTTATTTTTTTTCAGACTTTCTCATAAATAGCTGCTGTCAGCCTGATTTAACAGCAACTCATGCRTTTAGGGATGCTGCGATACTCTTCTCATTAGCTGAGCATTAGAATTCTTGTAAGATTTGGTTTCCTTTGGGCAAGAGGAAGGGCAGGAAGCAGGCAGAGATGTCAGAGTATCGCCAAGGGCATCGTTTTAATCAGCAGTTTCCCAAGTGCCGCTTTGTGTGTGTGTGTGTGTGTGTTTGCCTCCCGCACCCAGAAGTGACAACCCCTGCCCAGTCCTGCCGGGGAAGCGCACGGCTCTCCGGGACAGCCCCCGGGGGCCACCGCTCCGCCGAGGACGAAAAGTTGTGGCCGCGCCGCCGGCGAATCGCGGGGGTTCCGCCTCGGCGGAGCGCCCGGCCGCGGGCCCTCCCCGCC
>JAYKAV010002932.1:2163976-2438168 GCA_035582835.1 Phoebastria nigripes
GGGCTGGGGCGGCCGTCTCCGTGCGGCCGTGCCGGGCAGGGGCGCGGGGCTGTGCCCCAGGTGCGCGCCGCGGGGAGCCCGGCGGCACCGCGCCGGCTTAGCTTTCCTCCTGCAAAACATCGTGGAAGGCRCTACGGGGAAAACGCTGGGGCGGGAGGCGGCTCACGAAATACAAGGACGAACAAGAAAAATGGCCAGCCGGGTTTCAGATGAGTTACTGATTGAAGGAGTGCAGATATTTAGCTGCTGGGAAACTACTTGTCTGTAAGTCATCGGTGTTTACTTATTTTATAGGCGGTTCATTATATCATTTTCTCCTGTACGCATCTGTCAGGAGAAGAAGTATCAGTATTGCCTATATATGTGTTCGCTACAGGTGAAGCAACGCTATAGATATTTAAAATGTATAGGTGGTTCCGGCTAGAACTGCCACTCTTCAGCAGAGGCAYGGTTTTGCAGTGTGAGAGTGGCACGCGTTCTACGTTTCCAAAATTTGTGATGTGGCTGTTGGACATTGWGCTGCCAACTTAACGTGGTTCACGCAGATGGTGAAACGAATGTAGTCTGAAGTTTGACTGGAGTGATTCATATCGGCGAAGTGCGAAAGATCTTGTCTAAATCTGCAGCTTTTGTTTATCTGCTCTCTGAATTGCAAATGCGACATAGTATGTTAGATTCTTAAGTAGTTTAGGGATGACTGTTTTTTCACTTTAAATAAAATTCAGCTTATTCAAGACGAATTGGATCATAAAATACAACAGACGGTGAAGATGGTGTCCCAAGAATGTCAAGTCCCTTGTTTCACTTCTCACTGTAGACTTGGTGGTACTTAAGAGAACAAAGATACTGTATGTTTCATTTGTCATTTAGAAGTGTGAAAACAATTTTATGTACGGGCTATAAAAGTATAAGCAAGATTTTGTCACTCTGTGGTAGAGATTGATGATTGTGGATATATTGCAATTTAAAATAGAATTAGTCCTCATAATCAAATAATTATTTTTTAGAGACCAAATAGTCACAGCTGTTTGAGAAAGTATATATTGGGAAGAGTGGCRGAGGATGCGTGTGTGTAAATTTTCAATGCGTATCTCCATAGATCATTTAGTTTTTTAGGAAAGTACTTGGTATCACATGCTCCAGTTACCAGGATTATAGTAGCAATTTAGAATAGCCCAAACTATGGTATTTTTAATTTATTTTTATTTTCTTTTACTTGAATGGTTTTGAGTTACTGAGTTTTTGGGGAACTATTTTTACGTAGCATATCTGATTATAGTCCACATCTACTATCTGTCTTATGTAGGTTTTAAAGGCTTGGCTATCCAAGTTTCATTTACAGTTTATTTTTCTGGTAAATACATTAGACAAAGGATTTGGCATTTCCTGAAATGAAGTCTGTGTTTGTAGCATCAAGACKGTATTTCTTTTTTCTATTAGTACTTAACTGAGTATCAGTAATATAGCTGGCAAACGTAATGAATAAAATTTACAGTACATTGATGATTTTATAGTTCTTGTAATTGAAGTACTTGGTGTCCTTGACGTGATGAGGATGCTTTTCTGGTTTTCATGAAAGGGTATCCTTAAATGACAGAAATGCTGTCAGGAGTCAAGTGTTGAGGAAGAGAGTGGGATTGTTAATTCTTGGATGCATAATGTGGTACGTTTCCAGTATAGAATATGTATTCCTACACATGTAGGATTACAAGGTCCAGTTCCCAGCATTGTGAATTATTATAGTATGCTTACACACTCTATGCGTATGTAATCCCTTACTAACCTGCACCGCTGCCTTGCTGCAAAGGAGGGAGAATGTTACGTCCTTAGGCCATGGCTGCCAATACTGGCGAGTTTTGAAGTTTCTCCTTCCCAAGCTGCAGTCCTATACAAAGCCCCTTTGAAGTTGAACAAGGAACAGCAAGGCCAAAGGGGACTCAGTCTTTCTGCCTAGGGCAGAATGAGCTTGTACCTGTGTCRTCTCTCATGGATGTTTGTGTACTTTTTCTATTCCACTTCTCCTCTTACTTTTCTTCCCGCTCTTGCTACTTTTTCCTTCACCTCATTTTTTTCTTCTTAGTATATGCTCTTACTTAATTMTTTTCTAAAGAATCTTACCTCATTTCCTCCAAGCTGTCTCTCCCTCTGGTATGCCTGGTCAGTCTCTCTTCCAGTATTTTTTATTGCTTTCTGGGGGACCTACTGCTTCTCTGCCAGCCCTACATATATGCTGGCTTTACCCCATTTTTGCCTAGTTTTTAGGAGGGATTTAATGGAAATAGTATCCTTGGGCTCACTTTGTGCAGGCAGGTAAGCTTCGTTTAAGACCAAAAGAGCTGTTCAGTATTCACTTGCACTGGGGAAGTTGCGCTAGTTGGAAATACAGGACAGAAGAGACCAATGGCCGAGTTAAATAATTCACCATCGCTAATTTATCATGCTGTAGCTTTGAGATGGCATTACCTGATTTTTACATCTAATCATAAATGTTATATACTGTAAAGATAGAATTCCTAGTGCTAGCCACAAGAAGAAATACTATTTACAGTTACGGAAGGCATGGCTACGTTAAGCATACAGTTGTCTGAAAGGTGCATTAGTCTGAAAAAGATGAATCTTCTGTAATTAAGATTGATATGTRATACTACAGCTTGAGGGAAATATAGTAGCTGAAAAATGTTTTCCTTTTAACTGTGTTTATTTTGTGCATCTGTCGGAACTCTCTCTACTGATTTCTTGGATCTTGACTCCTTCCCATTTCATGTGGGAGACCGGGGATGCTGTTGTCTCATGCACCTTCATAAAAGTATCATGTGAATAAAACTGAAAAGTTAGGAAACAAGTGAATGGACAGGGCTTAAAACAGTAGCAAACAGAATATTAGGTGGCCTGACTGTTTATGGTCTTGATTGTGAAATCATTTAAATCTGCAGCAGAACTTCTGTTGACTTGATTGTGCAGAATTTGAGCTGTAATATTTCCTGAGAGCAGAAAGCTCCTCTCTCTGAGGATCTTTTCTCAAGTCATTCATGAGAAGTCTTATTGTTGCCCTTTGTTTTTAATTCTTTGCTTAGTTGCACTTTTTTATGAGTAGTTTAATGCTTTTAATTAAATAATTGAATTTTTCAGTGCCCATAATTATTTTGCAGCGCAAATCCTCCTCCTTGAAAGTATAATGCCATCTCTGAAACTTTATGTTGTGTATTCTTGAATATATTATTAGTAGATACTGGGTTTTATCACCTATTCTGCATGTAGGCTTTTATGATTAAACAGGAAACTATGAAGTTCTCTATCAGTATTTATTACGCTTTCCCTTCATAACTGTATTATTTTGCTAAAATTTAATATGCCAGAAATTACAACTTATTGCAAATCAGATAATTTTATTTGTGTTCTTCAAGTTGATGCACTGAAAAATGAAAGTAAACTGAAAGGAAATTTTACCTGACAGGGGAAAACACTTTTGGGATGCTGGGATTTACAGTGGTATGTAACAGCAGTACTGAAGCACGTGTAACATTCTGAAGAGCACAAAGAAGCGGTCGTGTTTGATTCACAGTATGGATTACAATTAGATAGCAAGCGACATGAAATGCCAAAAAAATGCTTGTCATACTTTGAAATACTATTTTTTGCCAAACAGGTGTAGTTTAATGTCTCTATTCTTCTGCTCCAGATTTTGTACTTTGCAGAGAACCTGTCCAGAAGTAAGAATATTTGTAAGTGGAGTTTTTAATGAATATTCAGAAATTCAGGATCRTTTCTGAGGTGTGTTATGAGGTTATTAACTATTTGGCTCCTTTCAAGGGGAAAGAAACCGTTAGGTATTTTGCAAATATTTATCTTTCAGAATTTTAAAAGTTGTTTTAAGTGTCTCTAACATAAGACGTACACAAATCTGAAGCTCTATGACAGTTTTCTCAAAGCCAGTTAAAAAACTCAGAACATTTTGCAACTTTGGATGCARTTCTAAAATCCTGTGTTTCCAAATAGCAAGATGTTAGTGCAGCTRATACCCTGAAAGGAGCAAGGTAAATATACAATTCTAGGTTGACAGATGCCTTAGTACCTACCCATGCAATTGAGYGCCCTAAAATTAAGGTAACTGCCTGGAGCGGGAAACACTATGCCACAAACTGGGAGTGTCTGTGAGTGGGAGACGGGCTGCAGTCAGTCAGGGAGATTTTGTAAAAATGACTGAGCAAACTCATCTCCATTACAACAATTGCCTCTCTGCTTCAGATAGAAAGGTGTAAGGGAATATTGTTATAACAGGTTGAGCTGAAAGTCTTGGATTCTGTTAAAGGGCACACATGCAAAACTAAACCACTTTTAAGATAAATGGCATAATGATGACTGTAGGGCCAGATGCAGCTGTTTGTGACCAGCGTTACAAACACTGTAAAAATATACAGATTTTCTCAGTCTGCAGCACACTTGGTTTCAACCCTCCAGTGTACAACCCCTGACCAAGAACGTTTAGGGTACAAAAAGAAGAGGTTATGATTCCAAAAAAAGGAATTACAAGGAAACAGTCTAGAATAAGTTTCAAGCAATTGCTATTTTTTAAGCTTCTCATCATTAAACAAAAGGTAGCGAGAGCTGGAGTTGGTGAATCTCAGCTTTCTGCTGTGTTTTGTAGTTCATTGGTCTTGAGTCTGTCACGGTGCTAGTTGTGATTCAAACTTTTCCTTTACTTTTGGGCATTTATTAATCACTTTTCCATTGGATTTTTTAGAATCTAATCAAGTATGAATACATGCTGACGTACTTTTCTTGGTGAGGACACTCTTAGGATCTTGCTCTTCTGAGTGCTGGTTCCAAAGGTTTTCTGGGGATTTTATTGGCTCTGAGTTCAGGCTCCGTATTAGATGTGAGCAAATATTGTGTGATCAGAACAATAAGAAGCTAGCCTGAAAATACATATTTTTTCCTAAGAAATTCAGGAAAATCAAACTTGATATAGAAAATTTCAACTCTAAATGCGTACTGTTTTGAAGGTGTGAGTATGTGAAAATGTGGGTAGGAAATTTAGGAGAAGGTTTAAATGAGGAAGTGCTACTATTTCAGATTGAAGTATTCTCATAGTTACAGCAGTTGCAGAGAAGGTGGAAGAACACCTGTACACACGTGGAAGAAAATGCAGTCGTATTGGACAGTTGTACTTGAGTTAAAAATAAGAGGACAAAAGTTTTGCTGTGTTGAAATCAACACCATTATCACAGAAGATGAAACAGTAGTAAATTTATATGTACTGCCCTGGTGGGAAAGCCCAATGCAGTAGCAGTTGGTTTCCTTGAATGTAGGTTGCTCTGTAGTCTGTCTTTTGGGTGTTTTATGGCTTTTTCTGTCTTTCAAATATCTGTAGCTTACACGTGAGAAAACACATGCAGAAAAAAGTTACACATGTAACACTATTGTCTTACAAAAACTGACAGTCTGTTGTGGAGTTTCTTATTTCGGTAGCAAAATGAGCGTTAAGCCTTTGAGAACCTCAAACAGATCCAGAGCCCTGGATTTCAAAACAAAATGTTGTGTAATCGTCTTGTGTCTTGAAAAAACATATCTTTTATATGTCTGTCTATTGTATAAAGACAGTTGTCTTTCACAAAAGTAGTTTGGCTGATGTAAAAGCATTACTCTTGCTCTGGATAGCCAGTTCCTGAGATTCTGCATTTGTCTTTTAAATTTGTTGTTTTGTTAAATAGGTCTTAGATGTCTGATTTTTTTTTCACCATATGTTGTAGAGGATTGACATTTTATAGTTTGGGAAGAGAGAAATTAGAAAATGTTGAATGGCACTGATCCAGGAAAAAGGCTCRATAGTCTTTGTCAGAGCCAATATTGATATCTTTGTGTGCTCTGGCAAAAAAATCCACTTTTTTCACAATTAGCAATTTTTCCTAAATTAAGGATTATTCATTATTATGCAGGTATTTTGTTGAGCAAATGAATTTGATAGTAAATGAAGATCCTGTAAACAGTCCCTATATGAAAATACAGAATATCGTATTGAACACTGGTTTCAGAATGATCTTCCGTCTTCAAATCTATGTTACTCTGTAACACTTTGCCTTCGGATGCAACATAGTCTATGCAGTCCTTGACCATAGAGCTTACAGTCTTGCTCCTTTGGTGGGAAAAGAATTGAAGCATCAGTTTCAAGTCTTGCTACTGGGTGGTTGTCTCTGATCGGTGTCACAGGAAATAATTTGATGAAGTATTATCTTCTGTTAAAATGAAACACCACAGTGAAGCTCTAGGATTGAAAACAAAAATAATCTTGCTCCACTACAGACAGTCCACTGTGTATGTGAGTAGGTACTTAAATGTCCTTTCCTCCAACGTCGAAGATGAGCTACCTAAAATGTCATCTACCACATGGTGATACCCATTTTAAGTCTGCAACAATATAAATGCTAAGGAAGTCCCAGAGTGCAGTTTGAATTGAGCCACACAGAGTGACCCAGCAGGAAGATTAATGGATCTAGATATCCTCCTGATCTTTCCGTGATATTAGACCCCCTTTTCCTACTCCTTAATTTAGGACACTCTCCAAATGGCTCCTTCACTTCATGATGACCTCTTCTCTGTTGCCATCGTGATAATATGTTAGTCTGCAGCTGCCTCCACAGGAGACCGATTGGGTTTCTCCTGGTCATTACAAGTATTGAACTCTTGCCAAATACCAAAATTGTCCATGTTGCGTGTTTTGCACACTTGCTTCATTGTGAATGCTGTCAACTTAAAAACAGATTATTTCATCGTTACTGTTTTCCAATCCCTGATACCTACCTCTGAGTTTTTGATTCACGTTTTTGTTTCGTTGTTTCTATTTTACAATGTTGCTTTCGTTTTGATGCAGTACTGAATCTCTGGCTGTAACTGATTATTAAGGATCTTATGCCGCTGTGGAAAAATCAACCATAAAGCCCAGCTGTCAGATGGAGCAGGTTAGGGGCTTACCTAGTAGTCTAACGCACAGAGCACTCTGGGGTGTAATACGCAAATAGATCCTTTTGCTTTGTATAAGCCTTATTCTAAAATTGTATCTTCTTCGATACTGAAGCCATCTTTTACTCCTCCCACTATAAAATGCCTTCAAATCAGTCAGCTTTGATGCTGATACGATCTTTCATCCTCACTCTGGGAACTGTCATAACAAATAAACCACCTGATTAATCAGTACTTGTTGGGACATACTGGTTCAAATGGACAGAATGATGCAGTCAAGTAGTTTGGCCCTTTTAATCGCTTTGAGCATAGTTTTGTTTTCAGCAATTGCCATTTCACTGCAGCAAAGTATGTAATCAACTTCTGGTGGTAACACTTCTTAGTTGTTTTCCTTTTAATGTGGTTAGCCTGAGGTTTTCTCATTTCCATTGTTACAGTCCTCGTGGTTGTATTCTTGCCTTTGAATCAACTCAAAACTTCTGTTTCATTGTAGCCAGAGAACCACCTTTCTTAAGATACGTATGTTTGTTAGAACCTGAGTGGATTTTAAAAAGGACTTGAGCATTGCTTGGAATCTCATTGTGTACAGACTTGTCTGTGTAGGAACCTAAATATTATATTCTAAATATGAAGGTGGTTTTTTGCTATAATGTATCCAAATGTGTATCACAATAAACTTCTGGTACTGTGGTATAGAGAGTTCTGCAGGATTGTGGGGATCTCTTGGAGAGAGCTGAAAAGGATGGTGAGGTCATGATACCACCATCTCCGAGTACTAGGTAAAAACCCTGTCTTTAATGAAAAGAAGTAATTTAAAACAATTTTAAAACACAAACAATTGAAGTGATCAAATTTAGGAAGATACAATTTCCTTATACATTTTATACAAAGCGTGTAACTTAGCAATAATAGATGATACAGGACAAGATAATAAAAGCATACAATAAAATAAAAACAAATAGTTAAATAATTAGACATAAGTGAGTCATAAAAATCTCTTGTTACAATAAGAGGTGTCCATCTTTTTTGTTACAGGAGCCCACAGTATTGTTCCAGTTTCTTTAAAAATCACATAATCTTTGCTTTTGCACTTTTAAGTGTTACATTCTTATGCTAAGAGCTGTCTTATTAAGTTCAGTTATGTTACTGCTGTGGATGCATGTCAGTTTTGCTTACTACAGTCAAAAGAAATGAAGGCTTTCCTGGTCATTTTAAGGGTTCTCCCCTTCTTCTAAAAACCAGCACTAGTGTTGCGCTATCCATATATTATGGTCTCCATTTGTATCTAGTAGAATTATTTCCACTTTGAAAAGAAAAAACTGCAAAAAAAAAAAATTGTGCAGACGTCTCATGGTAGCCATTGTAGTATGTGTGTTTCCTAAGCGTGGCACTTTGCCAGTCCTGATTTTTCTGTTTCTTCTTCTCTGTTGGTTCTGGAACTACTGAGGTAAAAGTAGCAATTAACAATTTTATTTTTGCTAGTATTGCAGCTGTCTAGTTCTGCTAAAACTGCTATTTAGCGAAGAGGTGGGAAAGGAGGGTTTGCATGAGGCATTGTAATAACACCAAGGTGTGAAAGAGCTATTGTTCTGAGAACACAAGGATTCAGAATGCTCTGAATGTGGTTTGCTCGCGATCTTTTTCATAGTTTATTTTTCTCAGTTTGCCTATGACAGAAATTGCAGGGGGAGGCCGGTACCAGCAAATAACTGCGTTATGCACCGTATCCAATTGCCTGACTTAGAGAAACTTGTTGKTTTTTTTAGACTTCATCAGTACTTTTACAGTGGGGAATAAAAGGTGAAGGATCACTGAACCGGCAGTTTGACACACATGGCAAAATCCTTCTTTTAGAAGGTACATCAGCGCATCGCTGATAAGTATGACTGGCGTATGTTAGTAACATTGTATGTTACTATAGTCGCGCACACGCACAAATACATGCACAAACACACCTGCACACAAACATGCACACGCAGAGTACCAATGTGATATATATGGTACCAAACATTTTGTGTCTCCTCCTCAAAATGTCTAGTATCTCTGGCTTGTGTTTCTGATTCCAGAAGCTGAAGTTTTCAATATACTGCCTGGCAAACAGCGGGCAGCAGTGGTAGGAAGTCTGCATGGTTGTATTTCAGGCTTACTCTAGATGATTTGGCTTTTGGAGGAAAGTTGCAGAGTACTCTTGTCTCCTTGGCTGCTCTTCAGCCACTTTTTCTGTAATTAGCAGTAGTAACAGTAATACAGGTAAAAATCAAGTCTCTCAACAGTTAATAGTAATGCATGTACCAGCACCTTCATTCCAATCAGCACTGTTATCTGGGCTTGAACAGCAGATGTATTTTACAGTGGTGACCACAGAGTTAAAATACTGATGATCTTGTCGGGGTCTATGTTGTGAGCTGCTGTGCAGTTGATGTCTGGTTGACATCGTATGCCTGATATTTTGGTGTGGTGGGGGTTTGTTGTGGGGTTTTWTATTGTTGTGTTTGGGTTTTTTTGTGTTGTTGACTAAAATAACGATAATAGGGCATGAATAATTCTTAATATCAGTTTTGCTTTATAAACATCTTAAAACAGATGCCATTCTTAATAAAYATATCTGATAGTCAATATAATGCTTCTCTATGTTAAAGCTTTGCAAGCAGGCAAAGTAAAGGAAAACTAGGAAGTTTCCTGTGATGTTAAAAGTAACATAGACTTTTTTTCTCTTTCCATATTTGCACTGTTACAAAGTAGTAGACTAAAATGTAAATCCAAATATCTAAGGTAAGTATATTCTAGTGGATAGTAAATTTTACAATAATAAAAATTTTTTCCCTGCTGAAGCTATTAAATATTTTGTCACYGATTGTACAAGAAGCAGAAAGATTGTACACTAATTTCTAGTGTGGAAAAACTTACTTACTTACTTATTTATTTATATTAAAGTTTTCTCAGGTGAGAATATCTTTCAAGTTGCTCAAGAGTTGATTAAAATACAAATTACATTGAAATAATGATTGCTCTAGTCCTTGGAATAGTTTTGTTATGAACTTTCATGGTACATGATCATACTGTTCACAAGAAAATTATACATGCAAGTAAAGTAGAAATGGAGAGCAAGTGAGCTAGGCGATAAACTCTTCCTTTCTACTTATTTCTGACTTTTGTTTGCCAAAATCAAACTATTCAGCACCTGTAGTTGTCTGTGCTTTGCTATGAAAGAGTTACACTTTGCCTATAAATGAGTGCTCTTTTAGCTGCATAAGTGGATGCATCTTTATTAGTTGAGGTAAATTTGAGGTGGTAAATTGGCTCTTTATTCCTGTAAATGTGTTTGAATCAAGCACTGCATCTGTCATATTAGTAGATYGTAGTATTGTTATCTTTTAAGAAGCATATCCTTAGCCAATGTGTGTTCCCCGTTGCCGTAAAAAATGACTTGCTGCGTTACATTGTACTAACACCTCATACTGCATTTGCTGTTTATTTTGCTATTTAAAATGCCATATAGTTTGGTCTCGGGTTTCATCTTCTTTGAAGGCTCCAAAGTAAGTCTAAAGAGCTACAGACCTTCTCTTATTTAAATCAATAGGAAATAATACTAATCATAACAGGGAAGAGAAACACCGTTAGTGTCTTCTAATCTTGTATCGTTTGGGCTCCTATTGTTATCTCCCTCGTTAGTTTTGCCAATACACATCAGAGCAGTTCATAGTGGAGCTTGAAGCATTGAGGATCATTGCACTTTGAGTCCTCTGAATTGCTGAGAGGAAAGCTGGTCTAATTTTTTTTTTTTTAATGTCTCAGGCCTGATATTTGTTGCAGTGTCTGTGGCGGTAGCATGTGCTGGGTTGATTGGGGGAAAACAGTGATCCTGTAGTCAAAGACTGGCTTTGGGGATCTCCAAAGGATGTGCTTTTTCTCTCGCTCTGCTGAAAGGCTGGCTGTTGTCATCTGTGGATTTTAAGAATCTGGAATCGCATTTTAAAGAGTAGGAGGATTTTAGGGTAATACCATATTCCCCTTTCTTTTCTTTTTTTCTTTTTAGTAATTTGCTCTGCTGATGTTTAATATATAAGAAGTTTAAATAATTTAATAAAACTGTCTCAAATAAGGAAACTGAAAGGGAATTCCAAATGAATGTTGTAACGCAGTACTGTTGCAGCTTGACACTTCAGTATGGGTGGTCCTTCCTGGCATGATGCTGAAAGAGTAAGAAATGCCTTGTCTTAGGACTGTGGAAGCATGCACACCTATGAAAGATGGACAGACCGGCCACGAGAGAAGCATGACTGATGTCACGAGATGACCTGTGTGTTTCTTCCAAAAGTCGAATGCGTGAATTGGATAGTGTCTACTACGGAGTATGTGAGTAGTTGGGTTCTTGTGAAATTGCCTCTGAATTACTTGCTCTTGTGCTGATGCTGTGTATGGTGCGGAAACGCTTACGGCTCTGTTGTTGGGCCTCTCTGTGCGTCAGTGGTAGTCAGCTCTGTTCCCTGGCAAGCTCTTGGGAAGCTATCAGTGAGAGCTTGATTTTACATTACTGTGTATTGTTTGGTTTGCTTAAGACGTTGGTGTATACCGTCTTCTTCCTCTGAGCGGAAGGTTACATGAACCACTGCTTCATGGCTGAGACATACAACTGTGAGCCAGACAAGCTGGTACTGCTTCTCCTCCTTCTTGTCAGAACCAGACATTTATCTAGTTTTCTAATGGGCTGTAAGGTTTTTAGCTAAACATTTGCAAGGAAGAGAGCTGTGTATTTTTTAATTTTTAAAAACTACGGTCACTTCTTCTAGTACATCTAGCCTAAGAAACACAGATGCTGGTTAGTGCATACAGTAAAATACACAAGTGCATACAGTAAAGTACACAAGTGCATACAGTAAAAATACACACAAATAATAAATTAGAAAGGTGAATTTGGTGTTTTCATTTATCCTTTCACATCTATGAAATGTATATAGCTAATGAGCTGATAAAAGGAATTGACCTTGCAGCTGACAGTTGATTTGGAAATGCGAAAATATTAAGGAAGGTATTTATGATTTCCACTAAACACAGCTTGGCAATTGTTCATACTTAAATGATTTGTATCATTTTTTCTAATACTAAATTTATGCCTCAGAATCTATATGCAACACATCTGAGTTGCTGCCACTATGAACTATAATTTTGAATTCCTTCTATTTTGCGTTTAAATTATCAACCATAACTTTGTGTTATAGCACACACGAGGGAGGAAATGTTAAGCTATGATTGCAACAGCAAACATTAAATTAATATATTGCATGCTTTTCAAATAATAAATTTAGATGTGCAGGAAGATTTACAGAATATTCCATATTCACAATGACGCCAAGTTAGAGCTGCTTTAGGAACTATATGCATTAACTAGAATTGCTGACTTTCACACGCTGTAGATTTGAAAGCTATTCAGTCTTCTGGACTATATTCTGGTTATAAAAATACCTGTGTTGATTGTGTTGAACAATAAGAGACAATGGATCTTCTCCAGTGTTTTTAGGGACCACTTTCAATATGTGGTTTGCTAGATGATTAGTGTGTTGTCTTTACATGTATCCTTTTGCTATGGTGCTAATACAAATAAAATCTGTTCTTTTAATTTACTAACCATTACTGTGAAACGATACGTACTATTTGTGAGCCTTGCCTGAGTGACAGGTATAGTTACATCTTTGGATAGTAAATTGGAAATACTAGTCTTTTGTTGGCAAAGAAATTAGGGGAATAATTATTTGAATGTAAATTGTCTGCCCTATCACTGAGCATTTTTATACAAATTAGGCAAAAATAATTTCTGTGATACTTTAGAAAGATGGAAGAGAAGTATATTTGTGTAGACTGTTTAGCTACAGAATGTCACGCACACTTCAGCATTTGGAAGTATAGAATACTATTTTAATTTGTCATATTCAGATGTGGACAATGTTAATGTGTTATGCAGCCCCATTAGATAAGAAAAAAATGTTGAGGGCGTTAAATCCTAATCTTTAGAGAAATGTGTTTATAGAATGCCAGCAGATGTCAGTATATTCTTATCATATAGCCCTTTTGTTTTTAAACAATAATTTTCCTTGAATTAAATAATATAGGAGGAAGTAATAMGTGTTGTAACGCTATATTAATGCAGGTCTGTTTAATTCAAATATTTTACTGAAAAGGGTTTTTTTTCCTTTCTGTTTTCTAGACCTGGGCTGGTACACACTAGCTTTCGCTGTATGTAACTACTCGTCAAACTGCTTAAAGGACATAGTTTAAAATGCTTTGCTAAATGGGGATGTATTAYTGATAATATAGCACCTTAATTGAACTTTCTTGTTTCTAATTGAACTTTTTTTTTTTCTCTGCCGAACTTTTTTTGTATAGATTTCCTTCATGTATTCTGAGGCATTTTGAAAATGCTGGTGCACTTCTTTCTGTTTGTGTAGCTAGTGAGTGTGTTTGAACTCTGATGTGTTTAATCAAATCTGTCTCTCTAATTTGGAGATTATTTTTTCACTGTTTATGCGGTAATCAAAAACAGATGAGCTGTTTCTTGTCTTCCTTGTATTTCAAAAATCAATACCATTGTGACATTGTGGAGAAGCCTTTCCCTTCTCTGAAAGTGCAAAATGATGCCATATAGTGGGAAAGGATATAGAATTCATAGTCTGCAGTGCTCGCCATATTAAGCTGACCTCAGTTTTTAAAATGGTGACTTAAACATCATGGAAAGTTGCCAGGTTGCACTTCTAGAGTGGTGGGCAGATGGTGCTTTTATGAGGTATGGATGAGCAGATGGAACCTGTAGTCCACGTGAAAGAATTTGCAGCCTACTGACAGGTAATCCTTGCCTGAGGTTATGTTACGCTGGTAGCACAGAGATGATATTAAAACTCCCACTGAAGTTTTTGGTTTTGTTTTTCTCCCTGTGTTTGTCAGTACTGTCTCTTTAAGGAGGGATATTCTGCAGCTCAAAGAAGATACCTCTGTTTCTCTTAACATAAATACTTCAGTCTCRATCTGATAATTTTGATCGTTGTCCATCTTAGCCAGCACCACCAACACCAGAAAGGGTAAACCTCATGATTTTTAATTTTGGTTACCTGAAGCACTTGGTGCCTCAATGTGTTAGGTGTTGAAAGAAGTGGTAAGAATCCTGTCTGAAGACAAAAGGCCATTTACTTAAGCTTCTGTTAGGGAGCTAATGTAGATTTTGGCCTCGTGTGTTCTTTTTTTGTAAATTCACAGTCATAAAATACTGTAGCTGTCACTTCAGGCTCTTTAATTACATTTCCAAGCAGAAATTTATTTTATGTTTTCTCTTTCTTCAACCCTCTTTTCAAGCTCTGTCATCTTAAAGAGTTTGTTTTATATGCAAGACCTATTTATTGTGACTTATTCCTTGTTTCTTCTCATCTCAGACTGTTTGTGTGATTTCATGCAAATGAGAATTGAGGCAGGCAAAACAGATAGGAAAGATACCTCTGGAGTAAAAAAAAAAACATACAGCATTCCTGAGGTGGTTGTTCTGGAAATAAGGCTATTGTATTTTCAAAGAATGGTTTTATTGCATTTGCCCTTAATGCTATTTCTAGAGATGCTGATAAACACCCAAAATCCTGTTAAATATCATGCTTAAATTAGTTCTAAGCAACTTCTTGCATGATACACTAATGTAATTTAATTCAGGGTTTGGCTTGCTCGCCTGGAGCTGAATGGAAGAAATTAGAAAATTGTAGTTTTCTTTTCATTTTAGTGTCGGGGAAAAAAAGAAAGGGAAAATGCAGATATTTGAGGGTCTGCATGTGTAATGTTTGAAAATTTATTTATCTTCTCTTTTTGTAGTGAAAATAAAAAGCAAAAAGTATTTTYCCACCACTGAATAAAAAAATAAGAAGCAGTATCGTGTATTGTTTTGACATATTTTCTTCCATGGCAATGTAAGCACTTTCTGATAGTTGACTCTTATTAACAGCCTCCTGAGTATGCCTTTTGAAAACCTGCAAAATATGTATGTAATTAATTTCCTTATGTAGCTGGCAGTGCTATTGCGCCTTGGACTCCTGAAAATCAGGTTCTTAGCAAAAATGGGTGGAATCTCCATCATGCTTTAACATACTTAACAACAGTTCTAAAAAATGGCATTTCACTGAAATTCATGGTCAATCTGGAAGAATGTTACTGGAACTTCTGTTTTATTGCATACAGAAGTTTTATTTATGAAGATGTAGGCTTTACAAATGGGTAAATTAAGGGAGCTGGTTTTCTTATAATATAGACATATGGATCAAAATACCAAATGTGAGCATTTACACATGGCTTGCAAAGCTCACTCATTCAATCTATATGTTGACATATGTAAGTTGAGAGCAGATGAGTGACTCAGTTGTTCATTTTGTTCATGTACTTCATATGTAAATGTTTGAAAATCTGATCTTGCTGTCAAGATAGTGAGGAAGTAATATAATAAATCTTGAAATTAATTTTGATCARTTACGTATTAACAATGATCTTATAACTTTTCAAACTTTATAAGTTTCTTTTTTTGGAATACAACTTTCATTAGATTGGAATTTACACTTTCCTATGTGTATGCATTTGTACTTTGTGGAAGAGATTAATGGGAAAACTATTCAAAAACTGATGCACAAAGCTTCTGACAATACTTCCTGTTCCAGAGAAGCTCTTAGTTAATAAAGATTGCAGATGTCAAAGTYTGCTTTGAATTAATTTTCATGTTCTTGCACATATTTACAAATACTCCAGTTGTCCGTTTGTACTTTGGTCTGATAAGAAGGTGCTGTTCTGTATCATGATAGATGTTATACTGACACCAGCTTCTGGACCCTGACTGTTTGTCTGAACTGAAATAGATGTAGGTGGTGGCTGCAGTTTACAAATGGTCTTAAGCCTTGAAATTTCCAGAAAAATGGCAGCTGTTACAATAATTATACACTCTCATTCCTCAAAACTTAGTATTTTATATAAATGTAAACTCTAAAATGAACTATAAAACATTTGAAGCTTGTTGGAAGTGTATACAAGTCTAGATGGATATGGTCAATTATAGTACAAAAAATTAATGCAACTTCAAATTTTCTGCAATATGTAATAGATCTAATGGCATCAACTTTGTTAGTTTTGACTTTGGTAGGTTCATAAAAGCCTATGAAACTATCCAGAAAGAGATTTGTTGTGATATTTTCCGCACCCTTGAAAAAAACAAGGGTTGTAGCTAACATGTGCCCTCAAATACATTTAAATTTGTTTTATTGCAATTTGAGATTTTTTTTCCCAACCCATTGAAAACATTTCTAGAAATAGATTTTTAAGTAGACTGCTTATTGAAACAAACACATAGGTAGGGTTTACTAGTGTAATCAGATCTCTGTATGCTGAAACGTAATACGTACAGCTTGTGACTTTTCCTTTAAGAATAGTATGAAAAACTTCCCCAAAAGCAGAGTGTCTCTTTGACTGTGTTCATTAGGAGGCTTGCCAGGCAGAACGTCAAAAAGACTGTACGGCGGAAGTGCAGTGCAAGGAGTGGCAGGTGCTTTGATGAAAATGGACAAGTAACTTACTGAGAAATAGTCATCTAATATGGTAATTGGTGAACAGACTGAAATAAACCAAATGAAGAATGCATCTCAGTATACATTTCTCTTCCTGAAAGAAATGAAAAAATTGATCCTTCTCATGGGAGCAAGATGAGGTATTGTAAAGGTGATGTGTCGTAGGAAGATAGAACTGATAACTCCACAGGAAACATTCACAGATGTCATACTTCTGGTTCCCTGGCAGAAGCAGCCCTGCTGCAGTATCTTCAGAAATGGATGCTGAAAGTGTGGCACGCTATGGATTATAAAATTTATGATATAATTTTCCATATAAGGTGATTTGGGAGACAGCCTTGTAATGAAAGTCTAGAGAGTTCCTTAATCTGTTTTCTCTGAACTACATTATTTCATATATGCAGAAATAATATGGAGTTGTCAGAATAGCACAGGGATTATAAGATATTCTAGCAGTAAAACTTCTGATTGCAGTTCAGTTTTAACAACAAAATTCAGCGAAAACTATTAAGTTAAAGAATTTTTAATTTGACAGTTACTTATCCTTCCTAATTCCTGACAGTTTCCTTAACCAAGGCTTCCAGGATACCAGGCATATTGTCGCCTCTGCGCTCTTTCCTCTTTTTCCTTTACCGTCTGGTGCTTGACAGCCTTCTCTCAATTGCACTGGGAATGGGGAAGCAACCAACTAGACTTTATCTCAGTCTGTCATGATCTCACCCAAATCTATACGAAACCCGACATTCTCTCGCTCAATAGGTAACTTCCTCCCTGTCCTCCAAATTTTGCATGTCCAGTACATTTTTTTTCTGACCTTGGAAATAGCAACTTCTGCCAAAGTGTTGCAGCTGCCCCACCGGCTGCCCCATCACCTCAGTGGTGTGTATGTTCTGTTCAGCTGTGCAGCTTCTGCTCCACTGCTGCATGCCTTGTGCTTCTGCTGAAAGTCCAGATGCTTACTGCATATTCAACAGATTTGATCCCAAAAGAGAAGACCACCAAGTAAAAACAAGCTGTGAAAGCTGTAGCGTGAATGAAGTTGCATTCTAATCACAGATGATTTAGAAGCATTAACAAGCAATAGAGACTTAAATTCTGAAATTGCAGGTTCTAGGTAAATGAAGACTACCCTTCCTGAGCACAGATGCAAATTTATTCTGTGTTAACGTGCTTTTATTTGTTCCAAATAGAATTCATAGAATTCCTGAAGAGAAGACCCCAAACTGAAAACTATAAAAATATTTTAGAAAAGCAAAGTTTCACGCCACTCTTTCTCATACGGGAGGTGTCAAGACTGCATGATGACAAGGCGGTATAACTCACCATCCCTGTGAGCTGCACATCCCGGGGAGTTCTTGACATATGTTGCAATAAGCATATTGCTCATGCCCACGTTGTGTGCGTAAAGCACCTGGAATGGCTACAAGGTAAAAGAAGCTGACAGGGTTAACTGTTGCTTGAAAGAAGACATCAAAACCATGAGTCTCTTGACATATAAATAGGGAAGAACAGGTGAAGTAAATCTCACTAGTAATACAGATGTCCTACCGGACTTGTAGCTAGTCCTTTTGTTGCTCAGAGATTTGAGGGTCAGCAATATGATTGTGATTATTTGGAGAAGTTGTCTAAAACACAATCTTTCTTTTCAACCTATTCCCTTAAAACATTGTTGATGATTTTAGCACCAGGCAAACCAGCTTTATGGCACTAGAGTAAGTGACTGGCTAGTGTGGTAAAAGAGTCACCACGTGTGCTGGCTTGCCCTTGGCTGGTGGCCAGGTGCCCACAAGGGTCGAGATGAAGATGGGGAGATCACTTACCAATTGTGCTCATGGGCAAAACAGAGTGAACTTGATTTAATTTATTGCCAATTAAAATAGAGTTGGATGGCGAGAAAGAAAGAAAAAACCAGAAACACCTCCCCCCCTCTTTCTTCCCAGACTCAACTTCACTCCTTCCTTCCTGCCTCTTGTACCTCCTTCCCCTTCCCGAGCGGCACAGGGGGATGGGGAACGGGGGCTGTGGTCAGCCCATAACAGCTCCCCTCTGCCGCTCCTTCCTCCCCTCACTCTTCCCCTGCTCTGCCGTGGTCTCCCCAGGGGCTGCAGGGGAAGCTCTGCCCCGGCGCCTGCTCTCACCTGGGTGCTCCCAGGGCTGGTTCGCACACTTTTTCCCTCACGGCTGYGCAGCATTTTGCCCTTTCTTAAACTTGTTTTTCCATAGGCGTCACCAGCCGAGCCCCTGCGCTGGGGCAGCTGGAGCCGGCTGGAACTGGTTGTGTCTGGCACAGGGCAGCCCCGGCCTCTCCTCACAGAGGCCCCCGCTGCCAGCGCCTGGGCACGGACACTGGCTACGCCATGTCTTAGTAAGACCCATCTTTTTGTTACCTTTCTTGCTGTAACTGTTCTTATCGGTGAATAATGGTGGGAAGAAAGTACTGAGCTTCAGGAGATTGGTAATGACAGGGGGAATCAGCCTCAGGGACTTGCTGGGTAGGCAGGCAGGGGACTGAGAGAGGCAGGGACCTCGGCATTTGGGGATTTCTGGGTCTTCCATGTCTCTTTCAGAGAGTAGATTTGGAATAGTCCTACTGTTCATCGTTCATAAAAGATGGGGAGCAGATGAATCTTTAATGCAGGTAACTGTAAGCTTTGTTTGGAGTGCCAAATGGTTTTGGAAGAAATGTTGTTGCTAGAGTTTCTGCAGTGGTGGTCAGGGCTGTTTGCTACCTGCCAGAATGCAAATTCATGTTTTTACTCTGACTTTTGCTCCCATTTCTAACCATTTAAAGACAACATACTTCTTTTTATATTGTCCACTTACATTCTGACATGCAGATGTGATGGAGACCACAACAGGAGATGTAAAAAAATGTTTCATTTTGTTTTTAAATTAAGGGCAGACTTCTATTGAGGATGCCCTGCTAGCAAGCAACATAGTGTAGGAGAAAGTAATCTCTTTTTTTTTTTTTGTCTGCTGATCATTGATGTGCTATGTTATACTGAAAGACTCTGCTCTGCCACACTTTCTTCGTGTTCTTCAGAAGAATGACTCCACTCATTTTGAGTGAAGTAGGAGAATGTGATTTGCTGACTGCTTTACTTCATCCTGGGAACAGATCTGAGATTCATTCAGCCTAGCTGCAAATGAGGCACTGTTTTTAATGTGCGATTTAATTTTAAATAGTTAAACACCTGCAGGGTTGTCTGTAAGCAGCTACTAATTAAAAAAAAAAAAAGGGCAGCACATGACACTTATAGTTTTCTCCTACTCAAGGTATTGTAGTGGGAGATAAAGGATGATTTCTTACATAGCTGTTGGCAAACCTTGATTTTTCAGGGTTTAGGCAGTGTTGTTCAGTGTTTTAGGCTCTGTATGTTAGGCTCTTCACTGTCTTYGGTAAATTTCTCTTACTTGTTGAATTAATTTTTGAGGCTTAGTCTTCATTTAAAAAAAAGGGGGAGGGGGGGAGAAGTCTTGATTTCCCAGGTAAGAAAAATGTTGTTCATAAGGCTAATGTATACAGGAAGAAGTGTGTGCCCATGGAGGGATTCCTTTTAAGAGAAAAAAACTGGTTCAAGATTGGGCCTGTGGAGCCCTGATGTAATGGTGCTGCAAGGATAGTGATCCTGTCTGGCAAGTTGGCAACAAATTTTCTGGAGCTGGGGCTGTAAGACTGTTTTTCATTCATGTCAGAAAAGCACAGTCAACAAGCCTATTGCATTCAACTCGGATAATCCCTTGGAGACATCTTACAGTGGTACCCTATTCAAAGGCCTGGCTATCTCTGGTTCAGCAGTTTGCAAGTTGATTGGTTCAATAACCAACAGGAGCCACTCAGGTGCCCAAATGTAAAGATACTCCATCCTGAGTCAGACTTACTTTGCCCAAATTGTTAGGCATGTTGGTATGTTCTACAAAAAATGCAGAAGTATTTTTAGCTGCTGTTGGTATTAGAATAATTTACTCTTAATACCAGTGAAAGAAGGGTGAGAGAGGAAAGGCTTTTGAATATTTTAGTAACATAATTCTGATCTATTGGGTAAAAGTTATGGAGAAGATTATACGGCTCTCTTATTCAGAATATGTCTCATCAGGGTTGTGACTGTCCCAGAAACCACAAGAAATGCATTATTCTGTGTGGCCTATATAAGGAGACTATTAAAACTGATAGTAACTCGCTTAATTAAAACAAGTTAACTGTGCAGTTACATGGACCTCATCACTGCGGTATGGGACTGTGTTCCATCCCTATGGTGAAAAGCAGAAAAATGATCTTACTCTTTTGTTTCATCTGTAGATTATATTTACCTGTTTTTACAAATTATTAGGTAAGGCTGGACAAAGTAGTGGTTTTACATTTAGCTTTAGCAGGATAATTGGTTGTTAATATTTTTTCTGACAGCCACTTCTGTGAAGGTTCAGTTTTGCATAAGCTTTCCTGGGACACAACCTGCAAGCCCACCACTGCAGTGAAATTTAGCTGAGGTGTGTGTGGTCTAACTCATGGTGGGAGAGGTGAATTGAGATCCACTATGTAAAGCTTTGAAAGTCAGCAAACTGACCTAGAACTGAAGTGTGTATTAGTGAAGAGCAGTGTTTTGCATTGCTGGGCAGATAGGTTGCTGAATTGGGAATGAGCCAGAGTGTCCTCAGGGTCTGGCAGCAAGTGATAGTCTGGTTTGCATGTTGCACATGTGGTGCTCAGAATGATCAGATCTGCATTTAGTAAGCTGCAGATGGTGGTGTGAGCACCCCATGAGATGAGTTGGTTATTCAGAATATCTGTTTCTTCCCTTTGAGAGTAACCTCTAGAATCTGAAACAAGATTTGATATGTTCTTCATGGTATTGGACCAAAAAAACAGACAAAAATATCTTTAGGGAGCAGTTAAAACAAAAGACTGATTTGGGTTTGTTTTGTTGTTGTTGTTGGTTTTGTTTTTTTGTTGTGGTTTGTTTTTTTTTTTTTTTTTTTTAAATTGAGGTAAGCACTTCATATGTTGAGAAGGAAATAATTTGAGATTTTGCAATAAACTCTTTGGATTCTGGATTTTGGGCTTCTAAAATAATTAGGTTTATCTTACGCTGTTTAAATCATATTCTTACAAACTGAATATAACCGTAGATTTGAATCATCAGTTTTCTTCCCCATGGTATTGATACCCATTTAATACTGCTTTCGTGGTGACTTTCAGCATGAAGTTGTGAAGGGGTTAGCAGCAATTTTTTTCACCTGTCCATAGTTGAAGTTTCCTTGGAAAGTTTCGTTAATATGCTATCATGGTTTAAAAATAGGAACTCTAGAGAATTACTCCAACTCAATTAAGTAATATAATGCATTAAGAAACTTTTCATTTTATATTATAATTATTCCAAAGCACCTCAAACTAGCCACTTTTCCATTGTGAGGAGAGTTCTACACCATTTTTTATCCAAAATCGTATTTCTCAGAAATTCTACATCTGCGTGTAGATTACTTGCAATGCTCTTATTATCCTTGTTTCTGCTCTGCTGGGGAGTTAAAAACCCTAACATTTAGTAAACACTTAAATTAGTTTTATTTTGTTGCTCATTGTGTATATAGCAGTAAAGAGCAGAGTGAAGCAGCTGGAATATCTGCAGTGCTCTGTGGATTGCAGAGCATGACATGGGTGATCTCTCGCTCCCAGTAGCTAGCAAGGGGATGCTTTTCAAGCCCCAATTCTGTTAGAATTCTAGTCAGGAAAAGTTCGTTTCTCTCTCCTTTCCCTCCCCCCAGCCCCAAAAAAGAAGAAATACATATCTTGATAGTATGTTGTTAGCTGGACAGCTGTCTTTGTGGAAACAGTAGTGGAAGTTGTTCTTCAGTGTTTAGCTGTTGAATGTTTATAGTAATTCCACCTAAATGTTTGTTGATGTTTTAAATACTAAATAAATAAGCATTTCTTTACTCCTGTGTTAATTCAGTGACACGTCAGTTTCTTTGGAAACTGGATTCCAAAGAGTTCTCAGCTGGTTAACTGAATGGAAACTCAGCTTTGAAAATGGAATTTGCCTGCTGGCTTACCAGTTTACAAATGTCTACAGGCACCAAATTATTATTTTTCTTCTGGGCATGTTTTTTGCTTGGTGGTGCTTTTTTGGTTTTTTTTTTTTTTGTGTGTATGTGTTTACATACAGTGTAGCTTGAAATGAATCACAGAATGGTGTAGGTTGGAAGGCACCTCTGGATGTCATCTGGTCCAACCCCACTGCTCAAGAAGAACCACCTAGAGCTGGTTGCCCAGGACCATGTCCAGATGGCTTTTGGATATCTCCAAGGATGGAGACTCCACAACCTCTCTGGGAAACCTGTGCCAGTGCTCAGTCACACTCACAGTGAAAGTGTTCCCTGATGTTCAGAGGGAGCCTCCTGTATTTCATAGAATCATAGAATAGTTTGGGTTGGTCATCTAGTCCAATCCCCCTGCCATGGGCAGGGACATCTCCAACTAGATCAGGTTGCTCAGAGCCCCGTCCAACCTGACCTTGAATGTTTCCAGGGATGGGGCATCTACCACCTCTCTGGGCAACCTGTGCCAGTGTTTCACCACCCTCAGWGTAAAAAAYTTCTTCCTTGTATCTAGTCTAAATCTACCCTCTTTTAGTTTAAAGCCCTTCCCCCTTGTCCTGTCCCAACAGGCCCTGCTAAAAAGTCTGTCCCCATCTTTCTTATGAGCCCCCTTTAAGTACTGAAAGGCTGCAGTAAGGTCTCCCCGAAGCCTTCTCTTCTCCAGGCTGAACAACCCCAACTCCCTCAGCCTTTCTTCAYAGGAGAGGCGTTCCATCCCCCTGATCATTTTCATGACCCTCCTCTGGACCCGCCCCAACAGGTCCGTGTCTTTCTTGTGCTGAGGGCTCCAGAGCTGGACGCAGTACTGCAGGTGGGGTCTCACCAGAGCAGAGCAGAGGGGCAGAATCCCCTCCCTCGACCTGCTGGCCACGCTGCTTTTGATGCAGCCCAGGGTACGGTTGGCCTTCTGGGCTGCGAGCGCACATTGCCGGCTCATGTCCAGCTTCTCATCCACCAGTAGCCCCAAGTCCTTCTCGGCAGGGCTGCTCTCAATCCCTTCATCCCCCAGCCTGTATTGATACTGGGGGTTGCCCYGACYCASGTGCAGGACCTTGCACTTGGCCTTGTTGAACCTCATGAGGTTCACAGGGGCCCACTTCTCAAGCTTGTCCAGGTCCTTCTGGATGGCATCCTGTCCCTCAGGCGTGTCGAGCACACCACAGCTTGGTGTCATCTGCAAACTTGCTGAGGGTGCACTCGATCCCACCGTCTATGTCATTGATGAAGATATTAAACAGTGTTTCGGTTTGTGCCCATTGTCTCTGGTCTTGTCACTGGGCACCACTGAAAAGAGCCTGGCTCAGTCTTCTTTTCACGCTGTCTTCAGATTTTTGTACACATTGATGAAATTCCCCTGAATATAACATAATTATAAGCAATAGACATATTAAAGTTAGAGTTACTAGAATCACAACTGGGTGAAGCATAAGAGTAAACACTCCCGTTGCTGTTGGTGACCATCCAAGAAGAGTTTCCCACCAATGGTGTTTTCCATCCTTCTTCACTCTTTCCAAGACATGGTGTCTCTCTTCTGTATCATGATGAATGGTGATTAGAGTTTTGTGTCCATTGTTTCAGGCGCGTTCCAGCAGTTGACACAGGTCATCGTGTTGTAGTAGTTTCTTCATCAATGTAAGATTCATTCCAGTGGGGGTAGGCAACAAATCTTGACTCAATGTATAATTAGATTGTAACAACTGATAAGATGTTACAGGAGCTGAATAATTAAAGTCACATCCCATAACTTTAGTAAAGTTATAAGCAATTGCTCAAATATTTGTATTTGTATCTACAGTGACGTTATCTACGCATATAAAATCACAAAGGTTTCGCATACAAACATCCTTTTCCAATACATACAAGTACAGTTTCAGGGGCTTCATCAGGATGTATTTCAAAATGACAAACATTTTGTTCAGTGTCAAGACAAATGTCTTGGGCTTTGATGGTGTTACTCTCACAAATAAATCCTTGTTGTTCCTGTACAACGCATGTGTTAACATCAACAGTTTGCCATTTGTTTCTGTTCCGTTGGGCCCATGCCTCTATGTTCTAATGGATAGAGTATAGCTCCATTGTGATTTAATCTTAATGCAATAATTGGGTATATGGCATATACCGAGGCATTGCGTATGGTTAAGACAAAAGCTGTTGCCTTATTGTTGATGGGGTCGTGAGTGAAACTGACTCAATACCACCAGGACTGGAATTCTTTCTCAAATTTGGTTGCATTATCCCAAATTACCTTTCAAATGTCAGTGGGTAAAGTACCCTCTCTTATAATTGCTGTTACCATAGATTGGATCCACAGTTGAGCTTGGATACAACTAAGAGCTAGAGAAACATTATTTTGGGCTACACCAAGTGCATCCACTATCAATTGGTGGTCCCTTTCATTAATTCTTCCCCACTGAGGCAGTGTATCAGAGAAGAGCCATTGGTTAGTTCCCAATGCTAATAGAGAAGACTGCAGTCGGTGTTCTAATTTGTTTAAATCACCTGATGTTATGCTCAGTTTATTTATGAGTACTCAGTTTTTATAAAGAATGCTACAGGGCTTCCAATAGGCCTGTATCGATTGTTTAATTGATGGAGTTCTTTGGGAAGTCCCGTATCCTGTTGACCCTCATGTGGTTTGAGATTCCTTTTCAATAAGCCACTAGCTCTTTCTACCATCCCATTTGATTGAGGGTCATATGGGGTGTGGAATACCTATTTAATTCCCTTTTGTTTTGCCCAGTCTTGCATTTCCTTACATGAAAAATGTGAGCCATTATCACATTGGATAATATCAGGAGTAGGTAGATTTGAGAACCAAGACAATAGCCCTTGCACTGTATTTCGCCCATCGGCTTTCCAACACTTAGTCACCATAAGCAAGCCAGAGGCTACTTCCACTCCTGTGAGGATGTATCGATAGCCCGCAGAGGATTTGAATGGTCCCATATAATCAATTTGCTGTGTAGACCATAACGTTTTACCTTCATTGATACATAGAGGTGGTGCTTTAGCAGGATGATCTGCTCGTAATTTTAATCTACACTGGGGACATTCTGTAAGAATAGTTTCACAAGTTTTTCTGTTTATAGGCTAGCCTTTACTCTGTGCTGCAAAGTAAAGTGCTTCTTTACCTGTGTGGCCTAGGTTTTGATGTAACCATTCTCCCAATCGATACCACTCAGGATTTAAGGTGATTTTCCTAATTTTCGTTAGCTCATCTACCTTTTGATTCTACTTTGTGGCTGGTTGATTATCCTTAGCATGAGCTTTTACCCATCCCGTCTTGAAAGGTGTTTTCCTGGCTATATCTAGTAATAATTGCCAATCTTTGTTTGTCCAGACTGGGGATCTATTTACTTCCCAATTCAAGGTTTCCCATTGACAGAGCCACTGTCTGTCACTGGCCCACACAGCATAAGAGTCTACATATATGATTTTTGCTCCATTCTGTGTTGCTAAAAAACCTGCTCATATTTCTCCTAATTGTGCACTGCCTTCACCTTCCTCTATTACTTGTTTGCCAGTAGTAATATCTGATGCAACGGACTTACATTGCCATTTACCGTTTACCGTTTTTGCAGTAAACGAAATGTTTTCTGTTGGTGTATCCTCAGTGAGGGGCGGTGCATCCAGAATGGGTGAAGGTTTAAAAGGCTGTTGTAACGCTAAAGGGTCTGTCTTTATGGGCATCTGCAATTTGGAGACCTCAGCGTGTCCTTCAGTTAATGGCATATTTTCTGCAGCTCCTGTTAGGTAGGCATACCATTTTCTGATAGTGGGTTTTTGTGCAACTCCTTCTGGGGGAGCAGCCCCCTTTAGGATTGCTTCTAGTAAATTAAATGGTCGTCTAGTTTGCACAGGTTGTCCCTGATGTATTTTCTCAACTTGTTTAACTACTTGGACTAAAGATACGGCTCCCTTTTCCCATTCAGAGTATCGTTGTTCTGTTTCTTTAAATGCGGTTCAGCTAAACAATAAAGGTCTTTTTGGCCCATCGGGGCCAGTTTGGAATAGGTTACAATAAGTAGCATGTTTGGCGAAACCCTATTCGGCTATAATAGGGTCGTGGGGGTGTATTGGTCCCAGTAACTGATAATGTTTTTAATTTTTCAGTTAGAGTTTTGACCACCTCTTTATGTTCAAATTTCCACTCCCAGGGTTTACCTTTCCGTAAGAGTGAGTATAATGGACGGGAAATGATAGAAGATCCTGGTACATGCTTCCTCCAATATCCTAAAGTTCCCATTAACTGTTGTAACTCCTTCCTTGATTGGGGCATTTGCAGCTCTTCGATTTTTCTTAAGGTATCTGGAGGAATCACTGCACTGCCTGCTATCCACCAAGTACCTAAAAACTTTACTTCTTTACTTGGTCCCTGACATTTTCCAGGTGGAATCTCAATTTCTGCTTTATTTAGTGCTTGCCATGCTGCTGCTTCCCCCACCTTCTTAGGGGAAGTTCCTCCAATCACAATATCATCAATATATTGGTACAGTTTCACTCCTTGGGGGAGTGAGACTGTCCGTAAAAGTTCAGCAAGTGCGGCATGAGCAATTGTGAGTGAATGTTTATTCCTCTGTGGGAGTCTGTTAAAGGTGTACTGTATTCCCTCCCAAGTGAAAGCAAACTTCTCTCTGTCCTCCTCCTTCAAGGGAACCATAAAGAACATCTCTTTTACGTCTAGCACCACCATCCGTGGGTGTGCAGCTGCTTGCAAAGTAGCTGTTAAGTTTGCAGTGTTTGGTACAGCGGCCGTTAGTGGGGCTGTATTGGCATTCAGGCCGCGATAATCAATTGTTAAACGCCACCTCCCGTCTGGTTTCCGAGCTGGCCAGACAGGTGAGTTATATGGGGAGTGGGTCCTGGAGATAATTTGTCATTTCTCCAAATCGGCTATGACTTCAAAAATTCCATCTTGTGCTGCAGCAGAAATCAGGTATTGCGGTTCGTTAGTGAGTTTTGACTCGGGGAGTGCAGGGGCTGTGTGAAGTGCACGCGCTGTACTCTCCCTATTTCTACCAGGGTTGGGATTGATGTTTGAGCCAAAGGACCACATGCTGCCACCCGGCAGGTGCCGGGTTTGTCCGTTGAAAACATCGAAACCTAAAATATTTTCATGATGATCTTTAAAGGCAAAGCGAGTAGTCGATGTGCGCTTCTCACCTGGGAGCCATAAATTGACCTTGGCAGTTTGGCACTCAATAGTCGCTCTGTTCGCACCGGTAATCTTAACTCTTTGCCGTCTGGATCGCACGCGCAGCTTCTTGGCACCTTGTTGTGTTAGTATGGAAATTTGTGTTCCGGTATCTATTAAAAACTTCACCAATTGTCCTTGGAGACCAACTGGAATTAAAATGTATGGGCCATCATCACTTATCCACTGATAAGCCTCCACTTTCTGGACAGGCAGGCCCAATTGCCTTCTGGACACTACTCGTTTTTTGGCTTCACGCCCTGCAATTCCTCCCTAAGGGGGCGGAAGGGGTTGTCTCCCTTTCTGGGGACTGGCACCGGAGGATTTGAAATACATGCCTTCCTTTCACGTTATCTCATCTGGAATGCTTCAGTCAGACTCAAGATAATGCCAGTAGGCTGGCCTTGAATCGCGGCACTGGGAATGCCTAGGGCTAGCGCATTCCTCCATACCTTTAGGTGCTCTTCAACAGCTTCCCAAGTATGCCAATTGTCACAAGCCCGTTCTTCTGAGAAGCTGGGGCTCGGATTCACTCCACGCCTTAAATAAGCAGTGATACTACTTGCCATCCCACCGACTACCCCAATTTGTTGCGGATGGAGTGAGAGTGCACTTCACTCCTAAGAGAGAAGCAACAATACACTTTATTGATACAAAACAGTGAGTTAACAAAGTTCAGTGGTAAATGCAACAGTGGTTTAACAAGTTTCGATGGCAAGGTACGCTTGATTATTTACTGCATAGAGGACAGAGTCAGCCAAAACTGTCAGGGAGACCCTCCCGTTGAGTCATGAGGTTCAGAAGGGACCCCCTTGCTTTCTAAACTCCTTCTCAGAGAGGAGTCTAGGTGCGGCTGGATCCAATCCTACTTCCAGACCTGGTCAACGGTTTATGTCTGAAGGATTATATATGCGCAATCAATCCTTTATGTCACTTAGCTAAGACTTCAAAGTTTAGCATGCTGTTAGTCACTTACTGTGAATCTGTTGCAGCAAGGAAACCCTCAACCTCGAGGAGTAACCTTGAGAGGCGTGCCTACTCAAGGGGAGATCCTGGCGTGTGGCCCACTGCCGTGCAGGAGAGCTCAGCAGGCCCTGGRCTGTCCACTAGTTATGGAGTAAGATGATTGACTTATAGTCATATTTGCATACCAGCGAGAGGTTTGGGTCACTGCTCCAGATGGCCGATGGCTGCTGTGTTGCCATCCGTCCCCAAAGTCTAGCATAAGCTGGATGCAGCCGTCATGACCCCCACTGGTGGTTATTGCTTACGYGGGGACGGGGGAGCACACCGCCACAACTCCCCAGTGCTGAGTAGATGAGAAGAATCACTTCCCTCGACCTGCTGGCAGCACTTCTAATGCGGCCCAGGATACTATGAGCCTTCTTTGCAACAAGGGCACGTTGCTGGCTGTTCAGCCTGGTGTCCCCCTGGACCCCCGGGGCCTTCTCTGCAAAGCTGCTTTCCAGCCCTTTGCCTCCCAGCATATATTGGTGCTGGTGTTGTTCCTCCCCTGGTGCGGGACTTTGCACTTCTGTCAGCCCATTTCACCAGCCTGTCAAGGTCCCTCTGGATGGCAGCATGACCCTCTGGTGTATCAGCCACTCCTCCCAGTTCTGTGTCATCAGCATACTTGCTGAGGTCACATTGTGCCCCATTATCGACATCATTAATGAAGATGTTAAATAGGACTGGACCCAGTATTGACTCCTCTTACTGTGAAGTTCAGGTACAGCTTTATGCACAGCTTGGTGGTACTCCAAAACTTACAGGTACTCCAAAAGTTATCACCTTGCTTTTTCATTTCCTCTCAATGCTGCTTCCTTCAGCCTCGTCCTAACTGCAAGTATGATTCTGCAGTTGGAAGGGAGCACAGTAGTATTCCATTATTTCTTTCTGGCATCTTTGTAAAATGGTAAGGTGGGCAGGTGCAACAAGCCCATTACTTGCAAGGCCATACAGATTTTTCATGAAACAGCAGTCTTTTTATGTTACCTTATTGTCCAGATGGCTAAGTATATGGTAGAACAGAATTAATAGATGTTGGGGAAATCCACCTCCATGTGGAACAGATAGTAACATTGGCAACCAGTCAAAAAACCCTCAGAAAGGTTGCAGCTGAAGGACACCACTGTTGGAAACATAGACGAAGATATATTCCTGGACTCAAGAAGGAAACACAGAGGATGCATTATTGTATGGAATGATTAGATGACTGACTAATGAGCCTTGAGGGGCAAGGAAATTGGCTACAAAAGCAATTAAATGAGCACCTGACATTCCAATGTACTTTGTATAAACACTAAACTCTTACTCTGTTTAGTTGGCAAAGCAAAGCAAGTGGCATTTAAGCATACAAGGCAAACTGTTACAGGAAAAAAACCTGTGTTGAACAGATTGTTCTGCCGAAAGTGTGTTAGTAAATGCTTTTCTTTGTCAGAAGGTGTGATAACACATTGTAATACTAGCATTATAAGTCATTGTCCACAGTTTTCATTAGTTATTCTGCATATTCAAACCAATATGATACTGCATTAAAACCCATATTCTGCTTTAATCCGTCTCTTGTTAGATACTGTTAGGTATTGATGGCAATTTTTTTTTTTCTTCTTTTTCCTCTAGGGACAAAACTTCTGCATAAGAGTCCAGATTTGAGTAACAGAAGGGTCATTTTGCATAAAATCTGATGAACCAACATATGATACGTGTTTCTGTAATATAATATGACATCTGTTAAATGCACTTAGGCAGGTGGTGGTCAGTTTGGGTACTAAGGAGTGTAGTCAGCCTACCTATGAACCTTCAAGAGAGGGGAAGTTGACTACAAAAGCAGTTAAATGAACAGTTGTCATTTTGCCAGATTGAGTTTTTAAAGTGGCTTTACTGATTGAAGGATTCTGCCTTGCTCAGTAACAGATAACTGTACAACGTGAAAGGCCTCTAGGCAAGATGGAACAAAAGGTTTTCCTTCAGGCCTAGATGGTTAAACTATATTATGTGAATTCTCATAACATACAGCTTTGGTATACGAAGATTGTGAACTTGTGTGGTGAGGGGAGGGAGTTTCATAAGCTTCTACGCTGACAGAGGTGACTTTTCCTACAGGAGGGAACTGTCCTGAATATTTTGCTCAGGTTTCTCTTTTGAATGTACTTTCAAATTACTTGGTAAAGTATTTTGTTTGTAGTCCCRCCCAGTGGAAACAACAACTTTGGAATTCTGTTGTCAGGGAATTCTGGGGAAGCCTCTCAACGTCAGGTTGTGATTTGAAAGGCAGTCCTAGTGAACCAAAGTTGAAGTGTTCATAATATTTTAAGAGCAAAACTAGGTTTTCTGGTAATATTGCTAGGAGTGATCTTCAGTGTTGTTTTCAGTAAATCTCCAGGGACCTTTTCTGCATAGAGGTGCTGAAAGTGTCACTAACTTCTTTTTTCCTGATAAATGTGTGCAGCTAAAGGAGGCTTGTTTAAGAAAGTGGTAATTTGCAAGTATCTATTGCAGTTGTAACTGCGTATGACAAGGAGCTGAGCTAGGTGTTTGAAGCAAGTGGTTTATCTCCTCTGTAACCAGCTGGAAGCAAAAAAATTAGGTGGTAGTTTCTTTTTTCTTTAAGAAGAATTACAAGCACTTCTTCAGTGTGTTGAATAATATTAAATTTGCTGTCAGAAAATCATGCTTGGTCTATAAAAACAGTGTAAAATTAATCATGTATTCATTTCTCATTTACTTCATTAAAATCAGATTCAAAGGTCCTCCTATACTTGGAGTTTACAATGTGTACTGCTGAACCCCTAAAATGTTGTGTAAGTCCTGGTGTCTTAACAGGATAAGAATTCTAGATTTCTGATCTGAAAGAGCTTTATTATGAAGTGACATATCTGCCTGTAGAGACAGAGGTGGAATTGGTACATCTGAAATGAATGAATAATATATAAGGGCTGATACTAGCTTTGCCTCATGAGTTGGCCTTGCTATTTAGCCTCAAGCAGAAGCAAGAAACACAAAAAAAGAAAGGTTGTTAAGGTAGAAAGTTAAATATTTAATACCAGTGTCTGTGCCATACATTCTCCTTTTGTTGTGTTCATGGAAATATGTTTTGGAACTGAAGGAAAATGTTATTTATATTACGGTAGTAGTGGCAGAAAGGGCATATTTGATTGAGGCATCAAAGTGCTAGACTTCATAAAAGGCATGACAGAAGATTCCTGGATTAGCCTTAACATTTTCACTGTTATCGTCCCTTTTCTTTTGGGTATGCTGGGTCTCATTTTGGTTTTCATTTTGGATTTGTCTGTAACAACCCTTTTTTTCTTTCCTCTTCCTAATGAGGTAGATAACCAGGTAGCAACAAGAGGTGGTTGTTTTCCCAGTAGCAGTTTCATCTTTCAAGCCCTCTGAAATTTATCCCATCAGTTACAACACACCGGATGTAACACACATCTTGTGTGCTGCCTTCTATCATAAAAAATTTGTCAGCCTCTTGGGTACAAAAATAGCATTTGAA
This sequence comes from Phoebastria nigripes, assembly GCA_035582835.1. Classification (NCBI taxonomy): domain Eukaryota; kingdom Metazoa; phylum Chordata; class Aves; order Procellariiformes; family Diomedeidae; genus Phoebastria; species Phoebastria nigripes. The sequence goes on from JAYKAV010002932.1 coordinate 2,196,297, forward strand.
TTTCTGTTTTCTGGGCAAAACAGGAATTGGATGTTACACAAAGGAAGGGGCTTGGAGCGGAATGGATCTTTGGGTGAAAACATCAGAAATTGTTAGAAAAAATCTAAACTTAAGTATTTTCTTCTCTCACCCTGGAGGATGTAGTTAGAGAATTACAATATGTTTGAGATTTTTATTATCTGATTTGTTGATCATAAGTAAAGATAAAAACATGCCTACCTGTTTGCAGTTGCACATATTGCAGTGCTGTTGCATGTGTGTCCTGGACTGATTATCATTCAGGCTATGGGGAAGGGTAGCTGCTGTTTCAAGGCTTTTGATATTCAGCTGAAAAAAAGAATTAAGTACAGATTTGGATGTTTTGTTCTTTAAAGAAGAAAAAAAAATTAATTACAAAGCTTAGTATTTTTCTCTTTGGAAGATTTAAATGTTTTTAAATAAGTTTTTATGTTTGCATCTATCTGCTTTTTCACAAAGACGGAGCATTTTAATCTGTGTCACAGGAACCCTGCTTTACTGGGCACTCCGTCTCAGATAAATACAATACTTCATTTCCTCTACAGATCTATGAGAAATTTTGTGCTAGGTTTTTCTTGTAAGACCTTTCATATGAAAAAGTTATTTTTAAAGATATTCTGGAAGTAAGCTTTACCTCCTCCCCACTGCGTCTTGTTGCACTGAGTTTTAAAGCGCATTCAGTGACTGAAAGAAGCGGAGTTGTCCTGATCACAGCTATGTCTTTCTTTGGATTCAAGTCAGAAATCTACATCTAATTATGCTGGTGTTTTAAATGAGAGGCAGTTATAAATACACACACGTGTACATACATATATATGTTTACACTTACTTTTTTTCCATGTTCACACTTACTTTTTCTCCTTCTTATTCAGGGCTTGAAAAAAAATTGTATTTGGAAACCGAATGCTACCAAATGCAGTTTAATCATCACTTCTTCAAAAAATGATTCGTGTAAGAAGAAAAATGTAGCCCCAAAGTTTGGAAGGATGAATAGTATGGGAACTAAAACTGATGCAGTACTTGCTTCCTGGGGCTGAACAGCCAACTCCAGTGCTTCTGGTACTGCTAGTAGGCTTGGCAAGTGGATACCATGTAAAGCTCAAAAAATTTAGTGTGATTTCACTGAGCTTCTTGGAACACTGTCGCTAGTAAGAAGAGCCATTTTTAGGTTGCTGTTGCTTGAGATAGAACTGACCAACAGCCTTAGGCAGGCTTTGTAGGCAAGAGTGGTAAAAGAAAGAAATATGGAGCTTGGGGAAGACTGTTTGTAAATGAATTTAACTTTTTTCCTAATTGTTTGCTGAATACATGCTTAAGGTTTTTAAGAAAGCCAGTTCATCGACCACCCTGCACAGAATGATAAACTAGTAGTGTTAAAAGTATGCTTTAGATTACATAGTACATAGAACATAATTTTATAGTTTTTTAAAATACAAAATCTCTTCAGAAGTGTAAGAAATACACTGTGACTTCAGTTATCTTCCCTATTGACTTAACCTGGTGTATTTATAATATAATATAAAATACTAAAAACTGGAGGTATTGCTCATTTTAAGCCTGAAGAGAACAGGGGGTGAGGTAGTCTGGCTCGGCTGTCCCTCATGTAACCTCCTTTATAGCTTCTCTAGTTGCAATCACAAAGTCACGGTAAGAGTGCGGGCTGATCCTTACATGTCTACATCACAGAAATAGAAGCTGAGCATTGCATTTGCATAGCCTAAGTAATGTTCTGTACATAGGAATAAAGAGGGTCAATGTGAAAGTGGGATGTCTGAAGAGTTTTGTTTATTCTAAAGTGTGGACTTGGCAAGTGGAACGTGGGACCAAACCTTCTGTTTTCTGTACACTAGTGGAAGAGGAAACTGCAAGAAGATTGACCTTCAACTGTTCTGACTCTCAGCTGGTGTAAAACTGCCTGTAGTTTCTCAGATACTGGTGAAGCTACATTGGCTAACACCATCTGAAGAGGCAGTTTGGCGGTCTGTAGCCGAAGATGTTATTCCCGAATTAGTTTCCGAGTGTCAGTGCTGCATCTGCTCCAGTGCACATCTTCAAGAGCAGCAACAAGGCACAGTAAAAGCATGCTTTTAAACATGGAAATTTTGATTTTATTCAATGATATGTCTTGGAAGTAACAGCTTATTTTTGCACTGACTTCCAGTGTGGTTAAGAAATCTGAGACCCTGGTTTAGGGTTGGATGGGGTGCTAAAGTGCTTCACTGAATCAGGACCTCATCTGGGTTCCCCAAGCGAAAACAGTGAACATCAGCAACAGCTGAGTGAGTATGGGCATAAATTAGTATGCATTTTATTTGTGCTTCTCTGTCAGAGTTCAGGAAAGTAGGGCAGTGTAATGTGAGGAGTCAGGTTCTCTGAGCATAAGTGCATTTGTGTTTTGTTCGTTGTTTATATCAAGAAAAACTAGAGATAAAAATAAGACCAAATTATAAGCATGCTACTTTAGAGTTTACAAATCTTCGTGCAATATTTTCAAAATAAGAGAAAATGTGCATCAAGGATCTTATTATAATTTTGGTACAGATTAAGTACAGATACGATATTTTATCAGTTTGTATTTCATGCTTTTGCATAAAGCTGATGTATCATTTGGTGTTGTAAGCATTCCAGGGTTTTTATGATTCCTGCAGAAAAAAACAAGTCCTTCTCCCAGAAGCCCAGTTACAGTGGATTGTGTTAGAAAGTAAATGGGATTGCAGAGTAATGGTGTTACGGGATATGTTCTAATGCTATTTGTGCTTTGGTTTAAGTACATAACTTATTTACAAGTTGAATGTTGTAGATTAACATGTGTGATGARTTGCTTCGTGTAGAAAAGAATACATTCCAGACCAACAGCCTAAGAAATAGTAGAGAAATCACAATTAAGTAATGTGTTTTAATCTTTAAATGCTAATAATGTACTTTCAAAGACCCAAAGGAAGCCTATGTAATTAGAAAAGTGGAAAATATGTACTTAAGTATCTTCTACCCAATTTTCCTGTTCTGCTTGCATTAAATCAGAGTAACTCTGTGAAGGAGTATATCTTATAAGCTGTCAGGAGATGGATCTGAAGGACAATTTTTTTTTTTTTTTTTTTTTTGACAAGCATTTACTGGATAGAGGTCACACTAATAGAGTTATAGAGAATTGATCATAAAACCTGATATTTTCTTTAGAGTAAAATATTTGTGTCCTGCATCTAGAGAAGTGGAAACAAGAAGTTTCAAATATTTTAAGGAAAATCAGTTTTGAGATGACAGGTAAACGTATGTAATAGGAGGGCTACATGACCTCATGATTGTTAGTCAAGTCAATTCAGAACCAAGTCTCCTAGTAGAATGCTTTTTTCTCTTATGATTTTTTTTTCTCATGTTTGCTTTGAAGTACTTTCTGTAGCTAAGGTATATCAAAATTAGAAATGTATCAGCCCCATATGGTAATAGGCTCATTGTCTAAATAATGTATGTTTCATAAGTGCAGTTGACTTAAGGATCAATTTTCACCACTTGGAGGGCACTTAACTATAATTTTAGAGTTGAAAAGAGTGCCCTGAGATACACAATAATTTGATGGGTAGAACAAAAAAGATTGTTTGTTATGCAGTGGGTGTAAAATTATAACGATTTCCCCGTGTTTATTGATGAAGGACAGTTTAGTTCTTGGGGGTGTTCATTCTCCAAATTTCTGGCATAAATGATTATGTGCTATACATATTCCCCACAGTATTTATTGCCTTAGTATCAAATGCTGTATGCTGGAGCTCCACAAAACAGAAGTTTAGTTGGCAGATTCACTCTGAACAGTAGATGTTCAGATGAGGGAACATGTGCTTTTTAAGCATATAAAATAACTGGGGCATATTGTATTCTGCATTTTTTTTTTTTTTTTTTTTTTTTTTTTTTTTTTTCAAATGTTTGGTTGGAGTCTTGCTAGCTGAGGATCCAGATCCCTTCTCTTCTTAAACAAGCTTAGGGTTAATAGCTATGCTTTCTGTGCTACAGCCTGTAGCATCTACTGTCATATGCTCAGTTAAAAATACAGTGCATATAACCTGTTTGTTTCCTTTTCAAGCAAGTCTTGAATTTTATTTTAATTATAAAGTTGTCATAAGTGGAACTTCTCTTCATTTTCTTTTTTGTCTCCCCCCACCCACCACCCCCCTCTTCTGAGGATAAATCTGTGTAGTATCTGATGGTTTTATTCAAAATAAAAGATGGAAACTAGAACTCTGATGCCTACTGAGGCAGTAGCATTTTCTGCTGTACCTCTCTTGTCTTTCACAACGAATCTTGATCACAGCTTTCGTCTTCTCTAGCCAAGTAGAATGCTGTAAAAAGAAAAGTGGCAAATATTTTCATCCAGAATAGTGTACAACCTGTAGCTAGGAGCTGTCTTCTAGAAGGATATAGGTAGAATTACTTATTTTTGTCTCTTGGGCAGAGAAGGGAATTCAACCTGGATTTGTTAATTACTGGATGAGTGCTCTAACCACTATACTGATGTACAATTGGTTTTTGGGGGCAGTTGAGTTTTGAAAGCCTCGACAAATCCTTAGCCACTGTCACCGGGGAAAAAAAATGTGAATCAGAGAATGTGAGGCTGTAGGAGTATCTCTGTATATGTTCAGAAGGGGAATTCGGTAGACAAATACATGACATACATTTTAATAGAAATATGTATATATTTTTGTATATAATCTATATGTAGAAAGACTGTATCATTTTAAATCCTTGTTGCTAAAAGGTTGAAAAGGAAGGAGTTGCATTACCTTTTATGTTTCTTAATCTCGCTTGTACTAGTATATATGAAAGTTGTGAATGACAGTGTACATGCTACAACTGCACGTGCTTTATTTCTTTTCTCCAATCTGTCATTAGTCAATGAGTTAACTGAGTAGGACGACAGACTGAATTCAGCCTTCGAAAATTATTATCATATATAAGTTGGCGGGGGGGAGACATAGAAAAGCTGTGTACTCCTTAATAGATGTTCATGGTTTTCAACGTTTCATAATTCCTTTTTGACTCAGTCATCTGTAGCAGTTGTATAAATTACTTCTAATGATGCAGTATTGCTGAAGAATTTTGTTTTTACTTTGCAGTGTGTCATTATTAGCTCTGAGGAAAAAACCCTGTATTGTTTGGTCTGTATAAAGGACATTTAAGAAAAGGAGAGTGAATTCAGATCAAAAGAGAGAAGGAAATTTAAACCTTTGCCACAGATGTTTTCTTTAGAAAGGAAATGTAAATTGTCGCTTTGCAAAGTGAACTAAATGGAACATCTGTGAGTTCTTGTTTTCATTCTTCAAGACTTGATTCTCTTCTGTTTCTACTAGTCTTAGAGATGCATATTCATCTTGATCCTGCTTCCATTGCCTGTTGACTTCAGCAGTGCCGGACACAGCCTTTTATGAGAAGAAAAATAAAAAAAATTAGTTGATCTGAAGATCATCACTATATCTCGACCTGCTTTAAAAACCTACTGAATAGTACAGGTTGGGCAGCAGTTGCTAGTGGAAACATCGGCGCAGTTCAAATGTCAGTGTGAGGTTGCAATGCACAGACAACCTGTCTATTATTTTTTGATAAGTGGGAAGAAAGTAAGAAATCTAAAAGGAAAGCTGTTATGTTTTCTTTTTTTGGCATTATTGGTAATGTACCATAAATGAACCTTGATTAGCTATGGTTACTCAGGTTCATATTAAAGATTCTCAAAGCTGCGGCCAAGAAAGAGAGGAAAAAGCTTATAGTGATTAAATCTGGCCTTTATGCTTTTGATTCTGAAATAATTTGAGCTTTCCAGAATAATTTGTTTAGCTCTTGAACAATTACAGCGGATTCATCAGATTTCTCTACGCTCTTTGATGGCATCTATGGAGCATTACACAGCTGGGCTGCGTTCTCAGTTTCTCTTTGCTGTGGTGTTTTCTCCTTAGCCTATTCCTAAGGCAGAGCTTAAGAAGAGCTCCCCAGGACACTCCTGTTGCTCTCCATGGTGCAGACACATGGTTCCATTGGGTGTGCAGTATCACATGAAGCCTTCATCTATGCCCTTAGCTCAGCTTTCTTCTGTGATAGTCAGCTGTATTGGGTGTCTCTGTCCAGCTTTCGGTAGTGGGGCAGGGGAGCGCTGCTTACCAAGTAAACTCTCTCAGTGGTGAGGAGTTTTTTCTCTTGCGTGTTCATCTGGACTAGGTCTCAGGCTCAATTTAATGGTTAAAGATTACTCCAGTACATGATTCTGTGGAACTTGTTTTTAAAAGCTTGCAATTTCTTTTTCTCAGCGCTTACATCAAGGAAACCAGATTTTAGATTTTAAGAATCAGAAATAACTGGATGGAAAAACTGGGACACAAATGTCATAGTGGCATGGTTGTAGAATAGACTTTAACTGATATTGTAGCCAAAATATCTTGCATCAAATGCAAAGAAATGGATCTATAACTGGGTACACAGGTCACATTTGTGACTGCCAACTGTAAAACAAATCAGAAATAAAATCTGGAAGAAAACCCCAGACGGATTCTGCAATGGCAATGTTGGATTGTTTTGTAGGATGAAGACAGGTGATACTTTTTTTTTTCCCTTCTTTTTTTTCCGCCTTTTACTATTGAACTTCAAAACTGGATAGTTATATGTTGTAACCATCCTGCACTGCATAGATATTCTGGTGTTGAACAGTCTGCCCTGGTAAAAAGTGTTAGTGCCAGAGTAAGGGGCTGTGAAGAGGAAAATGTGAGGACGGAGAGCAGACCTGCAGCTCTTCTACTCTTGCCTGATTAATTCTCTTCAGTTGGGTAAGAAAAGTTAGATCCAGCTTAGGTCCATTGCCCTTTCTGACTTGGTGCTGATGCCATACCTTGTCAATGCAAAGACAGTGGTACAGGAGAAAGGGTGACAGTTGAATGCTGAGAAAGTGAAAACTGGAGGGCAACTGTGTGTTGATAGTTGCCTGGAAACATGGCAGCACTCTGTCCCAAGCCCAGAAATAATGAGGATGGAGGGCTTTGCTGCTTTTCTGTCCATGCTGTGTCTCTACCTGAGAGGAAAAACTCCAGGAGTCCCCCCTAAATTCTCTCTTTAACTAGTGACAAAATATGGTTTTCACCACACTATTAAAAAGCAAGCAAATATTACCAACTCCCTTGTCTTGTGTTGCACAGTTGTTTTTTGAAGGATCTAGAAACAGATCCCTAACCCCTGCATGGCAGGCATGAATCTCATGCACAAGTTGCATGAGGGATGTGCTACATCAGTAGTATGTTTGGCTATATTGCCTCTAATTTCCATCCAGAGATCCCATCCAGGGCAGGAATCATAACTGTTAATATTCGGCTGCTGTCTAGTTACATTAGTCACTTGCAAAATGTGTTTCATGGTTCCATCTTGCCGATTTTCTTCACAGTGGATGAAGAATGCTGTCACTTATTTATGCCTTGTCTTTGAGCAGTTGAGGTCTGTGCAGTGACTGTAAAGATACTGAATTTAAACCTTGTTAATCACAATGTTTGTTGTCCATATGGTTCTGCTTTGTACAGTCAGTTTTATTTTATTCAATGACACTTCCTAGATTCTCTTCTTAGTCCTAATGTAGAAGAATTGTAACACTGCATTTTAGAACACAACATGCAAGCCTAGTCTGATATTTAGCTTTTGTTATTTAATCTTTTCTCCTTGATTTGGATTTGAAGGTCTTTCTGTTCATGTTATTTCTGTAACAGGAAAAAAACAGTTCTGACTATTTTTCTAGAACTTACAGTATTAATTCAGAGAATGTTTTTATTTAAAAACATTTTACTTATGATATGCTGTATAATATATTTTGTTTAAAGCACTTAAAACATTTTTGAAAATAAAAAGCCTTCTCTATCTACAACCAAAACAACAAAACAATTTTTTCAGCTTCTAAAATGTCACTTTTATTTTTGTTTATCTGACCTGCGCTAACCATGCATCCAGTATCTGACAGGGATGGGGTGTGTACGTATATGCYGCATTACCTGTATTTTTTTTTTATATAGGTGAGTAATTTCTTGCTAAGCTTCTTTGTGTCCTTTTAGTTTTACTGTTTAATACTGGAGGTACAGGGGAGGAAACCTAAAAATAGTAGGTTTCTAAAAAAAATACATACTTCGGGTGGCTGCAAAGTGATCATGAACGATGTTGGTGGTGTGACAATGATGCTAAGCCAGAATCTGCACCTGCTGGTTTTTTTTTTTTTTTGCTAACAGGGAGACTTAATTTTTGCCTTCGCTTCATAGTATCAATGTGACTCTTGCAGAACAGTCAGTAGATCATGAAAGAAGAGAGAGGTGCATCCCATGCAGGATGTCTATTTTATGTTATGCAGCTGAGAGTAGAATTAGTTTTTCCTTCTGATACTCGGTCTTTTAAAACATTTAACAGCCAGCAGAGAAATCTTAGGAACTGTTTTTACATCTTGATCAGTAATACAATACAGGCTAGTTCAGTCAATTTGATGTAGTATTGTTAGCACTCTCCTTTAGTACTAAATGAGTACTTTAGACATGTTTAAATTCAATATTCTCCTTTTAATATATTATACATGTTAAGAATGTAAGTCACTAGTTTGAATTCTGGGAAGATAAGACAGTAGTTTCTGGCCAAAAGACAGTAGTTTGGTTGCTATTTTGAGTCTGGACAGATAGGTACACATCTTCATGCTCGCTGCTGGTAGTTTCTATTAAAAGCTGAGGTTGTTGAACAGTCTCACTCTAATGCATATCCCCCTCCAATTTTAGGAAAATGGTATATTGTCAGGGCACAGCAGGGAACATTGTATCACCACAGCTAGCACCATACCTAGTCTGTGAATAAACTGACTTCATCTTCTTTTGCTATTGATCCATCAGCTTTCATGCAAGCCCTAAATTCATCCTTAAAAAATAATTAGCTCCAGTGTCTTGGCAGAATTCCAAGTAGGCAATTACATTCTGCCTGCTTAAAAATACCCCCCGTAGTTACAATTGGATAACTTCTAGTGACAGATGATTGTGTGTTTTGTGATATGTTTTCGGTGTGGCTTTTTATCAGTGTGAAGTCTGCTGTAATGCTGCAAATACCTCACACTGCAAGAACCTATTGACCAGGATGGCTTATTAGCATGACAAAGAAAAGTGTCTATGGAAAATATTTCCCCAATATTTTGAAGACAAAAGAAGAAAGATTTAGATGTTCCTTGCATGCTTCAAAATTTTGAAGGCAGTATCTATAATGTGCCTTTAGGACTATGTGCATTGACGCGTAAGAGAAAAGCAAAACTGAACCTTGCTTGATTTGTAGAACTTACTATTAATTATGGACCTAGGACTGACATTTAAAATGGTTGAGAAAACAGAGAGAAGATACTGATTTTGTTTGTTGACTGTAGTACTTTGGTTGAATTTGATGTTGGATTAATTCAGAAACATTGTTTAATAGAAGAAAAAACAGATATGGAATATAATATATATTAGCTTATGCTTCCCTTTCCAAGGGTAGTAAATAATTGAAAACTTGTGTTCTTGTCTTTTTTTTTTTTTTCCTTCCCTTTTTTGACAGAGGAAATGCAATTTATAGTATCTAAATAACTTGTATCTGGTATTAAATAGTTTGAAAAGACCAGGAGAGAATTTGGTTTTATAGATATTTGATGAAGCGCTAGATGATTAAAAAAAATCCTTAAGTAGGGGGAGATGAAACTCCCATCTCTTTCCACAGTTGAAGACCAAAGCTACATTTTGGTAAAGAAAATCATCTGACTGGACAGGTCTGATACATTTTCTGATTATTTCAATTTTGTGATCTTTATATTGGTGGAAGAGGTGGAAGGGAATTTTCACATTTCATGGGTTTGCTCTTTGTTATTGATATAGATACTCAAAAGGGCAGACATGGTCTAGACATCAAGTCCTTGCAATTATACAGTGTCAATGGAGCATTTTAGGAGAACAAGATAGAAAAAAAAAAAAAAAAAAAAAGAGGTTAGCAGCCAGTCTGAGGGCTTTTCTCCCATTCCATTTTGTCTTCTGGTAATGGAAAAACAAGCCTATTCTTACGAGTTCCCTTTATGATGTGAAAGTGTAGCATCTCTGATGCGAGTTGCAGAGAGTTAGCAAACCTTACAAATTGAAATATGAAGAACTAATAATTCTAGTCTATCCAGCTCAGGAGTTTGAGAATTAAGAGTCAGTCCTTTCCTAATCATGAAATTGACTTAAAATTTAATAAATAGTTTTTTTAAAGGCGTTTCTTCTTCTTCTAGATGCAGAGTTTTTAGGAGATCGTAGTAGAATTTTTAGGCAGTTCTTGTTTCATATCTATGTCTCTTCTGTCTGAAATAGAAGGGATCAACATTGCAGTTATATTACAGAGACTTGGGCAGTTTCACACTTTATGAAGAGCATAAAAGAAGTAATCTTATTGATCTTGTTAATTATGACAGTCAGGAATACTCTGGTGAACAAAGTGGGGAAATTGTTGGAAAGTTTCATTTAATCTTCTCCTAGCATTCTTAATTTGGACAAGGTTGTTGGCTGTATAAGCTCTTAGAAACAAGCTTCAGAACAATTTTGAGAATAACAGTAGCTCAGATGGTTAATGTATGATTAGGGATTCAATTATTGTCTTTGCCTTTACTTCTCTTTTTCAGTTCTCTCTCTGTTTTGTTCTGTCTTTAAGCAGTAAAACCTGTCTGTCTGGAAATTGTAGAGGCAGTTCTATCACACAGCATCTATTTTCAAATTGAGTATTATTTAGGAAATGATCAGAATAGCTGCTTTTTATTTCTGATGTGGATCTTCAGTATAAATTTCCATGTGCTTTAAAAAAGCAAATACTGAGAATATGCACTTGTTTAAGAGTTTCATCCCAAGTGGTTTTACTTTTTTTGCTACATCTCATTATGCATGCTCTTATAATTTAATTAACACTACCTCCATTTAGCATAACTGGTGCAGCTTTAATAGTGTGATTTAATTATTTAATGCCATAGTAACAGTAATTCATTCAACATTTGTTTTGGATTTGAAGTAACAATTTCTGTATTTTTCCTTTTTCTGAACGTTAGTCTAATCATTCCAAGTTAAACAAGCAGGGAAAAAAACCTGAAGCCAATTTTGGTTTTGATGCGGTTTTCTTTTTGCAAGGTGTGATTTATTATGCTATTTCTGCCCATAGTAACATCTTTGATTTCATCTCAGTTTCATTTCAGAATAGTGGAAGTTGTGGTTACCTCTTGCTATGGGTATTTTGTGTTGTCTTGGTCCTATCCTGTGTGCTCTAGGACCTAAAGTAGCTTAACCTATGTGTATGTAGCCATTTTCTCTCTTGGCATTTTTGCTTTGTCAGTTTTTCCTTTTCTTTGGACATCCTTCCATAAATTGACCCTGTATAGAGAGCTCTCCGACTACACAGTTTATAGTTCTCAGATCAAATTTGAAGGACAGCAATTAGAAACACATAACTTTAATGGCATCCTTAAAATTGCTGAGAAGCCATTGAGAAGCGAGAGAGGCAAAATTCTTCTTTGTGCCATTTGTTTGCAAAGTCACATTTCGGTATTGGACTCTACAAGTAAGGTAATACAATAAGTTTCTGTAATCTCCGGGATTTGCAGTGGTGTATGGAAAGGATTAACGCTAGCTGGATTTGCAGACCTCAGCTTGAATTGCAGGCCTTCGTAAAGAAGAATAAAAGACTGGAAACAGCCTACATTTGTAGGAAAGTAGGAAATTCTTATCTGAAGATACTGGGACATTGAATCTGATGCTAACCAGCAATGCTAATTTCAAGATAGTTACTTTCTTTACTTTGGGAAGGTAAAGAGGTCTATAGTCTTCAACAAACATAGTGTTCTCTGTAAGTTCAGAAACATTCTTCTGCAGCACTGGAAGTCTTCAATTAAGCAGATATTTTCCTCAAAATAAGTAGTAGTACTGACTTACTGCATATGAGACTCACAGTGTACTGCTCCCTATAAAGTTTACTTTGCTGCAGTATTAATATGTTATAAACTCCCTTCAATTGTCACTCATTCTCTGTAGTATCCAGGCTTCTTAAAGCTCCTTTGTACTTTCCACTTTCACTCAGTGATTGCAACTTTCTGGAAGAGCCACTAAGTTGCCCTCAAGATATTTTCTTCTGAACTATTAAGGAGCTTATATCCTCTTTCTGGCTATCAGCATGGTTCCACTGTGGGCCACTATTCAGAAAGGAATTGGGTTGAGTTTGTGTTTCCTGTGGATGGGCCAACCATAGGAATGGCTACAAAACTGTCTGTGGGGATGAAATGTTGATGAAACCATGCTGCAGTCACCTGTTGAAATTAAACCCTAATGCATCCATCAGGTTTTTTATCAGTCTGTTTCCCAAAACTAAACTTTTGACGTGAGGAGCAAAAAAGCTGCAGAACTCTGAACATCTTAAGAATCCCTTGCTTTCTTACTTAACAAGATCAGATTGTCCTCATGCCTCTTTATGGCACTATCAGGTGCTTTGAGAAATTAAGATCTCTTATTTCAAACTGGATCATACCACAAAGCATTTTTTTCTGCTTGCTATCAATAGATCAATTATTTATTCACTGTAAGTTTCAAGTTACACTTTGCCAAAGCAGAGTATGTGATACCAGCTTTGGAAGGCATACAATTGATGGTATCTGTAGGTTTGCCACTTAAAGTGATCCCTATTCCTTCTTCAGTAGTATGCATTTGACATGATAGTTGTCTTGGAGGCAGCTGGAGAGGGGCACCACGAAAAGGTACTGATTGATAAAGGCTGAAAGCTCTTTATTCCCGATTTGCAAGGACCATAGTGCTTTATATATGCTAGTGATGGATTCATGCCTATCTTTTCTCAAACACAGAAGAGGGTTTTTTACAGCACAACAACAGTGACTCATCTGTGGATTCTGACTGTGGTCTCTACTACTTTATTGCTGCTTCTCATTTCTGGGGTACCTCAGAAACATTGCCTTTTGCACTGAAGGATGTGAGTGGGCTGTGGTTATGTTGTCATTTATTCTTCTTCTGTACATAGACTTGGAGCAACTATGTATTCTTAAGACCGCTGTTCCCATTCTGATACAGCAAGACACGTGCATACCTACTGTGGAATCTGTTTTGATTATATCATTCAGAAGAAGCATGGTTATTGCTGGTTAAGTACTTGTCAAGATTGAGTTTTGATCGGTGAAATACTGACTACCTACTCTTGTTAAAAAACCACTGCTGTGAGAGCTCACTTCAGCTTTAGAGATTGATTCAGAGTGGAAAAGGCGTTCCGGCACCGTGGGCTTTCCAGAAAACCTTCGCTTCTTCTGAGCCTCCAGTTAGAAAGTCAGTTTTTTAAGTTCTAAAGTAATACATTAATTGCACACGTCCTATTGAAGACTTGGAAAGCCATTGTGACATGCAAATTGCTGATTGATTTTTAATCAAAAGATGACAAAGTAGGGAATATCAATTGAGAGTGAACTATATATGAGTCTAACAGTGAATGCGAACTAGGAATTCTAACTCCTAAGAAGACACTCACCCATAGAGATGGATCGAATTCATGCTAGATTTTGAGACAACATTGTTTAAAATAGAATTAAATTCCTTATCAGTCACATGTTTGGTTTTCTTTTCACTTATGCTAGTATAAATTTACAGTAACTCCACTGAAACAAGCAAAGTTCCTACTGGTGCGAAACTAGAGAAAGTGAGAAACATCTGGAGTCTGAGACTTTTTAGGTAAACCCTTCTGGAGAAATCACAGGAGTCGCTTACATAATGGAAACATCCTATAATTTTTACTGTGCCTTTTTCCCTTGTTACCACACATTTCTGTTGCCAGGGTAACTGATCATGAATTGTTCATAGTAAGTGACCTTGTCATTGCTTTTATATACGCCATGAGTTATTGTGCAGAGGATATTTATAGAATTATAGAGGTGATTGTGACTGCCTGAAGACAAGCAGGTTTTGTTTCATTTAATTTTTTTCTGTAGAATAAGAGGCTACAAACCATGAGAGAGGAAAATGCTAACGTTTGTCTGCTGAGTAAATCTTGCTATTATTCAGATAGGGACAAATACAGCTAATAAGTCATAAGGCAGCTGGATGAAAAGTGGTCAGCTCAGCCTCCTGTATGCAGTGTTTTCATTTGATACTCTTCTGGACTGGACTCAGATATAGATGTGATTGATATTTTTAGAGGTGCCAGAATTTTTGTTAAGCTATGTCAAAAAGAGTGCATGATGCACATTTAAAAACAAAAAACAAAAAAACCAAAAAAACCAAACCAAAACCAAACCAAACAACAACAAACAAACAAAAAAAMMCCCAAAAACCAAAACCCCCCCCCCACCAAACCAAAAAACAACCCAAAAACCAAACCACCCCAAAACAACAAACTTGTTTTCTCAACCATTCCAACTGGCAGGAGCTACTGCTTATTATCCTTGTCCTGACATTCTGTACAGAAGTTAAATAAAATAAAACTCTACCAACATTTTAAGTAGAGTGATAATAAAGTGATCACTTAAATAAAGTGTTAAAGACAGAGCTAATAAGCCTAACAAGAGAGGGGAAAAAAAAAAAGAACTCAAAAAATGTAGAGCCCATAAACTCAAAAAAAGAAAAATCTTAGGAGACTTACAGCCTAAAATAGGAGCACTGAGTATAGCTCAAAGATACGCAAACTGTAAACTTGTAACACAGTCTTAGTTTGATGTTTTAAGCCTTGCAGTTTTCATCACAACACTTAACTTTCAAGTAACTGAGTGTTAAGTCATTATACTGCATAGGAGATAAATTAATAGTGCTAGTTCATATAGGAAAATAATATGAACGGTGTCTGAGAGCCATGGAAGGCTTCCTAGCCRTTTTGTGCATTGAAGAAGAAAAAAGGATTTTCTTACATAATCACCTTGGTAATTCTCTTCGAAGTTGTGTTTTGTAATTATTCTTTTAATCTAGGAAAAGGTGTGGTGAGATCTTTGGGATTCAAGGTATAATTGTGACATAAGGATGAAGTTCATAATAAGTCATGGTTTGCCATATAGTTATAATTGTGGTGCAGCTGGGCATTAGAGCTTTGCCTATCTGCACACACTTCGTCTCATTTCCCTGAGTGGTCCAGGAATCCCCCAGCTGGTCTCCACACAGAGGAGACAGTGGCTGGCTGGAGATGACAATGTCTGGGCTGGAGACCGCTGGGACGATTTGACTGAAGCCACACGGCCACGTTCGCAGCAAGCCTTCACTACTTGTTAAAAGAACTCCTCAGGTGGGGAATTTGGACAGTCCCACGGAACTCCTACTGTGCATATAGACTAGTTAATAGGCACTACTTGCATGCTTAAGATGTGTTGATTAATTCCTTGGGCAGAGCATGTGGCAGTCTCGGAAACCCCTGTATGTGATTCTTGCTGTAGAATTTACCACACTGTACACAGATACTTTTAAATAGTCACTAGAAACTGTTCTTGTAGATGTAGGAATGGTCATACAGGTCAGTTACGGTAATTGGGAGATGTTTTGTACATAGTTTAAGATAACTAATAGCAATGGGTCATTCAAATGCTGGAATACTACTGTTGGACCACAGGCTAACTGGATTGTAGGAATTCAGCAAAACAATAGCTCAGGCAGTCTCACCTGATCCACCTGAAGATGCCATTGCAAGGACCCTTGTGATGGAGATACCTATCCCCAACTGAGCAGCAACTGACCATCCTGTTCCAGAGATTCAGTTCCCCACATGAACACTATGCAAAAGATCCTAATATATTAATTATTATTGTGTCTCTTTTAAGCAGACAGTCTGCCCGTGAGTGTCTTTGTAGCAAGAGAAACAGGCTTATTTCCATTTAGCAGCCAGCTGGAATTTCATGATCAACTAATGATGTCTTGAAACATCTGTCATGCCTCTGGAATTACCTATTGATAACAAAATGGATACATTTTATGAATTACGTATTGAGTTAACTTCAGATGAGTAGTGGCATAGCACTGAGTCCATCAGTAGAAGAGCTCTTACTCAATATTTTACATAATGCAAGAAAGCAATAAGCAAAAATGGAGAGGAGGTTGCCCTGTGAATTTTGTATGTTAAACATCAMGTGCTCAATTGGACTAAATGGCATAGCAGTACAACACTGAGCCGTTTAAACTGTCATTTTTAAAAGGCTGGGAATGGTAATCTCATGGGAGGGATAAGTAGTCTAATGTGTCCTCCCATTCATTATCCACTTACAATGTTCTTTTTTTTTCCCTTGTGTCATAGGTATGTTATAATAAGACTAAGCCTACCAGCCTGACACTGAACAAGTATATACAAAGAACTAACACTTCGTTTGTATGTAGTTCCACTTAATCTGCCATCAAGCTACTCTAATTTTATGCAGATACTACTATGCTTATATTTAGTGTATCAAACCACTCTGTTTTGGTGTTTGCACAATTCATTGCTTCCTGAAGATCTGGTCCACGATGTAGGTATAGCTACAGCTACCATAAGCTAAATAAGTGTTGGATCTTTGGAGAGAATGAACTAGTTTTCTTTTTACTATTTTGCCTAGGTGGGGATAAAGACAGGTGACAGAAAGCAGGTACTTTGGATAAACTTAAAGGCTTTAAAAAGGTACTTACAAGTAGTATCAGATCTGTAGGCCGCCTTTGCGTCCAGCTGGGCATTGTTTTATCTTTAATTTGTGCTTACACTAACTTGGAAACACCACTTATTTTGCTCCACATTTCTTCTTGTCTGAAGAATAAAAGTAATTCTTAAGATCTTTGGGTTTGTTATCAATAGGATTGCAGCTAGCTCTTTGAATTAATTTTTCTTGTCTTGTATGCTTGCACATCCTTAATGAACTTTGTTAAAGCAAGCAAGTTAGCCTTCTGTTGCCATCCAGTGGAGTAAGTAGTCTTGTTTACATTTGAGTGTTTTAAATGAGGCTTAAATATATAGTATTAACACTCTTCTGTAAATGGTTTTGAGAAAACCATTTATTATCCATTTACTTGAGGGATTTGCTCAAACTGCAGTGGTCGGAAACAGTATGTTAAATGAGATAACGTGCAGAAGGGATCTGCATTTATGGGTAGGGTTCTGGATGCAATGAAAAAACCCACAGGGCATCAGCTACTTCCACTGTGTGGGGAAAAAGTTGCTTTTTATATATTAGCATGTTGGTCTGGGTAGACTCTGYGTTTTTGCAGTCACAGAACATGCCTAGATCGCAGTGTGGAGAGCACATTGAGCAGTCTGGACACAGGAAGAAGTCTGTCTATGCATTTATTAGTGCTTAGTCCAGAACTGTGATATAGGTAAGTACTTATAAGTTAGTCAATTGATTCACTTGGTGATGGCAGCTCCCACTGATTCTGATCACAGGAAAGATCATCACTCAGCAATTAAATAGCTGATCAGTCTACCCACGAGTGGGTGCTTTAAGGAGGTGGAGTGAAGATAAATAGCAATTGCAGCTTACTGTGGGACTCTAAAGCATAAATACAGTGACAAAAAATGTCATCAGTCCTCGTGTGTGTGTCTTTACAATCCAGGACTATAGAATACATTAAATTTACTTAGTAACTGCTAGAAGTTAGCAAAGCTACAGTTAAGTGAGATTGATCAGATCTGCACATCACTGTTGTTTATTGATGTGGTTGGGTTAGGACCTTTTCTTTTCCACTCTTCTCATTCTTCATGTGCTATTCAATAGCTGTCCTGTTTGCTCTTCAGGTAAGGGGCTCTATAGAAAATTAGGGTCTGCTCTGTAACTGGGATTTGTAGGTGGAACTTCAATGCTGATGGTATTTTTTCAAATCCATGAGTTCCTGTCATGATAGTAAATGCTTTTAATCAAACACATTAGTGGAAAAGGGAGCATCAGGAAATGAGCAAAAAAACAGAAGGGAATATTTGAAAATACTTTTTTTTTTTTCCTCATGTTTCATTTACTCTTAAATAGATTGGATGCAATTACTCAGAGCAATCGGGTTGACTAATAATGGCAATCTTAAATTGCGTATAACATTAGTGACTGCATTGTCAAGAATGATCCGTTCAGTTCCAAAATGCAGACTGCTGCCTGCAATTCTACATAAATGTGTAAGTTTATTCCTTTGCACATCTGCAGATCTGGGGCTAAGATACCTGTTACACTTTCTAACTTACGTGTTTTTGAGTGACTGATGTTTTACAAAAAACAAACCTACATGCATATGTCATGTGCTTGATGCAGAAGCTTAAAGTTGATCCAGAAGCATTGTGTTTCTCATTTAGGATGTGAGGATTACAGTAACACTCTGGATTCYCTGTTTAGCTGTTTCTTCTTTAACTCAGAAGTACTTTTAAGTGTCTTACCTTCTAGTTTCTGCAAGTCTCCAGCATAACATAGTGAGCCTGGACTTGAAGAGAGTATGTGCACAAAACGCACATATTTGTCTGTATTTGCTGAAGATGAACCCAGCTTTTTGCATGATCAGACAAATTACCATTTTTCAGGGAAAAACGTAAAAATGGTAAACAGTGTACAGATACACTATATCTTATGAATGGATTGGGTAGAAAATGTATTACTGCTTTCATAGAATCACAGAATCATTAAGGTTGGAAAAGACCTCTAAGATCATCAAGTCCAACCGTCAGCCCAACACCACCATGCCCACTAAACCATGTCCCTAAGCGCCTCATTTACACGTCTTTTAAATACTTCCAGGGATGGTGACTCCACCACTTCCCTGGGCAGCCTGTTCCAATGCTTAACCACTCTTTCAGTAAAGAAATTTTTTCCTAATGTGCAATCTAAACCTCCCCTGGCGCAACTTGAGGCCATTTCCTCTCGTCCCGTTGCTTGTTACTTGGGAGAAGAGACCAACACCCACCTCGCTGCAACCTCCTTTCAGGGAGTTGTAGAGYGCRATAAGGTCTCCCCTCAGCCTCCTTTTCTCCAGACTAAACAGTCCCAGTTCCCTCAGCCGCTCCTCGTAAGACTTGTTCTCCAGACCCTTCACCAGTTTCATTGCCCTTCTCTGGACACGCTCCAGCACCTCAGTGTCCTTCTTGTAGTGAGGGGCCCAAAACTGAACACAGTATTCGAGGTGCTTTCCTGCATATTCAGTCTCAGGTATTCTATCTAGAAGGTTTTAAATATTGAGGTGTAACATAGGGAGTTAAGAATGGAAAAGAGAAACTGAAAATAGGATGGGACAAACTCAACTTCTCAGTTAGAATGGAACAGTTTGTCGGGATCATTCAAAGACATCCTCAGCATCCAGCACAAGGCAGTCCATTCCCTGTCCTGCTATTGCACATTCAGAACATGCAAATGTGGATAAGGATTGAAGACTCTGAAGGACTTCTGAGATATTAAGGTACCTTGTTGCATACTAGCTTGGGGGGGGGGGGGAGCATATTAATGCTTTAATGCCACATTAATTCCTTACGGACTATGTCCTACTTATCATTACTGATAATTACTCCAGGTGGAGGTGTATGCCAAAGTATCTAGATATCTTCCGGTTTATATCTTGGCTTGTATACCTCTGCACTTCTCTGCTGCCACTATTTGGCACAAATAAATTATAAGAATACCTCATTGGCACAGTATATTTGCAACAGTGTGTGTCCCCTCCATGCAGGAGAATGGGTTGGTCACCTATGTGCCCCTCTACCTAGCCTTGCTTGGCTGTCCCCTTCCTAGTTCTTGATACTGAAATAGGAAACAGAAAACTGCTAAATCTGGAACTGCTTCTGAAAAGGATGTTCTCCATTATCAGACAAGCTGCCTGGGACACTGGTCTAACTCAGCCATGCTTGAATTTTCTTTGGTCATTGCTGCGTGGTTACCTGTTTGATAGTTGGCATTATCTGAATGTTGATGATTCGTAAATAAAATATGGTGGCGTGCTAATATCTGAAATGCTTGTAGCTAATCAGAGCATAGCTAACTGCAATCAAACTCTGTTTTCTAAACTTACTAAATTATTTTCTGATACTGAATTTATTGTAGCTATTAAAAGAAAGTTGTGACTGTTCTCACACTAACACTGGAGTATCTCAATTCTCTTCCAGTCATTTGTTGCTATTATAAACTCTGAACTGAGCATTAGTAATCTTCTAGTACAGGCAGATACTCTGGCTCACGTTCATTCAAATTCTAGCTCCAGACTTATAAATAAGAAATGAGGCTTAGGAGTCTCTCTGGAGATTTCCAAAAGAACACACAATATGGTTTAACCTGTCAGACCATTGGATGACACAGCTGTTCCACACTGATAAAGGTGTATGAGCGGTGTGCAAGAATGAAATTTCACTCCTAAAAACAATTGTTTAACTGTAAGACCTTCAGCTACTTAAAATGTTGTTTCTGAATTAGTCACTGAAAATGGCAGTTGTGAAGCCTGGCGTAGCACTGCGTACAAACTCTGTTCTGCAATGATAGTGCACTTTGCTTTGCTTCAGTAGTGATATTGAAGCAAATGAAAGCACACGCACTCATTTTCTTGACTCTGCTATGTTGCATGGTACATCGTATCCTACTTTTTTTTAGTTACAGAATCAAATGACTCATGTCTGAGTTGAAAGGAGTGAAATTGCTGATTTCTATAGGCTAAATGACAAATAGATGCAGATTGGGAGGGTACACCTACACTCATGCTCCATAGGTATCAACTTTTCTTTTCACAAGGTGGTCAAAATGATATGTATCTAAATAAATGCTAAGCAGGTTTTTCTGAACTTGTGTTTATCTTTGAAAGCAGCTTTGAAAGTTGCTGAATATTTCAGAATTGCAGAAGGTTCTGTTTAAAAGCTTCATTAGTTTTTTTTCAGCGATATGTTTGTTTAACCAAAGATACTACCTCTACCTACAAACCTCTTTTAACTCCCATCAAAATAAGAAACAGGTATCCTAGTATTCAGGCAGTATAATAAATAACTGGTATCTAAAATCGGTGGTGATTTTTTTTGTTGTTGTTTTGTTATAATGTAATAATAGCTAGAAACTTTAAGAAATAGTTCAATAAATACGCAGGCTACAAACAATCTAGTCAGACTATCTCATTTTTCTCTGAAACATTTAGTCTTTTCTTAACTGCTCTAATGTTAAGGTTTGGGTCAGCAGACAGATATTTGTGTTGTCTTTGGCATGTCTCTAAATGCCTTAAATTTTCTTAGGCATTTAACTTGGGTTACACTTCAGTTCTTCTAAATAATTAATTTTATGAAACATTTGCTCTTTTTATTTCAAGATATGAAATGTGTAATTCATTTCTTTAACAAAAAATGTGTACCTCTTGAGAATGCTTTTGAGAAATTGAAAATTTAATTGTAGGTGCCTATTCTGTGCTTTAAAAACATTCCCATTTTTGCATGGGAATTTTGTTTCCTAGTCTGGTGGTGTATAGGACAAGCTAATCAAAACATAATCATTAGACTTCTAGAATTTTCTTGATAATGTGTCCCAAAGAATCTTTGTGATTACACCATACCAAGCTAAGGAAATATTAGCAGTCCTTTCTGCATAATGATTAGATGAACTTTTTTTTCCCGTTCTTTTTGTTTGGTTTGGTTTGTGTGGGGTTTTTTTGTTTTTTTTTTTTTTTTTTTTTTTTTTTTTTTTTTTTTACTTCTTTGCTTTTGCCCAGCAAGACCCTATTTTAGTCCTGTTTCGATGTCTTTTAATTTCTGTAGGTTCAGACACTTACAAGAGATCCAAAGGAGCTTTTTAGATAGCTCTAGTTCTTTATTAGTTTTGGATCAGTCAGGCCCTGATCTTGCGAGTACATCCGTGGTTTATTTTTACGTGCATGAGTAATATCAGTTTGGTTAAAACGTGTTTCCAGAATGAGGGTCTGTAATTTTCTACAAACACTGGCTCTGACATGCTCTTTTTTGGAATTAAGACCATCATTATAAATCTTGATGACAATAGCTAAACTTCCATGCGATATGTATGCGTGAGTGGGGAAAACTTGAGGTCTTGAGATAACATAAGGACTCCCTGTAAGTTGTCACTTTGAAGCAGCCACTTCACTTTACTCAAAAGTAAAGTCCCTTCATTTTACTTTACTCAACTTGATGATAAAAAGTTTTGGTTTTTTGCTCTTTCCCCCTTCCCCTGAGGAAATAGCTGAGCTTAGTTTTCTAATAACTGAAACTGTTGGCTTTTAAAAATTAGCTTGAAATACCTCCAGGAACATTATTTGGCCGTCTTCAAGGCCAAAATGCTTAATGCTTTTGAAAGTCAAATTAAAGGTTTGTTTCATTTAAGTTGTATAGCTGGATAAGATTAAAGAAAGTGCCCTACTTGCACATAGCAATCTATGCGAAATGGTTTTTTGATCGTCTTCATGCATATCTAAAATACACCTCCAATTTCTTTTCAGGATCTCAGCCTATTCAGCTTTTACCATAATGGTTCATTAGCCTCCTAGGCTTTTTCTTAAGAGTTGCAGTCAATTTCCCATCTTTGCTGTTTTACATTAAATCACTTCAATTTCCTAAATGTAGTAAGGGGAGAGAACAAGCAAGAATCATGGAAAGAGGGGTTATTCAGTGTGGATGCATCATTTCTGCTTCACAGCATACTTCCAATATTGCAGAGTTTTTGCCCCTGGCTGCAACTCTGCTAAATTTATCAAGTATTCCCAGTTCTTAGAGAATGATTTAAGTATATGCTGCTGATATCACTTCTTGTTGGTGCTCATTTATTTTGAGATCAATGGGACTTTGCACGTGGATAGAGCCAAGAAAGGGTTTAAACTTCATCTCACTGGAGCATGTTGCAGTGTTCCACTCTGAATCTCTTTGAAAAGCTAATAGTTACTCATTCAAATAATTCCACTGAATGTAACTGAAATGAAAAATATATCTGTTCTGTAGCATATATATAGTATTAGAACATGCTTTCTAGCCCTTTGGTGATGTGGTGTGTGTTGGTTTGGCTCTGGCTGCAGGTGCAGATGGTTTGAATTTCTTTGAACCGTGTATGTAACTGGACGGACACTTCTGTGATAACCCTCCATCCTCAGTAAATTCAAGAGAGAAATTGCAGCCCACTGAGCTAAGCTTTTCTCCTTGATTTCAAGCGGATGAAGTTCTGCCTTTTCTCCAGTGTTCTCGTGATGTGTTCTCAATTAACGATCAAGTTATACCATGAGGTATTTGCTGTTTTTCTCCACAGAAATCACTGTTTCACTGTCTTTAGCACAAAAATGCAGCACAGCTGTGGTGGGTTCACSCTAGCCAGCAGCTAAGCACCCACACAGCCGCTCGTTCACTCTCTCTCTCTGCAACAGGATGGGGGAAGGGAATAGAAAGAGCAGAAGCAAGAAAACTTGTGAGTTGAAATAAGATAGTTTTAATAACAGAAGGACAGAGGAAAAAAACAAAAAACAAGAAGTGATGTACCACATCCCGCCAGCAGACCAGTGCCCAGCCAGTGTCCGAGCGATGTCCCACCCCTTTCTTCTTCTACCCCCCATTCTTACTGCTGAGCATGACATTTCATGGCATGGAATATCCCTTTGCTCAGTCCAGGTCAGCTGTCCTGGCTGTGTCCCCTCCCAGTCTCTTGCCCACCCTCAGCCTAGTTGCCATAGGGGCAACGTGAGAAACAGAAAAGGCCTCGGTACTGTGCAAGCACTGTTCAGCAATAGCCAAATCAACGGTGTGTTATCAACACTGTTTTAGCCACAAATCCAAAACACAGCAGTGTATGGGCCAGACTCGGTGCAACAACTTAGAAAGTGATTTTAAAGAGATGCAGTGCTTTTTTTGGATGTGTAATTTGCTCTTTAAGTGTACAGTTTTACCACTGTGATTTCAGTGTTTATGAGCTTGGTAACTTTGTCAGAAATTTTGGAAGAAGGCTCTTGCTGTATGCAAAGAAATGCAGGAATCCACTGATGTTAGCTAGCACAGCAAAGCAAAACCCAGCAAGATTACTTTTTTCAAAAACTGCTATCTTCAATTTTTACGAGTTTACCAGTAACATGAGGTGGTACATTCCTTAAACAAAATCTGTCCATACAATGTAAGTGTACCAGGATATTGCTGACCTCTTAATTAACCACTTCCTTAAAATCTGTGTTAACCCTACTCTGGAGAGTTTTAATGCCTTTTGTACCATTACACTGAAATGCAGTTTAATGAAAAGCATGGTTTATTTCTCCTGATATTTAATCTTTTTAACACTTTCTTGGCAGCTGTATTTGTGGACTAACAAGCCGCTCCAGGCTATAGGACTCCTGCACTTTTGCAGTAGCCGCTGAACTGTATCCTTGTGAGATACAGGACATTATATATGTCCTGTTGGTAGCAAGATCTGGGCCCTCAGGTATAATTTTCAATGTGGGAAACAAGACCAAATGCTAGTTACACAATAGTATGAATTATAAGGGATGAAGGTGGTAAATTGTTTTAAAGGGTTTGCCAGAAGTAGTCTGTCTAATTAATGGTAGCCTGCTGTATTTCATTGTTTCTGTCTCAGACTTGTAAAAAATTGAGTTCAGTTTGCAGTCATCCTGGTGCTACTTTCTGTATGTATTTTCTAAAGTTGTTTGCCTTACAATTACTTTTCTTACTCATCAGTGATCAAGTAAGAGTGCAACAAATTTCACTCCACATGAGAATAACATACAACTGTAAGACAGATTTTTGTCTTCTGAAAATGTAATGGTGAGCGTACCTCCCTCAGAGTATAAGAAGATTGTGGTGGTATCAGTTTATGCACAGTAGCCATTGTTTTGAGAAGCCAACAGTTTCCTTAGTGCACAGTGAAAAGCAAATGTTTTTGGGGTGGGCAAATAAGTTGGGATGATTTCTGATGTTTTAAAGGTGATCAGTATCTTGTTCTCTTCTTTTTCCTGTTCATATGTTGTTAGAAAAGGACTCATAGAAACAAATTTAAGTGACGGAAAACCAGTTCTTTTACTTTTGAGAGTTTAATCTGTATATGTTTTTAATTCCTATTGCTTTGAGAGATCGATTTTCAAAGGTATGGATTATAAAGATGAAGAGGATGACAACTGGTAAGGGTGACTAAGAAACCAAAGACTGTGGTGCTGTTGGAATGAAACAATCACTTTTATGGAAAGTTCCTCTACAATAGAAAATTGAGATGAACGAGCACAAAATCTTTTGTATTAATGAATTAACTTTCTAGTCTGTTACATATTAGTCAGCTTTTCATAACACTTAAATAGTTTTTAAACTGTCTTTATGATAGCTCTTCAGGACGTTTGGAGGGGAATACTGAAGTATGTGAAGGATTTAAGTTTCATAATTTGTGTTTTCTAGTTAAGAAAAAATAGATGTACTCTCTGCCCATGTTGTTTCCTTCAAAAATGTAAGGAAATATCCAAATTTTGGGGCAGACGAGGTAAAATATAGGAAGAACTGAAACAGTAGCAGTGATTTGCAAAGGTTTTCACAGTGATGTTTATTTTGTGAAGTGGTAGTGAAATGGTAAATAAGTTATAAAATGGTTCAGAACCTGTATTTGAGCTACTGAATACTATCCAAAGAAGAGGAGTGATTAGTGGATGCTGAACTAACTTACAAGTACACTTTGGCTTTAGCCTCTTGTATTGGTAAATGGCCAATCCTCATTCTCTTAACATTTTTGATATATTTGCGAAGTTGCCTTAGCAGTCCATACCCAAGTATGATTTTTGATTTAAAAAAATAACTTTTCGCCTTTTTTTTTTTTTTTTTTTTTTACATCACAGTCATCATCACTTTGCTTTTAATTAGCATTTAATTGTTTCTATTTGTCTGGAAAGTGTGCTATGAACACATAATGAAAAAAATGTTCCCTTTTGAAAAAGCTCCCAAGCAGCTTACAAAATGAGACCCCAGTGGTGGATATGGTTGAGAGATAGGAAGCATAAAATGTTGAGTGGTAATATTAGTACGCTGGCAACCTTGCCTAGTAAGAGAGGGACTTTTTTTTTCTTTTCTTAGTGTTTTGTTCTGCAGGTAGTATGGTTGGTGCGACTTGAAAGTGGTCAGAGAAGGTGAATCTCCAATTCTTCAAATCTGTCTTCTGTATCCTAGTAGGCAGCATGGGGTAAGTGCACGGTCTTTTGTAAATGTTTTCTTTTGAGAATGTGCCCAGCAGGAGACAGAAGTTGACATTGCCTGTTGGCAGACCAGAGGTCACTTCTCTGTAATGAACAGAAAAGAAACATAGGGTGAGGATGAGCCAAAAATAATCCATTTTCATTGTTAGTCAGAACACAGAACATGTAGAAAATGTTTTTGGTTTAAGTTAGTTAATTCTGTAGCAAATTTGATGCTTTCTGAGTGATTGATACAAAGAATATAATAAATGTGGCATCAAATGCTGCATTGAAAATTCCCATGGAATCCTTTTGGATGAAGGAAGTTTGACAAGAATTTGAGAGAAAACTCAGTATGTTAGTATATGAAGTAACTGTTGATACTGTTGTACTGCTCTAGAGAAACTATATCCATGCTCAGGTTTTTAATTATCTAGAATTGTAGGAGGTTGTTGTTAATTGGTTTTAACTTAGATTTCCAGTATACACCTCAATTTCTGTCTAGTTGTTACCTATAGTATTACACAAAGCTGATGTTCCTCAATTTGATGAATTAGAAGTGTATGTGTGTATAGCTTGGAGGTCAGCAGATCTGATCCCCTCAGGCTGTGGACAGTGAAGTCATTAAGGATTTCCACTAAGTCAGGACACAGTGAAAGACCTGGATGGTCATCTTGTAGCTGAATCCATTTTTTTCCAGGATTTCTTMTGGGATTGGGATTTTGGAAATAACCAAACAGTAGAATAAGGAGGTCAATTTCCTGCAGAACTCACACAGTCCTAAGGAAGAGGATGAAAGGACCATGAAGTGATCCATGAGGACACAAAAAACTTTTAATGCAGCCAAGAAGCCTATTTTTAACTGCAGAGCTAATTAAGATAGTAGGAATCTGCAGCCGAGAAAAGAGAGACTGTGAACAGAATCTACGTGTAGGTGGGACGATCCTGGGCACCACACCAGTGCTCAAACCTAAGGACGAGTTATGGTCAAAATTATAAAGAAAACTGAGGCCAGTGTGGATTTTCAGTACGTGGTCCAGATTTCAACATTTCTAAAAGTAGTTCAAGAACAGAGTGAGTGCTTTTGGAAAGTCTGTGTGATTGTTTGCAGCAGCTACCATATGTCTTCCTTGCTGATGTGGTGTAATGCCAGCGTGCCTTTGTGGCTTTTGGACAGCTGGAAGAAAAGGCAGCATGAGCCTATGTCTGCCTGCACCTATTCATGGTAGATATGCTAGTGTTACATAGCCCTGATGCTATCCCGTAGCTTCCTTCAGATTTATGGAAGAGTTGCTTCCCAGTGGTATGTGGTGGCAGRCTTTCTGAAATACGACATCACACCCAATGATTTTAAAAATAGATTACAGAATTTTGACTCTGCTTCTCTTCTCCTGCTGCCTTGTTTTGTGCAATTTGTATCCTGTCATTTAAAGGGCTACAATGAATAATTTGCAAGGCAATAAGCCTTCAAGTTTATTTTAGTTTCACAAAGTGAATTCTTGAAAGGACTTATTTGCATAATGCATTTTTGGTTGTTTTAAGATAAAAACACAATTAAACAGGAAATATAACTATCCTAGAAAAACAGAGCAAGAGGCTTTTGAGTTGGGAGCATAGCTATTTGCAGGAAGTCTGTGCTGCAGACTTCGCTACATCAAAATTACTTGAGCTTGTGAGAGTTAAATGACTTTCTCATCTCAAAGATGTATTTGCAATGTAAATGTGTGAGATACATATGAAAGGCAATAGATCTAAACGAGGAAGCACAGCCTTTGCTTGCCCTACTGTGTTCTTTCATGCAGGTATAAGTTTTCAAAAAACTACGCAAGAAGTGCTATGGGATCATGAGAGAAAAGCCTAGCAAAGCGTGGCAATCTTACAAAATCTTGAGGAAAGAAAAATAGCTGCCTCTTTTTCTCAGCAGATCTAAATTGCTGTGGAAAATTGAACCATAATTTTAAATAGTTAAGAAACCTTTCCTGCCTGGTATGGTTCAGTGTCATCATTCAGTGTGCCTTGCAGTAGCTGATATTTGAATTATCTCTTAGTCCTCATGGTGGATGGAGGTAATGAGTAATAATAATAATAAACAAGAATAAAACTTTTCCCCTGATTTTTACGGGGTAGATAAATCCCAAGGATTCAGTGATACCACAGACCAAAATTAGCATTTCAGTGATTAAGAAACGTGGTAGCTGTAGGCTTTGGGATCTTGACAGCATTGTAGCAGAAGTTATGCATAGATTGCAAGGTATACTGGGAGCTGAGTTGAGTTTAAATTGATAAAATTATTAAGGCAACAGAACTTAAGTAGTTCAGAACTGGTTTGTGATAGAGTGAACAGCTAAGCATAAGGGCTGAGTATGTTGGACTATTTCTGGAGCATATGTACTTGCACAGCTTTTGAAGGCAGATTACTTAGTCTGCTTTGAAAAAGCTCCAGGAGCCTAAAAATAAGGAAGATATTTTTATTATCTGATCGGCGAGTTACATGAGCATGTTTTGTTTGGTGTTGTGTTTTTTGTTTTTTAAATGATAAATTTGGGGGGTGTGTTGTTTGCACTGTATGGCATTCATAGTGAGGAACAGATTAAACTTTGGAAAAAAACCCATGAACAAACCCCATCCTGTTTTGCAATGTTCTGTCCCATGACACCTCTCATCCTGATTTTCATTATTTAATAGGCTTCAGGCTCTAACCTGGTTTGGAAACACAGCCTGTACTAACCCAGGAAGTCTGAAAGTCAATGAAGGTAGAACGTGCAGGGCAACCAAGCTATCGTGTTTGCTTGATATTAAGTCCATCTTCTCTCCTTTTATGCCCATTGATATTTATTGTTTGTGCCTAATGTTATGGGTATTTATGTGTATTTCAGGGTGTGTGTGTATATATAGGCATATAAATGCTCCTCTGTAGGTTAGGGAAGACAGAGATTGGAAAAGTGAACAGGACTTTCTGTATTACAACATGGTGTTCATTGAGGCCAGTGGTTTGTCTCTCTACTTAGGAAGATTTTAAATATTTTCTTTTACTGATAGTAATACTGTAGTAATATTTTGTCAGTTTTTAGCATCTCACAGTAAGTCTTATATAAAAGCCTGATTGGAAGATGACAGCTGAAAAAGGAAAAAAAAAATTGTCAAATATCTTGGTTCATTTAAATAACGATCTGAAATAATAAATATAATAATGTTAATATGTTAATAATATATAATATCAGACATATAATAAATATCTGTCTGAAAATTATCTTTTGCTGGGGCGAGGAAAAAATTCCAGCATTCTGCATTCAGGTGGCATAAAATTGCTTACCTAGGCAGGACAGTGCAGTTGAGTTGCTATTTTGGTCCCTTTGGAAACAGAGTGAAATAATATACCAAGGAGATTATGCTGTTAATSCCTGAAACCACTTGAACAGCACTAAATAAGCCATGTTAATGTAACTTCAAGGATACCTGATGTCTGGAAACCTGTCTAGAAATCTTCTGCCTTCTCCTCATATAAATCACTGTAATATAAAGTAATAAATAAATAATAGTCAAGTGACCTTTGGTTTTGGAAACACAAGCTTCATCCTGCAATTTGAAAACCATTTTGCTGTGTTTAATAGTAGTACTTGCCTCAAGTCTGCTATGCTCCTGTCATAACGTCATAGATATTTTACCTTTGTGTTACTAACATGGGTGGTTTTGACTCATGTCGCTTTGGCATGTGAGGGGCCAGCAGGATCGTTCTGAGCTGGGGTGTCAGGGTTCTGCTTTCTTGTCTTTAAAAGGGAAAGTCATCAGTTTTGCAGGATTGTGGAGTGCTTCCCGTCTGACAGAACAGTCGTGGGAGCTTACATGAAGTTCAGTATGTGGGTATAAAGAAAAGCAGTTACACAGACAACTATTTGATCAAGTGAAACAATAAATAAGGCATTGAAGCTTACTGAATTTTGCCATCTTTTTGTGCACATGAACATTTTAAAGACCGGTTTGTATTTATTGCTGTCTGTGTAAGTTCTCTGAATTCATCTGTGATGTATGACAAATCATAGTCTTTCCATATATAATGGAGGGCATGCGAGGATGAACTTTACTCCACCCTCACAATTTCAAAGTCTGTGTCCCCAAAAATAGGAGAGAGTTGTATTTTGCAATTTATGAAATAATCAAAGTTTATTAAATGTTAATTTAGTGGGTTTTAACATAAATTACTTTTTTAAAGTAGTAATAGTTTATCTGTGTTCAGGAAGRGAGTGGGGAGGAAAAGACAGACCAGTCAAATTCTTACCTGTAATGAATATTTGTCATCATAAACTAAAACTTTAATATCTGCTTTATGATGCTATTATGATTATGGAATTATTTGAGCCTTCTTAATGTAAAACTTCTTTGTTTGGTTTAGTTTATCAAATTGGTGTAGATCTTGCTTCATCTTTTTAATATCTGCTTTGCCATCAGAGAATTTTCTTTTTAGCCAACAGCTGGTGCCACTCAGTACCACAGTATTTCTGCCCAGGTAACCTTTGGGCTGTTGTTCAAACTAACATTTAAATCCTGTCTGAAGTTTAGTGTACAAATGATTCCTTGCACTTTTGTTTTATCATGGCATTTTCATATCCTTTATATTTGTTCATGGTTAACTAAATTCTCATTTGAGATCTGTAAGCAGTCAACTGAAATTGATAACATCTTTGGGTGAGATTTTATTTTACTTGAGTATTCAGTTGAAAAGGTAATCAATACTTCTGTATTTTTACTGGGCGAGGAATCAAACTATTTACGTCATTGAGTATTTCTCATTTTATCTTCCTTTACTCACACAATAATGAATTCATCATGTATATCAGACAAGTATGTTATTTCATACTGCACAATCAATATTAATTTTAAAATGTTTCTTTTCCTGCAACTGCAGGGAGATCAATTCCTATATGACAGCCTGTTTTTGAATGTTCATATATCTTTGTTACTGTGTTTGAGAAATCAGATGCTATCAACACCACCTGAAAAAGAAGTCTTCTCATTTGAAGTTATTTCCTTAAAATATATGAGGCTTTGGAAAAATTAAAAACTTGTTCCATATAGCATTTATGCATTGAAATGCATAAGAAGTCATTTCAGAAATCAAACTATCATTAACTAACGAAGTAAAAGCAGCTGATTTTACAGGTCGGCAGCATGAGTCAATTCATCAGTGAAAATTTGTTGGGAATTCCTTTTATTAATAATGCATCCTTTAAGTCAGTTGGTTTTGCACAGCTAGAGTTTTTAATCAATTTTGCACGTGGAAGCGGTGCTGGCAATTGGAAGATCTTGAACTGCCATTCTTCCAAGTGTTCTTTGTGTGATTTCAACACCATGAGGAACATCAGGATTAACTTTCATCAGTTGGATAAGATTATTTCATTTATCTCTTCCTAGAGATGCAGTATTTTTCTTCTTTTTTTGTTTAGTTTTTTATTATTACTATTATTAAGAAATCCTAAGAAAAATGCCGTGCCTGTTTTGAGGGGTTTGCCACTGCCACTGAGAGAATGCTTTTTAGGAGTCAAAGTTTTGGGCGAAGGTGGTATTTACAGTTCTAACCATGTCTTGGCATGCTCCTTAGGATATATTTGGAGGATTTTACACAGCTTGTAAGAACTCATAGTTTCATGAGAAGTGTAGTGCCTGTGGGAATTTGCTGTGCCTAGCGAGTGTGTAAAACCAGAAGCCATACATTCATTACCGTGTGTTGCACCTGGAACTCACAGGTTATTATTTACCTTTCCTTATTTGCTGTCTTTTGCTCTTCTCAAAAATGTGCAGAATTAGTCCTTGCTGGACCAATGTCATGCATTTTACCAACCAGTTACCTAGGATGATGTCTTCGAGAGGGATTCCCAGTGTCAGCGGTTTTACAGTTAACTAGTTGTGTTTACATATTGGGTAGCTTTTTCATTCACATTGAGTGCTCCAGAGTGTTCACTCAATGTGTTGCAAAACCACTGGAAATAATAAGGAAAATCAAAGGCAATACTGTAATGCCTTCCCAACAGAGACAGCATTGTGTCTGCATGAGGAGCAGTTACACTTGCTGCATTTTTGTTTCTTTGTGGTGTGCATAGAGTGCTTCAAAATTGCTTTATTTTCTTGGCATTTATTATGCTTGTCCTTTGTCTTAGAAATATCAAGACTTTTGGTTTATCTTAGTTTATCTTTGCTGTATTCTTTCAAGTACCGAGATCTCCCAACTGTTGCTCTGCCTGAACTTATAAGAAACGTAATTAAATTTCAACAAATTGCCAAATTTTCACATTTTCTTTAAAGCTTTATACAGATAATTCTGTATATTGGGAAATGAGAACTATTATTGTCTGCAAGTCACTGTCAGTATTCTTGTATTTTTTTTCTTGTAAGCAACTTCTGTAATAGATTAGAATATATCCATATACGGGTTGAAACTTTTTTGACATATTTACTGACTGTCCTATCATACTGCCTCTAATGTTTTGAGGACAACATATTGTTAAGTATTCTTCCATAAGAAAGCATTTTAAAAATGTGGTTTCTGCAAGGATATTCATTACATTGATTCTGCTGAGTAGCCCCTGATGTTGAATTTGTACAGAGAGCTTACTAAGTTGACTCAAGGAAATTTCATTAAATTAAATGTCTATCTATAAATGGTATCTCTGGATTTAGTGTAATCTATCTTTTATCTGTAATGTTAAAACATTTCTATGGCTACTTTCTGCATTGAGCTAGGATCTGAAAAAGCTAATTGCTAACTGTGAAAGTTATATATGTAATGGTTAATTTAATAGTTTTGTCTATTTTTTCATGAATTAAGCTGTCAAAGAGAGAGGGAAACAACATATGTTGCATTCATATAAAGTAAGGGAAGCTATTTTATAATTACTTAGTAGAATAACTGTGACAAAGTTACCATATTTTGTCTTGGAGACTGCAATGGCTGGAAAGCCTTAAGCAGCCCAACCAGCTGTTTAGGAGTAACAGACTAAGGATGTCTCCCTTTGCCTCCATCCCCAAGTAAGGACATCTCTTAGAAGTCATAAATGCATATATTGCGACAAATGGATTTGGAGCATTCAGTTAATGTATCTTATATTTTCTTTGCAAGTATTGAGGCCATGAAAAAAAATGTTTCTAAGCCTTCTCCCCTCACCATGAAAATTGAAACAGCCCCATGACTGTGTGGCTCATAATTCTAAGCAACGGTATTCTAAGCAGCGAGGCAAACGGGAGCGCTGAAACGCCACAATTAATAAAACTGATCTAGACAACCCAATTGGAGATCGTCAACACTTGGTAATCTAAATGGCCTAGTTGGCAGCTTGAAAACCCCTGATTGCTTTATAGTGTCATGAGATAGGTATATCTTTGCAAGTGTTAAAGCAGTAGTGTGACGTGCTACGGACATAGGCAAGGTTTATAGATGGACGTGATTTCTGTTATTATATACTGGCTGTCCCTTCCCCCCGGGCCTAGTTTACGTCCTTCCTTCCTTACCTACTATCATCTTCAACCATTCCCTTGTAGATACTGTATTTTTTTCCCCTTACTCTCAAGTTGTAGTTAGTTTTCAAAACTGCTGCTTTTGTTTCAGACCTGAAGATGACATTGTGTGGCAAAAATTTTTCCATGTGTACTAGTGGGTTTAAAACTGCCAATTATTATACATAAAAATCTGGCTCAGTCCATATGCTATATAAATATTTAATTCTCTAAATCCTATATATGCAGGAAAACTGTTTCACTCAGTAATGATGCTAGATTTGAAATGGAAATCCTTGTGGAGTTCTGTGATACGTTTCTATAATGAGCGTGTCATAAAACCCATATAGGTTTGATACTAAATTTTCACTTTAGATTTTGTAAGAGTAGACTTTGCTAGGGGTATTGCCCAAGATGCATCATATTACCAGTAAGATCACGATCAAAGCATGTTGTTAATAATAAACTGTAAAAAACCCCAAATCAAAACAAAAAAAACCAAAACCGCAATGAAAATAAAAATTCTGAGCTTCTGATTACCAACTGGAAATAATGAAGAGTAATCTTATAATGAAGTTCTATCTGTAACTTACCTCTTTGTCAGCAGTACACGTTAATTTGTTTCCATGGTTTTGCAGATAAGTTGCTTGTCTTGCTAAATAATCTGCTTTCATGCAGAAACTCATGTCTGTTTTCTGCTGAGTAAGTCTCTCTGCAGTCATTGAAGATGCTCAGGAAGATTAAAATGAAATGTTTGTTAATAAAACAACTGGATACTGTGTAAGTAGAATTGGCTAGATAGCTACTATATAAATGGAATTTCTTGATGACAAAAATCTAGTATTTATAAATTAACCTAGTGTCATTAAAATTATTTTTAGTGATGAATGAGAAATTAATCTTTGATGTATCATGTGCACATACTTTTCCAATAAAATTCCCTTTTGTGTTCCACTAAAGTAGTTACTACCTTCTCCCACCCCTGCTGTTCCGTCATGGAAGCAATTTGTTATGTTCTATAAAGAAAATTAGACATGTCCATTAAAATATTCTTTTAAATAGGAGCAAAGGACCGTCTTTCCAGTAATTTGTAACTAATCGTAATTTGAATTTCATGAGCGGGGAAAATTTATCTAGAAAATTTTATTTGTCATTTGATTGTACAATAGCAATTTCAGTGTTTTATAGCATCAAATAATTCTCATTGTAAACTGCTGCAGTTTATTAAGTCTCTGATATGTGCAGCTAAATGGGCGGTTAACTGGCATTGTTGTGGAAGAGAACTAGTAAGAAGGGTTTGGGTTTTTTCATGTGTCTTAATTCTTTTGCCAAATCTGAGTTCTGAAAATTCTATATCCCTCATTAGAGCAATGCTTTCAGTATGTGAAGACCAAGGAAAGGGATAGATTCTCATGTCAAGTGGAAAGGGAGGTATTATATATTTAACATGCCTGTACATGTATGTATGTACGTGTGCAGCTTACCTCAACAACATTTGTAACAATATCTGTTGTTTTAAAGGTAAAATATGTCTTTTCGTTAGTGTAGCTATTTCTTATGTATTTAATCTGCACAAATTTCTGTCAGGAAAGAGAGGAGATCAGAAAGATGACTTTTTCTTATTCATGAAATAGACTAAGGGGAGAGAATAGGGAATGCTGAGTTTAGTCTGTTGTTTTAGAGACATTGCAACTCTCTGTCTCTAGTAGACCACTGAACTTATTTTCCTTCCTTTTTCATTAATTGGCATTATCTGTTAACAGTGGCCTATAAAATTGTATTTTTGTTGATACTTTTTTTCCCCCTCTGCATACAATCCAAGATTTTTATTTTGGGGAAAATTCTTATTTTTTTTATTAATGCTTTATTAGTTTTTATTTTAATGTTGCTGAATTTCAGGAAGTGGTAACAATCCACAAAACAGTTTTTTCTCTGCCTCTAGTAAGTCAGACTTTGAAACAAGGTTGTCCCTTAACTTCAGGATAAAACATAGAGACTTCAGTGCTTAAAGTGATCAACAATACAAGAATATTGTATGATTTCAAAAAAATTAGGAAAGGGTACAATCCGCAGAAATCCCAGTGATCATAAGGTCCTGCTTGCATAGCTAGAGTTACGTAAACGCGTACTTCCCTTGCTATGAACCTCAAGAGGAGAACTTACTTTGAAAGAGCTCGTGACTCTTCTTTCAATGATTTTATTACTGTGAGTTTCTACTCAAAAAAACTGTAGTACTTTTTAATTATTAATTTAATTACACATACAGAATTACGAATTGACAAACAGCATTTCTTCAAGATAATGGACGATTATATCAACATTTGTGGTTTTAGCTACTGTTAAGTGTTTTCTCTGTAGAAGTTTAGCACGATAAGAAACACAGACTTGCAAACATCATCTCAAGGGACAGTTCAGAAAGTCTAAAAATATCTATAAACGTCTTTTAAAACTGCAAATATGGATCATTCTGTAGTCTCTTGAAGCTTGTCAAAATATCCCCTATGAACAAACTTGTTAGAGTGTTTTTGTTAGAGTTATTTGTCTATCAGTATCCTAAACTATCAAACAACAGTTCCAAAAGTTCTGAATATGTCAAGAAAACTATGATGTTAAGAGGAATGTAATTCATTTTGATAAGCCACAGAACTGGCAATACATTAAAAAAACCCAAACAAATAAAAACTATATAGAAAGAARTTACTTCCTCCATCACAAGAGCAGAATATATTCTTCAGTGTAAAAAAGGGGAGAGGAGGAAGAAAGTTACTGTACATAGAAAAGAATATTTTATAGCACATTTTATAGCACATTTATGCTGATGATCTTTCAATTGGCATAAAGTCCTGCAATCAGTGTGTTTTGGACATTTTGAAAACAACCTGTTTTTTTTTTTACTGAACTTTTTAAAAAATGTGGAAAACCAGATACTATTTCAGTTTTCTAGAATAATCATTCTTAATCATTTGCTTAGCAAAACAATTTTATTAAGCAATGAAGGATAACGAACCATAAAGTTTTAATTTGCCTTTTTTAATTGAGTTGTTAATTAGTACCTTTCCACAGTTGGTAACTCCCAACTTGCTTTTTGTTGCTTCTGTATCCAAGACACTTCAAGGAACCTAATCTATCTTAGTTATTCCAAAAGACAGTTCCATGAATCAAATCTATAGGTGATTATGTTCTAACTGTGCTGGGACTTCTGTGAGTGCATATTAATTATGTCAGTGGTTAATGATCAGGCAAGAAACATGTGAATGCCAGCAGTGATTGTTTAGCAGAAATAGAAGAAATATCCTGTGTTTCCTGAAATTTTAAGTCCTGCCACCTCGCTGAGGGTAGAAACATTATCCTATAAGAGCATTGGCAAGGGCTTTGTTTGATGTTTTTGATGTATAAGCACTGTTGAGATCTTGTTATCCACAGTAATAAGTATCAAAGCATCTATTTCATCTAGCTGCAAACACTGTTCATAAATTTTTATTTTACTGCTATCTTAAATTGTAAATTTTATTCCTAATTAAGAGTTTAAGCTAAGAGCTCTCAATTCCTGCTCTAATGAGCTTCATGGAGCTAAAAGCCCAGGTTATTGGGTCATGTAAACTGTTTGGTTGAACGGAAATGCCAAAACAAGGGTTAAATATACTTGAATTGCCTGTAAAATGTGTACAGTCTGGAATTGATTGTAGTATTCCCCTTGACTGCCGGGATGCAGGACTAAGCCCTCAAAGAGAGCTTATCCACTAAAAAAAAAAAAATTTGGATTTCCACTTACTGTATTTATTCCGAGTTTCTTCACTCTCCATGGACTCTGCCTTTTCTGTCTTGCATCATAGATCAGCTTCCTAAAGAAACGGCTGGTGTAACAGAGGATGGATGATGATGCTATCCTAATTTACTTATTTAAAATGGTACAGGTTAATTTAATAGAAAAGTATTCAGCAGCGATTTGCAGCATCAGAAATTCATTTAAATGCCTTTTGGTCTGTTCAGAATAACCACGTGTTTAAACAACAACAAAAAAAGGAACAAAGGCACATCTGTAAATGGTAGCATGATCATGAATTAGTGAAATTTAAATAGTCATGGATATATAGTCTAGGGAAGCAATAGTTGGTGACTGTTGTCTAAAGGGAAAATCTGAGCTACAATTTTTATGCACTAATTTTTTTCTTTACCCAAAGCCAGTTCTTAATGGGAAAGATGCAGGGGATAGGAGAGGTTGTAGAAAGGAATTATTTGCAGTTCCTCAGCCTCTAAAGACCTTTCACCCCTATCCAAACTTTCACATAATCTAAGGCAGCAGCAGATGACTAATTTACAGCATCAGGTTATGGTGCCTAAGGGAACATATGCCAAGCATGAATTGGTAAGACGGGCTGGTGAATTATGAGAGACAGATTGATTTATATGCTAGATCTCAACTTTTTTAATTGAAGGCATGCCTTCCTATCACTTAGATGTCAGTCCCTTTAGTTGGGCCTAGTGCAGGAGAATGTAGGGTTTAAACCTTAAAATTATATAGCTTATAACTCTGTAGGGACTCTTGGTCCACAGACATACACGTGTACCTACATATGGAGAAGATACATGGACACTGTGTAAATATGTTGGCTTCTTAAAAGCTTCAGTAGCTAACCATGGTAATGGTTTTGATTTTGATTTTAAGCATGCAAGAAATAGCCTGAACTCCCTCTCTGTTTAAATGGTGATGGCTGCTCAGTGTTGTATTTTTAGATAGCTAATGTATAGAGAAGGTACATGTTGAGGACACGCTGACTCACATGCCATATTATTTAAATCCTGGAAACAAATGAAAGGAAATGCTAGGAAACAAATTTGCTTTCTTCATTTTAATAAAAGCAGAAACTTAGACATTGACATGTTCCCATTTGTAAGGTAGAATATTCTTACAATTCACAGAAATGTGTTGCTGCTATTAGTGAATGTTCATAGTATTAACTGATTTCTTGAGATGCTTTGTTATCAAGAGATTACTTTTCTGCTCAGTGAGCTTCGTCTCCTTATTTTGGCATGTCCTAACTATTTGCATTTCCTCAATAAATTTGAACACTCCCAGAGTCCAATCTCTCTCTCTTCCCCAAAGGAATCTCTACACAGCTTTAATAAGCAGTATATTGCCTTAAAATGTTATTATTCCATAGAAGCAACTAACGTGATGGTCCTTGTGACAATTGGAAGGCTTACATGCTGTTTGTTGTCACTGTAGAAGGGTGGCTGAAGATGAGAGACCCTGGTTGTGAACCAAACCACGTGCGGCTTTTTCCCAGTGGGTTTCTGCATGTTCCTTGCCTTGTGTCCTCTGGCCTGACAGCCGGGTGAGAGCCGTGAGTAGGGTACAGGAGGATGGGGGTGGCAGGACAGAACAGAGACTGAGCCTAACAGACGTAGTGAGGATCTATACCAAATTACAAGCTAAGCATATACAGAGTGAGATAAAGTTAGGTACTTGGTGCACGAGAGCACCACAGGACAAAACCCACTCCCCAGTGTTTATAGAAGCTTTCAGGCTACTACTTACATTCAGCCCTATGTCTGTCAGCCATTTGCCTCGGCGACTTTATCAACATAGCTGGAGTTCAGGTGAAAGGGTAATGCAACTGAAATCCACAAAACACAGTGGAAACGCAGACATATTCTCTCAGTCATGCTTCATGTTTTCTTATTATGTAGATGTCCATAGCGACATCTCTTGTCAGTTTTATGGGATAATTTTAGATAAGTGTCCTAGCCTTGTACAAAACTTCCCAGGTCTTTAAAGTTTACATTACCTTAAACCTTAGGTGGTTTTAGTGGTATGAGTGTTCTCTGCACTGTACTGGAGGCAGTCTAGTAAAGGAGTTTTGGAATCAATGCTAATGAAGTATATGTTACAGGAGCTACTAGGAAGCTTCCTTGGTATTCATAAATCTGTTACAAAAAAGTGATTTATAAGTGTAAAATTTGATCAAAACATTCACATTCCTTTAGCCATGAAGGAAGCATTCACAATATTCATGCAATGTAAATCAAATATCCTTCCTAGCTTCTTAAGGATTTTTTTCTTGCTACTGCTACTTGCCTTTTGTGGAATGGAATTTGATTGGGCTTTTTGTTCCAGAAGTGTAATGAACTATCTTGGTTAGTGCTTGTACCTGGCATGAATATAGAGGTAGGCTATATAGTTCTTCCYTAAGAATCTTTTAATAGGAAGTAGCCCAGTAAGACCATTAAAAGCATAATGAAAACCTCATTCAGTTTCCTGTCAGTTGTCAGAGCTGTAAGTGGCTTATAATTTGCACAAGATTGGAATAGCATTGAAGAATTACAGTAACTAAGCGAAACACTCATTGGTTTTGCAATTTTCTGATAGCATCCCTTGTAATTTCTTGTAATGCATTTGTAGCTAAGTACAATGACAAATGTCAAGGCTCATTGTGCTAGTTTTACGCACATCAGCACTAGACTGGGAGGTGTAATGTCAGCTTCTATCTTGGGAAAAGCTAGTGCAACAGCTGGATGCTTTCCCATTGCTAGTTATGTTATAGAAAGAATCATTGTTTTTGGGTGGGGGAGGAGTGGAGAAAATAATTGCTTTCCAGATATTTTTTATTACTTTCAGGTTTTTTGTTTTGGTTTTTGTTTTGTTTTGTTTTTTAAATTTTGTAGAAATTCCAACAATAAAAAGTAAGCCTGAGAGGCCTGTTAAACATTTAGTTTGACATTAGCAAATGAATTCTGGATATCCAGTAGGTAATACCCATGACAAACTACAGAGAGCTAGTGGTTATTAGTTAAAGCAAAAAAATACATACTTTTAAGCTAGCATTGTGTTGCTTGCTTCCTTGAATTATTTTGATGAATAGTCACGTGCAACAGTAGACTACAGTAATACYCTCATAATAGTGTGGTAACAAATGCTGGTCTGCATTTGAGATAAATACAAATGAGCGATTCAGTGAAAATACAAACCAAATACAGTTTAGTAAATGCTTGAGAAAGTGATTACATACAATGCCGTTTATGTGAAGTAAATAAAAAKAAGTCTTGCTGTTGATCTCTGTTACTAGCCTGCAACACACTTTGCCTATTATATAAAGCTGAGGGAAGGTTAATGTGAGTGTGAACAAAGATTTATGAACATGGATAATTGCTTGAAGCTGATTTTTCTCTGCCCTTGCAGTTGTATTGCTTGCATGGAAGCAACTATATTGATTTTAGTTGTTGCAAAGAAAAAAAAAAAAAAAAAAAGAAAAAATAATTCCCTTTCTTTTTTGTAAACCTGTAATAACTTTAGAGTTATGTGTTTAGAGACTAGTCAAAGAGAGAAGCCTTAAGTAAAACAATATTTAGTAGATTCCATCTGATTTGGTTAGTTAACGCTGTTCTGAATGACAAGTGACTGAAAAAAATACCTTCTGCAAACATTAAGTTGTCAGAGTATCAACAATATTCATAGACCCTGAACTTGTCCTACTGCTGTTGCTGTTTATTCTCCACTGGGCCTGTTTCATACTGAATACTCACACAGCCTATCTCCATTGTTTTCTACCATTTTTAGTATGCCACTTCAGAAGTTACTGATGAATGTCCTTATGTCATTTGTTTTCCTCGCTCATGTTGTCTCCCAATTTTATCCTTGTCATCCCCCCCTTCAGAACTATATGAAGATTAGTAGGCTCAGAGTTATAACTCATAAGATTAATAGATTAATTTTGATTTTGGTTTTGATAGACAGTTGAGTTGCCTGTGTGTGTGACATAATTCATGTGTGATATGTAGTACAGTTTGTTGTTGTGTACATAGCTCATATGTGATATATTTACTGTGAGAAAATAATTTCACCTGTTAAATGGAAAAGCAAGCAGTATTGCCATTTTCTCAGCTGAGGTCTGGCTAGGAAAAATTACAGAAAATGCTGTTTTATACTTAAAATATATTAGGTATTATTCATCATCATGAGAAAACAAGACTCTCTAGAGAGAGGAACTTCTATGTGGAAAAAAGGAAAGAATTTTTATGTGACCTTTAGAAACATGTCAAATCTCACTCTGCGGCATTCTTGCTGCTCGAGTCAAAAACCTTATCATCTTAGTGATTCTTCTCCAAAGAGTTGATTAAAAATACAAACCCATTGCAATACTGTCTGGTCAGAATTTTTTTCTGACCTATACTTGAGAGTATAATACAATGGGTTAGAGTGTCTGGTTTCTGTTAGATCTATTCACACAGCTAAAGAGCATTAGTTTTGAATTTAATGAAAAAAGGGTTTAATTTTTAGTTAGGTATACAATTCAATCATTTACAAATAAAATTACAATCATGAGCTTTTTTTTAATGATAAGAACTGGAAGGATTTTTTCTCATGCCTTTCTTCTGGGAAAGCTCTATTTTGGAGTATTTTGCTTGTGAGTGAAATGCTTCTGTAACAATGGCTTGATTTTTCTATACAGGAGAATGAATGTAACTTTTGAACTAGACAGGTTGTATGTAATTATGTGTAATTTCATATTTTTATTCTTCTTAAAACTACTTAAAATATTTTTAAAATTTGCAATATATTGTTGTGTGCCTCATGCAAATATAGGGTTATAGAAATTATGTCTAAAAAATACTGTGATGCATCTGGATTGTTTTTAGACTCAAAAGCATAGTACAGAAAGGAATGTGGCACAAGTTTAGAAGTCACATTGTGAATTTTGCAAGGCATGCTGAAACATGTCGTGATTTGAGAAATGTTCATTTTAACCACAGTTGTTCTCTTTTAACCTCTGAAACACATTGGTATAGATCTTCATCAGTCAGGGTCATTTTGCAGAATTGTGCCTATTTTTTCAATACAAGGACAAAGCAAAAGGTATGTGTTTAGGTACTTATAAGACACATTTAAAAAGAATCATTGGAAAAAACTTGAATTTTTTAATTTTCTAGCTAATATAAAAAATTGAAGCTGTCATCAAGTTGCAGAAAGGAAAACAGAAATTGAAACAAAGCCATTAATAATGTCATCATATATAGATTTCACTAGCTAGTAACATTATTAGCTGCTTCAGCTGATTCTTGGTGAAATAATGCTCATCTTAATCAGATTCGATGTCAATAGGACATGCATGTTTCTTGAATGACATTTGCAACGAGTGGATTTTAAATTTGAAAATAAAATACAAAGGAATTGCTAGTTCTTCATTTCAACCACAGTTAGTATGGAGGTATAATTAAATTAATACATTTAGTATTTTGGTAAGCCAGTACTCCAAACAAAGTATGAGGAAAAATGTTGTTGCAGGTTAAGAAGT
This sequence comes from Phoebastria nigripes, assembly GCA_035582835.1. NCBI lineage: Eukaryota > Metazoa > Chordata > Aves > Procellariiformes > Diomedeidae > Phoebastria > Phoebastria nigripes. The sequence continues at coordinate 2,239,156 of JAYKAV010002932.1, forward strand.
CATTGGACTTCAGTTTGGGTTTCAAAACAATTATGTGTTGTTGATAAAAGTGCCTGGGACTGTAAAAATATGACTGGACATACCTGCAGTATTTGGTCTTTGAAGATCCCATATAGACTTTGACAGTACTACACTAGAACCGGAGCTTTTGGCTTAATTGCTGAGATTGCTGCCCTGTCAGCCAGGCCCTGCAGGTGGTACATGTCACAGCTCAGGTGATCTGTGGGTTTTCAAAGATAATTTGGTGAAGAGTCCCAACRCTGTCCCTCCGTGTGCTCGGTGCCAGAAGTTCGAAACGGGCAGAGCAGCAACTTTAAACCTCTTTTATGTCTGTTGTGTTTCCAAGGGTGCTAGCTCTGTTACTGATGGTTGTGGTCTGGATTGAGGTGATTTTTCATTTCCTGCTGATCTGATTTGCACTTGAATAAGCACTATGGCTGATCTAAATGTGAAGACCATGTGGACAGCAGGAAAGGCAGCAAGTGATGCCAGGGCAAGGAACAGGGGAGATGAAATAAACAGAGGGGAGGTTATTGATAGATGGTTCCCACCTCAATCAGACAGTAAAGTAGTTGTGCAAGTTGGGGATTGGAGAAAACATGCTGAGTGATGACAAACTGTCTCCTTGGCCAGCTTTCTTAGGTCAAAACTGCAGTGCTTCTTAAAAAAAGCTTCAATCCTTTGTTTACATAGCATATGGAGTTTTTATTTATTAGCATTGAACCTTGCTTTAGCTAACCTTACCGAAAACAACTGATCCAGAAATTAAATGGCTTTTTACTTCTTCAGTAGTGTTGCCTCATATTACACATTCCTTGGGACTCCCTTTTTTCAATGTATGAAAAAGCAAAGTGCAAGTTACTGTTAACTGAAACTCTGATACATGTTCCATGGTATTGTACAGTTTAAATATTTCTTTTTTATTAAATAATTTTGTGCAGTTTTAGAGTTTGATAATGTAATCAGCTTTTAGTATTTTTTTTTCCTGCTCAGTGATTCACATGGCATGAAATTTTTCCATTAAACCACTCCAAGGGTCACCAAGTAGGGAATATAAAGGAACCCCAGATACCTCTTCAGCATAATCAGTTCACTTCAAATTGGCTCCTGGCCATAATTTTACTATGTAGATTGTTTAAATGGACCACTGGACTTCTTTATCATCTATTGTTTTAGAAAATTAATGAAACAGGAACAAATATTTAGTTGATGCATGGGGCATAATTCTTTAAGATGATGCTACTGTAGTTTCAGGTCTCATCAAATTTGTCATGAATTTGAGGGAGTGTGCAGTAATAGTAAGCTTGCATCAATTACRCATTTTAGACTTCTATAGCATGCGTATAATAAATTTTGCATGCTCGCTAGTTTTGGTAATATCAGTATGGCATAATACAGTCCACAGGGGTGGACATAAGTCCYGATCTGAGAGAGGGGGAGGATGGTCAAGCATCTGTCTGCTGCTATGGAGTATGCTGCAAAGCCTTGGCAGTGCTAGTGCAGGTGCTAAAGTCCATAGGCATATTTGGTCTAATTAATTAGAATTTTTGAAGAGCTGTAGTATGAGGGTATGTTTGCAGATTCTCTGGTCTTTCATTTTATTTCTGACTACAGCTGCTGTTTGCAACCGCAAAGATACTGGGCAAGGTACAGAGTTTTGCACTTCTTTCCTAGTTTGGATCCTGCAATGTAAATGTGGGCTTAAATTTTTAGTTTAGGGTTTTAGGAGCTGAGTGGGAAGCTATTTAGTAAAACGAATGAGAAGCTTTAATCTAGTTGACCGATTATCAGCCCACTAATGAACTACTGTTGTGAAATATGTATAGCCATTACTTTGGTGTCTAAATTATCCTCACTTTCAAGTCTTATTTAAATTCTTAATAACCTTTGTTAGCTAGAGGAGAAAAGATTCCACCCGGAAGCCTTCAGCCTCCATCAAAACTGATAGAATACAGTAATAAAATCATGTGCCATATTAAAAGCGAGAATTATAATGTAGTATAATATTGTCTAAGCTAAGATAATGGAATAAATTAATTAATAGAGTTTTTGATAATTAATTTGTAGGAAAAATAATCTGAAAGCTGGTTTTTAAAATTTTTTATTGGCTGTAGTTTTCTTCATCAGAATGTACCTAGAGAAATATAAAGTGGCCATTGAAATTCCCGGAGGAGCGTTTGCTTCGAGGTGAATCAGGAATGCTGCCATAATTCAGGAGGCAACTTCTGGCATAAGATGAAAGTCAGATCAGCTCAAGTTTAGGTCAAAATTTAGAGGCCTCTTTGGAGTGTTTATGCTTGTATCTATTGTCCAGATAACCTAGTGGAAGAAATTCCTCCCTGTGGCAGGTCGTGAATCTAATTACCTTAGAAACATTACTACAGGAGTTTGACTGAAAATTACCATGTAATGTGTGCCATTTAGGGCTCTTTCTTTTAAATTGTGTCTACTGGACGAACAACATAAACTATGTGGTCTTAAACACCCGTAACTAACCAGATCATATTTTTACTATAGACAATAGATTCCAGGAAACTTCTCCTTCAGAATATCTACCTGAAAGAGGCACGGTGCATAGATTCTCTAGACAGTTTTCTACATAGATAGTTTCAAATCCTACAATTCAAAGAAAACAAAGCCTTTCTTAGAAAAGAGGGGGAGAATTCTGGTTTTAAGAAATTAATATGAGAAGTAAATGTTGTGAAATAGTTTATTTTTCATAATGCATTTACTCTTTTATCTGACATCTTGTTTAGACTTCTACTGACTTTTCAGGTCTTAATTCTGACCTCTGATGTTTTTTATTATGTGTTTACTGACATCATATCCATCCAGCAAAGTAACCTCTTAATGATCCATTTTATAGTTCCCCAGTTGCTCAATACCCACAGCATTTAAAGCATATGAAAGTATGAGATTCAAAATTGGAGATTTAATGTGCAAGAGTGTGAGTTATCTCCTTCTTGGAGGAAGGAGGTTATAATCAGAGGAAAAGAGGCAGCTTCCACAGCTGAGGAATTTTGAGTCTTTGTGAAAATGAATCTCTCCTTCCTGCGCTGCAGGGAGAAATGGGAAATTGTAGCTTGTATATGTGTGAGGTGGGCTTATTTTTGTTGGCTGTCTTCGACCTGCTCCTTTGCCTTTGTTACAGTGGAACCAGACTGTTAATGTTAAAATTTTACTGGAGTTCTAGGATAGAGTGCGTTTGTGTTGCAAACATGATTACTTTGTAGCTGTATGCTGTGTAACCAGATGCATGGGTTTGCTTTGGGAGTTGTCAGAATTAGGTGACATACTGACTGAGCAAGTGTATTTCTTGTTAGCGCAAAGGAGCATAGTGGTCTGAAAGGTTAAAACAGTGAAGTCTGTATAGATCATGTCTGACCAAAAGCTTGGGTCAGATTGGGGAAGGGGGGCTAGCAAGCATAAGACTGAAGGTAAACCTGTAAATTTAATGACAATTGTAGTATTTGGGATTTTTTTCTTTATCTTGAACCTATTGGCTTGCCTTGGTTCTTTCCTGTAAAAGCTATCCAGAGTTGATTTAACTCCTAGTTATCCTTCAGCAAACAATGAAAAATTGAAAAGACATGTTAAGTCATACAATAATAGTAACTGTGTTCTTCAGAATGAAGTCAGTCTCTGAAGTGTCTCTAACTTGTGTTTATTTCCTCCTGGTTTTCTCTATTTCTGCCTATGTGCCTTAAAATATTAGTCAAACATAAAAGGTTTTATTTGAAAATTGTGAAAAATGCCTAAATGGAACTGGTATTCACTGAGTAGCATGGACACAGCAAGCCTTGCTGTTGCAGTACTGGTGGAGCTATGCTCTTGGGAAATATATTTGTTGTAGAGCAGCTGTGGTGCAGGCTAAGGATGCTAAATCTTTGTGGATGCTGAAGGTCATATCATGTTTTGTAAAAATGCTGGGATTTGGATTTCATGAACTAAGAGTGTTGGGCTGCAKTTTGCACCTCCTTCCATTGTGAAATGCTCTGTTAAACAGTCCAGTTGTGAAATTTACGGTAGCTCTCTTTTGCTTTACTATGAAGAACARTTCGGTAGTGTACCATCCCTGAGACAGGGTGATCTGCAGGTTCTGTGGGTTAAACATCCATATTTCTCTCATGAGAAATCTGATGAGACTGCTTCCTCCAGGGTTCAGCAAGTAGCAAATAATCACATAGGTTCAAAATCTATGCAGAGCTTAAAATMATTTTTATGCATGCTGTTGAACTTCATACACGTTAATGAAGTTGCTGTTTGTAGTGGTTGTGTTTATCATGTTACTTGGTTGATTAAAAATAATATTAGAAAGGAGGAAAACTAGTTTTCTTTTGTTTTTTTTATTCCTTGCTGAAAATGAAAAATGACATTTTGAAGTTACTGGAATCTCTTTTAGGCATCAGACACCTTTATAAAGTCTGTGGTGTAACCTTTCAAATTACACAAACCCTATTTGCAGTTTTGGAAAGTGCATAAAAACAACAATTCTGCCCTCTGCTGGATCTAGTTTTTAACTAGCTGTCCTCCTGGGGTTTCTTTTGGAGAAAAAAATGCTTGAAGAAGAGGAATTGGAAGTATCGTGACATAGTACAAGAGATTAATTAATTAGACCTGCTTAATTTTAATTCGAAAACGAATACTATAGTCATTTATAGTATTAGAATATCTTCAAAAACATATATTGAAAGGCTCTTATACTGATTTTCTTGTGCCTTTATTCAGCAATTTGCATGTTATTGGGGGGGAGGTCATTAAATATGGTGGTTTTTTTTTTTTTAAATCACGTTAAGGGTGTGAATTGCTTAGAAGGCTAAAATTTTAGTAGGAAAAGTAGGAGCAAATTCCAATCAGATAATGTCCAACCTGATTTTACTTTTGTGGAAATAAATCTGTCTAATTTTGTTAGTTGAGCACTGTGGCAGTTGTGTCTTTTGTAGTATATTATAAATTTGTTGTCATGTTTTTCCTGAATTTCCTTATGGTGGCTTTACTTAATTGTTGAAAAAGTGTATGCTATTGTGTTAATGTCTCTATTCTGGAGATGTGATACWATAAAAATGAAGATACCTAGTGTTACTTATGGATGATGAAGAAATTATCTTGGTCTAAGATTTAGAACAAATCAGGCCAAGCAGAAATCCACTGGGGTTTGAATTACAGCCTATTTACTTCATTCTTTTTTTCTTTTGAAAAGGACAAAAGTCAGTTTCCTAAGGCTTAACTATTGTTCCTTAACATGTACATGATGTTTCTTATTTTTTATTTTAAAGAATTCTTTATTACTGCTTTAAAATGTATCTGTATTTATAGGTTATCTAATATGTGTGAATATATATGTGTGTGTGTATTCTTATTTCCCCCACCCCCTCAGTATCCTTGGTAAGATACACATTTAGAAGTACTCAGAAAAATTTGCGTTAACACTTTGTATGCCTTTTTAATGTCAATGAGTTACTTTTCAATTACTTTTCAGTAATTCAGAACAGCATTCAAAATTGATTACATACGTTGTAATCATTCAGGTAAATATTTTAAGACCGAATATAGGGCTAAGAATAAGCTTTGTTAATTTGAAGGAAAATATAAATATATGTATGTCATCATATATCATTATGTCATTGTTAATTAGGACACATACTTAAAGTGGTAGGATATAAAGCAGACTAAAAGCACAGGTAAAGCAACTGTACTTTTCAAAGTATGCTTTTATTAAAGGAGTGTTTGGCTTTCTTTATGAGCCATTCAAATTCATATATATACAGTTTTCTCTCTCTCTCTCTCTCAGTTCTGTAGAGAGAACTATCACAGATAGTTATCTCTATAGAGCCATTCATTCACTCTTTTGTGAAGTAAATTACTGCTCTTTTTTTTTTTTTAAATTTCTGGTTTCTGTTTTTCCTAAGTTTAGTATAAAATGTTCTAAACACATGAAAAAAATCTGAGAAGTCATGTACCATGTCGTCTTGCCAGTTGGTCTGCCACGTCTCTTCACAACATTTGTAACTATCCTACAGTTACCGTTCACTGCTTTTGCATTATTTAGGTAGTCTGTGTCCAAGTGGGTATACCAGCCCTTCTCAGGGAAGGGGGGGGGGGGGGGGGGGGGGGGGGGGAAAGGTTAAGAGACCTCTGTCTAAGTATACTTATTTGCACAAGGTTCTTTAAACATGGTAACATTTGGTGCAAGAGGCAGCTTACAAGGATACACACCTGTGAAAAACCTTGGTAACTATTGCTCACTAACTTCAGCAGCGAAAACCACAATAATTTTGGGCAGGTTTTGCAAAAGACATGTCCTGTAACACAGTTGTAGACCAGTGTCATCCCATGCTCACGTGCGAGGTAATAGTCATTGCATATGTCCTTTCATCACCTGACAAGATTTTATTTATTTGTATTGTTTTTACTCATGTACTTTGCCCATAGCAGTGCTTCTAAACACAGTGTAAGTTCCATGTGACACCACGCAYCTAATCTTAAGTATGGCCTGCCACTCGGCATAACTATGTGCCGCCTTTAGATGAAGAAAATCTTGGTAGTAATGAGGAAAGCATTAGTGCAGGTGGCAAAGAAGTCGGTAGAGCAAATGCAGTTGTACTCAAGGCACGCTGTTGTGGATTGCGTGTTACTAAAGCACGCTTTATCTTGAGCAATAATGCATTTACTTGTGTGTTGTAAAAGGTCTCAATTTTAAGAACATTTTTCAGTTCACTTTTCCTGAAGTGGAGAATTGTCTTAAAGCCTGATAGAATAAGCACATCTCAACAATTTCTATTGTTATATTTTTAAATGGTCGAAATAACCACGTATATAGCTTTTCTTGATCAAAAGCTTCCAATGTATCAGTGAAACAAACATACTTTAAGAAAACCCTCACAAACTCAATCAGTTAAAGTAATGGGATTTACATGATTTTTATAGTGGGATTAGCATGGCAAAAGGAAGTATAAATTTAAACTGCATCTACTGGGTGTGCAGAGACAGAGGTGACGGTGGTGGGTTGGCCTTGGCAAAAACAGCCAAATGCCCACCGAGCCGCTCGCTCCCTCCCAGTGCGGGTCCTCCCTGGGCTGCCGTGGGGATGTCTGCTCTGGGGCCTGGGGCTCCTCCTCCTCCTCCGACCTTGGTGTCCCCTCTGCTGGTTCTCACTCTCTTTATTCCCTCCTCCTCTCTCCATCCAGTGGTTTTTGCCCTTTCTTAAACCTGTTTTCCCAGAGGTGCCACCAGCCTCGCTGAGGGGCTCAGCTGTGCCCTGCGCTGGGGCGGCTGGAACCGGCTGGAACCGGCTGTGTCCAGCACGGGGCAGCCCCGGCCTCTCCTCACAGGGGCCCCCGCAGCCTCGCTGCCAGTGCCTGGGCACGGACACCCGCTACAGTGATGTACAGTAAAACTAGGTAGTGTTCTTCAATTCTTTCTTCTCTAAAACCTGTAAAATCCTTTATTCTTTGGATTCTCGTTAGTTATGACATACAAATATATAAAAAAGAAAATGAAGGAATATAAATGAACTGTGGTCAATCTTCACAAACAGTGGGGCGGAAATTATTTGATAAAGCAAGTAGCAGTKTGGGGGAGCGCTACTGATTTATACGTATGGGTTACACCTTTATGGCTCGATTTTGAGCACTTGCATTTTTCAGTGATGCGAAGAGCACTTGTGAATTCCCAGTACTTGTGAAAACTGTGTGTGTGTGTGTGTGTGTATCCCCACTTTTTTTTTTTTTTTTTGAGAATGGCAGGCCAACTTAATAAACTCCATTGGTAATCACGGTTTAATTTTTATGTGTACTCTGTGCTGCTCTGTTTTATTGCTGAAGTTATTTTTATGAGAAATCCATACCTGTTCTCCTTTTGCTAGTGGTTTAATCTGGGGGAGTTCTCCCTCCCCCCTCCAGCTGTCGGTACTGCAGACTCAGCCAGGGAGCTGAAAATCCTTTTATTCCTCACTAGCAATAAAAGTTCAACACATCAAATTATCTCCCCATTTATTATTGTGCCACCTCATCAAAAGGCTACTGCAGGAAAATTTGTGAGAAGTGATATATCCTGCAGATATAACTGAGCCAAGACATAACCGAGGGTCTCTTAAAGTAAAAAATATTACTCTCAGCTGGGTCTGTTCTGTTCTCTRTTTTGTCTTATTGCTCACCTTCCCCTCAAAATTGTCCTTCATTTTCTTTTTCCCCTGAGCCTTTCTGTCACTCTTTTCCTCTATCCCCCATTCATCCCTCCCTTAGTAAGTCCAGAACAGGCACCTAYGAGTAGTTCCCCAATTTGATCAGACCTGAAAAATGCACCTTCCCCATTTTGCTTTCTTGATCATCTTTTTTGCAGAAAAAGGTCTTTTATTAAATTAAGTAGGGAAGCCTTGGCTACTGCCTTAACTCGGGCAGTGCTGTAAATCACAAGCTCTGTATAGAGCTGTCCAGTAAAGATGCGCTTTTTTCAGCAGTCTGTAGCTTGTGGGGACAGACTGGCCAGGAACTGATTGAAATGCATGTTTGGTAGTATATGTTTCTTGAATCCGATTTTTCTGAGAAGTACTGAACCACGCATGCATAGCTGGACCACGCTGCATTTGTACACCCAGCTACAGGCTGTGGAAGTGGGAGGAAACAGATGTAGTTTGAAAACCTGTAGAAATTTGATGTCCTGTGTGTTCCTTAAGGCATGATGAAGAAATGTAGCTGTTGTAGCAGAGATGTGAGATGTAATGAAATGCTGCCTCATAGATTCAGGCTCACTGAATTTTGTGCATTACTGGAGCTCTTCTGTCTCACAGAAGTAGGTTACTTTTGTTCAGCTTGTTGGAGATATGTTGGCTCTGTGAAAAAGAAGCTGAGCTTGAAATCGGTTCCTTCAGTTCTCCTTGGGGCACTGGTAATAGAAGTTAGTGAGCTTGTCCTGGGATGCAGTTTTAGGAAAACTGCTCTCTGTAGACTTGTCACTTGCCCTTTGATTCATCGGCCACAGCCTTTGATGTAAATACCTACCCTAATATACTCAAAGAAACAGAACAGCACTGAGATATAAAATGGAATTAGTGAGGCAAACACTTCCAAAAAATCAGTTTTCCTTCGGATTTCTTCTTGAGCGTCCCAGTCAGTGAACTTTGTCTACATTAGTGGTTGTGTGTGCTTTAATTTCAGTATTAAAGTTATCTTAGAAAAATCACTGTCCTTAAGAAACTTTTGCTGTTATGTACGGGTAATATGTTTTTTTATGTGTTTGGAGAACAGGTTTGGGTACTTTTTCACCAGAATTTTTTTTTTTTCTCTTTAGGGATTGTAAAATTTTTTTTTTTTTTTTAACCACAAATTAATAATACTTGAAACTGGTGAGGCAGGAAACACATTTCATGAAATGTACAGCATACTGAGCCACTGATATAGTTTTAGTTGTCAGTAAACGGGGATGTTGTAACTATTTTGAGAAGTTAGACATTTAAATGAAGATTTACATTGATGTCTAGTTTTTAGGATGGAACCGCCTATCTTTAAATCTACTGTTAATAGAAATTGCAGTGAATAACATAACGACCTTAACGATAGCCAAAATTGCAGCCTGCTGTTGCTTCAACTTTTAAGACTCCTGATACGTTTCTCTGTTACCCTTGGCTAGAAGTCTGCCCTCTTCTTCCACTTTGTGTCATAATCTTTCCTAATGCTTACTTTTTAATAAGGCAAGGTTAGTTGGAGTAAGTCATGCATTTGTACTCATTTCAGATATATTTTTAAAAGTATAAAGGGTTTTGTTTTCAGCTTTGTAGAGATTTATCATAATGTATTGTATGTTGTTAAAATTTGTAGCAAATGTTATGTATGTGCCCTAAAATATTTCTAATTTAAGTCTGAAAATGTAAGCAACAGAGTAAATCCTGTCTGATATGTTTATGTTCTTTGCCTCGTTTTGCTTTTACAGAAGTAGGCAATTAAAATGTGTGTGTATATTACATTACATTAGAGTAAAAAATGGATTTGCATATGGTGTTTTGTCATCTTTCATCCTTTAAACCATATTCCTGCTTATCAATTGGTTTTATGATTTTGATTTCAGGTTATCTCTATTTATGCTGCTGTGTGCCTGACATACAAAGCAGCCTGAATTCATGCTGCCGTGGCATTGTGACAACACACTTGATAAAAATGTAAGAGATAACACAAGTAGCATTTCTAAATAATCTCAATTTTTCTGTTTCTATGTAGATACATTTAAATATTTATTGGAAGAGGTAGATTGTATACCTTCTAGCTAAATATTGTATATGTGGCATATTGCTTATGGCATTTATTGGAAGCTGTTCAGCAGATCGATACGTTAGAAATAAAAACAGAAATTGCACATATTATGTCATGCTCATGGAGCCTTTTACCTTGAATTAAATTTGGATCTACTGCATGATGTAACAGTGTAACATACAGTACTGTGGCCCCTTACCAATGTGACTTCTGTTTATTGATTAACTTTCTTGTAGTGAACAGTAGGTAATCCATAGAAATCAAGGAAAAATAATTGTTAACTGTTTGTGGTAATTTTCTTGTGTTCTCTAGCTTTAGGGAAGGTACATGAGAAAACAGCTGTGAAATAAGTTTAAGTGTAGATTCTGCAGACATGGTATTTCTATATTTGTGTTGATGTGTACGGGCTTCTTTAGGACATGAAGCAATGAGTCATATAATAGATTTAATTGATGTTGAACAAAAATTTGCAGCTGGAAAATGGAAGAATTCAGGCCATTTGGAGCTTAATAATGACTGCTGTTCTGGTACTGATTTATCTGCAGTGACCTTTTGCAGTACAGTTTAGGAGAGAAGAAGCCTCAAGTTATTTTTGTTTCCCCTAGAAAATGTTTGAAACACCAGAGAAGCACTTATGAGATAAAGTTAAGCTTGTTTCTGAGTTTCTGTTGAAAACCACTGTTCTCAAAATATGTTTCTGTTTTTCTGCCAAAAATGATTAATTCAAATATAATTCTGATCTTTTAGAGACTGCCTGTATTCCGCATGTATTTGGTTACCGGTATGGTACAACATAGTGGATGACAGAAACAATATAATGAAGTGTATCTTTCAATAACATTTTGGAAAATAGCTGGTAAAACCTAAGCCTAGGGCTCTTTTTTCTTAATGCATACAAGTATAAAATTAGTTATGTCTGTTAGGAAACAGCAAAAATCAGCATGTAAAGGGAGCTGTTGGCTTTTTTGTTGAATGGCAGATCATGAGTTTTGTTTTTTCAACAATTGTGCTATATTTATTTCTTTCAATTAAGTTCTGTCATACTGTTTGGTTTAGCAGTATAAGCTCAAGGAATGACAGCAGCTCCTTACATACATTGTATGTTTGAATGTACTTACGCAGACTATGAGGCAATGATTTGAAATCACTGCATTTGGGACTGTCATGGTCTTGGGGCACATACTAACTGTCAGTTCAACTAGTTTTGAAATGAAAATAAAAATTTAAATGGACCTTTTAGATCCTAGCTTACAATCAGAGGAGACATCTCCTTACAATTAACCATTTTTTATGATTTTTCTACTCACGATCAGTGAGTCAGAATTTCATAGTTGCTCTGTTTACTGTCCTCTTTGCCCTATTACATTCATGCAAATACATATAAAAGTAAATCACTAAATCCATCAATAAACCCATTTATTACAATAACTTCATTTCTTACTAAGGTACTGTGGATTTATGTAGGGTCATATTAAAAATATTTTCCTTTGCCTTACAGTTAGGTAAATTAGGTAAATTCCTTGGTGAGAGTACTTGCATACCAGTGAAAGAAAGATACTCAAAATGTGTCTTATTCCATGTCTGCCGTTGCCATCAGGACTTTCAGATTAAGCCCTTTGGGTTTGTTATACTAAATAGGAGGAAGCCTGTTCCAAGACCCAGGCACTCTTGACCAACTCTTGAAATGTATTATAAAATACATTCAAAAGGTTTGCAAAGTTGCCCAAATTTTGGAATAAACCAACTGCAAGATTATAATTCTCAGACCAAATTATCTCGGCAGTAGTATAAAGACAATAAAGTGCTATAGACTTCTCTAGTCCCCAAACCAATAGTTTTCATGTTCTGTAAAATTTCAGGTTCTGTATTAAGTGTAGCTAGGCTGAAAAATTAATGGAAGTGTGTTTTGCAGTTTGTCAGAAGAAGAATTAGGAAATTCCTTTAACTTAGTCATGTGTTCGCACAGCATTGTGGTCATGAGCAACTCCATGACCTCTTTTCATGTGTACTGTTAAGATAATTTTATAGTGGAGAGAGGTAACAAGGAGATTTTCAAAGTGATAGTCTTGTCATGCACTGAAAGCTGTGACCTATTTCGTAACATGTTAATTAACAAGGAATAAGTACAAAACAATGCCCATTTAATGGAAAGGACAATTTAAACTTTAATAGAAGGGAATCACTTGCAAGGTAATAATGAGTAAGAAACATAGTACAACATTTCACATACTGTACCTTATTTAACATCCAGCTGGCCTATCAGTTATAACCTGTGCTATACAGRTGGTGCAATATATCAGAATTAAGTCAGTCAGTTAGTTTGTTCCCAATTAAGTGCTAATACTCCCAGTGGAGAATATTACCCTGAGTCTGAGTTAAGTGCCTGTCTTCTAATATCCCTTTATGGTCTTATTTTGTCATTTTAAAGAGATGCCCTGTCGTGTAGGCCAGAATTTATTCTGGCTTGTTCTTCCAAGTGCTCCCTGTGTTGCACTCCTTGTTTTTATTTGGAAGTTAGATAGAGGATTTGGTATTTCAGGGGGCTGGGAGTAGAGATATCATGCAAAATGATCTTAGGATAAGTAAATTGGCACTACAATGTACGTGATTTTACATGATATATTTAGGTGCATACATGTACTTGCCATTATAAAATCTGAATGCTTGATAAGATAGTACAATTTCAGGAAGAAACTAGAGTTATAATGTCCAACCACTCCTTCTGTGGACTAGAAGCTTAATGAACTTGATTCCTGAGGCTTACTAGCATTACAGAGCTTGCTTTTTTCAATGACTTACTAGACAGGTTACTTGAGCTTGTATTTTACTTGCTCCATCTATCCTCTTTTACTTGGCGTTACAAGCCATTTCAGGCTTGCGACTAATAGATTGATATCCAATTCCATTACACTTCTTTCCACTTTTAGGTCTTAGTCTTTGCCCAGTTAAAGGCTGGTTAATTTTCTGACACCTTTCTTCTTTTGCATCTACATCTCAAGCTGATCACGGATTTGGTCACTTGATCTAACGGACTTGCTGTCTTCCCCTGTTAGTCTTTACGGTGACCCTTCATTGAGAGGAAACCCTTTGACAGAATTTGTTTTCTGAAGTGACTCCAGAGGTTCCAGGCAATTACACGAGCTTCTGAACATCTTTATTTAGAAGGTTAAAAGGCATGTTCTTCCAGTGCTGCTTAAATTACCCTTGTGGATTTGTTGCCACGCTATGGGAAATCTCCATTATAGCATATTCACTGAATCACAGTTATTGCAGCAGTGTCTTAGTTATGCAGAGATGTATAAAAAAGTTACCAGTTTCAAAGTGTCTGTTCTGAGCCCTTTCTTGGCAGCCTGCTTTATAATCTATATGACAATGAGGTGGAAGAATTGCCATGTATAATTGTTGGCAAAAGCATCTCTTTGGTACTTGTAGCGTCACCAGGAATTAAAGTTTGGTAACTTACTTGAATTTACTGAGAATTATTTAAATGTAATTAACTTTCTTACATAATCTCTGACCAAAAAAAAGGGGAATGTCAAAAATATGTATTTTTGTGGATGTGAAATATGAAATACTGTTTGGGAAAGACAGTTTGTGTGTATCAAGGGAAAAGCATCATGTAGTTCTAGTCCCAGTATTAAATAGTGATAAAGCATTCTGCGGTAAGTACTAAAATTTATAATGGATCATAATGGATATGGATTTATATGGATTATAATTCAAGGTTTATTAGACAATTGCAGCTTTGCTTTTTAGCACAATTCTGGGTGTTCTACAACAAGTTCATCCTTTTTAAACTTAAGGGGTATTTTTTTGTTTGGGTTTGGTTTTTTGTTTGGTGGGTTTTTTTTTTTTTTACTGTTTTGATTTGATGACTTAACATTTCTGAAACTTACTGTGGTCATGAAAATAGATGCATTGACTTTATTTGCATCAAAATGAAATAACATCCTCATTTTGAGTTTTCTTAATAAGTATTTTTAAAATAAAACCAAATTATTATACCTTGCATACATATTAAAATTTTTATCTGGCATCTTTTTTACTTTGCTTAGATTTTGTATTTTGTTGGGGTTTTTGTTGGCTTTTCTTTGCTTTTTTTTCAAAAAAGTAAATAGTGTTATGGCCAAGAGCCCAACTATGAAGGACTCCTATTATCTCTTCCATAATTTGTATTTTAGAAGATGTGTTGCGTGTCTTTCCAGCATACAGTAAGTGAAGTTGCTCCTGACCTAGGGTTTCAAAAGAGAGCTCATAATCTTGCTCGCTGTGTGCAACTAGATTTTCAATTTTTGTTATATTATAAATTCATGGAATAAAACCAGTAAAAAATATTTGTTGAATCTTTAGTTAAAACATGAAGCAGTTTCAGAATGCAAATCACATGGAACATTTTAGATAGTATTTTTACTTCTTGAGTATTATGTTTTTATAAACAATTAGAAATTCATATTTTAATTAAAGTTCTTGAAGTTGAATGGGGGGTTAAATTTCACAGTTTTTTTAAGTAGCAGCTTTGCCACACRTTGTAAATATATTCAAATATATTTATTTAGACTATGCTAGCTTCTTTTTATTGTATATTCATGATTTTTATTGAGTCCTCAGATAGATATGTGTAACTGGACTTTTGATAGAAGGAAAGTGCTTTATTAGAAAGCTAATTATGATGCCATAGTTGTCCTATCATGCAAAAACCAGGAGGGTAATGACGAGCTTTGTGTAAGGAACATAATAGTAATTATGTGCCAAGGTACAAATTATGTATCTTGCAAGCCTGTGTCTTGAACATTTCTTAGTAAGCAAAATGTATTTTTGTAAGCAGTATGGAAAAGGTACTGGTAGAGTATCAGTAAATAAGTTACCAGTGTCTCAGTTTTCTTTACTTCTGTGGGACATTACTCAAATTTCTGTGCAAAAGACTTAATGACTTGACAGAAAAAAAGCTTGGTATGCTTTTTCCATTTAAAAGAAGCAAACAAATTTGCTGATAGCTGCTTGCTGTTTAATAGCATAGCTAAAAAATCAGTAGAGTTAATATTTGAAATAATTAAAATCTATGCAAATGTTTAAATAAATCTAAATAGAGAAAGAAAAATGACAGCTGTCCATATAGCTTTGTATTTAAAATGTTTTCTACTTTGCTTTGTCTTTAATGTCATATGAGAAGTTAGTCACTTCCTTGGCCATTGGATAAACTTATTAAGGAGTCATGTCTTAAGTCCAAAATCTGGAAATGTATAATTCTGTCTTTGTGGCTTACTTGTAAACAATGCATGGCATATACCTTGATAGTTACATACACCCCTAATGCCTGCAATTTGATGCATCTGCTTGGGTCTGGTAGATATGACCTTGGATTTACAGGAGACTTGTGCCACTGAAGGAGCAGATGGAGCCCAGGCTGGGTATCCCACAGTGTCTGAAGCGGCACTAGACATTTACATTTAGACAACTGACCCCAGCCTTGTTGCAATGCAAAGTACATACCATGCAGTAAGGTCACTGTAAATGTGTCTGAAACAAACAAAAAAAGATAATACATGCCAAGACAGAAAAACAAATTAGGAAAACTGACGAAGACTTTGATTTGGTGGGTCCTGAAGACTGGAAATACTGGTATAAAAGCATGAATATGACTCCTTTTCATCTCAGTTACATCAGTTCAATGCCCCCTCCCCACTACCCCCCCAAAAAAAAAAAAAAAAAAAAAAGTTGCCTGTGTATCTTGCTTGGATTCAGCATATGATTTCCATTTTGTTATTTCTCTCATTGGTCTCTCTTGTCCCAGTTGGACTTTTAGCTTTGTCAGGGTAATGCACAATATTTGTTTCAATCAAGTTTTTAATTCTGCTTTCTAGCAATAGAAAAGTCAGTTAGCAGTAATGTGTTGTACACTTGGAGCACATTGTATGCTGATGACTAAAGCTGGAATTTTCTATTGGGTGTAAGAATATTAGTCACCTGACTCCCTTTTATTTTCTTTGTCATTATCTTAAATCTCAGATTTAATTGTTTGTAATGGGACAGCAGAATGAACAAGACAATAAACTGTTGGAAAGTGACAGAAAACATTGAAGGGACATTGAATGAAGTGGTTCCCTTTTAATGATTCTTCACAAATCCTCAAAGGCCTGCAGAGGGTGGGAGTCTGTAGTTGCCTCATATTTCTATTGGGCTAATTGAAATTACAGATCGTCAATTCTCGCATGGAAAGCTCCTCTTGGGGAGCTCCAAGACACATAACTGTGTGGGTACACTGAAGGGGGACTGCTGCTGCTGGTGTTCTGAGCACAACCATCTGGTGCTGAGTGATACAGTAGGCAAATTATGGGAAATGGGATGGATCTAGCGTGAGCAAGTGCAGAAAAAGATTGGAATCTGTAGTTTTCCTGTAAGAGAATTAAGTCGAAGGGAAAGGATGGGGAAAAAATATTCTGGGATTTTTGAATTATTTTTTTTAATAGTAGTAGTTTGCAAGCAAGCACTGAAAGGAACATGGAGAATATAACTGAGAGATACTTTCTGAGCATTGACTCTGTATCTTATTAGTGTATGTGTTTTCTGCTAAAATTCCATTTATTAATCCTTTGCAAGTAATCAGTACATTTTAGGTAACTAAGTTACTTTGATACCTCATTGAAACTCATGAGGATTTAACAATTGTAAATCATGTGACTTTGTAGAAACTTGCCCTTTTATTAATGCTGTAGAAATGAAGTTTTGAGCAGTTGTAGACGGTTGAGACTTGAGAATATGTAAGTTACAGTTTGGAAAAATAATTATTTGTGAGTTGTTGATATTTTAGTGCAAAAAGGTAAAAGCTTAAATAAACATAAAATACAGATTAATACAGAAAATTATGTTTAATGAAAAACTGAATCTTCTTCAGCATAAGATTCAGTTTAAATGCTTAAAATGCAAACATACAAGTTCTTAGCAATAAACATGGGAAACGAAAATTCTTAAGTTTGTGTTAAATATTACAATTATTACTAAATAATTGTAAATAATAATTGTGAATAATAACTAAAAAGGATCTGTAAAATTGCTGTAAGTGAAGTAGTTATTAAACATTTTATAATATTCTGTAAAAACTGAAAAACAAAAGGACTAAAACAAGAAAACCCTTACCCTCAAAATGAGGCTTGAGTGAAAAAACTAATGTATTATAATTGGAAACAATGGTCTATGTTGCATTTATTTGTTTGAAAAGAATGGGCAAAAAATCAAGAAGAAAAAAAGCTTTAGTCCTGTGGGTCCTTAGAAGAGGGTAAGTTGAATAAGGAGAATTGAATTTATTTTCCTTGTTAAAAAAGTTCCTCTTTTAACATTAATTTCTCATACACAAGGCTAGTGCAGTGTATCATTCCCTGTTCACATGTAGATACCTTTACCATGCACATATCGTTTGGAAATATGTCTAACCCCATTAACTGGAATTGGTAGTGGGCCATCATCCATCTTCCGATAAACTGCATAAAGCGAGAGTGTAGACTGTGATAATACGGCTTATAACCATGTCAAGTCAAATAGCTGTTTATATCTGACTAATGACTGGGGTGGAGATAGAAGTTGTATTTCTTTTTCCAAAGGAACCTCTGATAAGATTAGAAATGTCCTTCACAGTTGCTGCTTTGTCCTTTAGCCACTTGCCCTCCCTAGCCAGTTCTGGTAATTAAGATGGGACCATTAAACATGTTCTTATCCATAAGGCTAAAGGTAGGGAAACTGCCTGATAATAGAATCAATAAGGAGGATCTTTCAATGCTTCATTTCAGCGGAACTCTAGAACAGTTGAAACATGGCTGAAGCTGAAATCCAGGGGCAGTACCTGTATAATATTCTGTATTCCAAATAATTTCTATTAATACAAACAAACAAGCAAAAGCTTAATAATAATTTTCAGTGGTTCTGGGACATATGAAGTGATTGATGTTGATTTGAGGCAAACATTATACTCTGATAAATCTTGCTCCCTGCCCCCCCTTCTGTTGTATGCAGAAATGCCAGCAGTGTCAGTGGTTTGGAATATGCTGCATAAACAGGAGAGAAAATTGATGATAAGACTGTTGTGTTTATTGAAAAGATTCAATTTTTCAAACTGTGAATTTTGTGAGCAGTAATCATCCTAATTCTTGTCTAATGACCATATTTAACAATTAAGAATGACAATTTTCCTTAATTTTCACACACACTCTTGAGACAGGAGCATGTAGGTGTTATTGCTGTTAGTAGTATTACTCCTCATGTTCTTTCTTAGTGGAGGTCCTGATGTTGCTGTGTGCCATTGAAAGCTTATCTCCATGTGCTCCCGTTTTGCTGACATTAACACTTAAATAATGTTTCTTTTGTAGGACTTAAGGGAGGCTTAATTAATATGATTGCCCTTTTTGGACACTCCTGAAGCCATGTCTGGAGCATTATGTCCAGTTGGGGCCTTCCAAAACAAAGAAAAGTATTGAGTGGGGGCTGGAGCATGTAATGTACTAGCAGATAATTAGTGAGCACTGCTGTCAGCCACTACCTAAAGGGATTAGAGAGAAGGCAATAGGAGCCAGGGTCTTCTCAGAGGTGCACAGCAAAAGAACAAGAAGCAATGGTTGCAGGTGGCACCAAGGGAAATCCTTTTTGGGAACGGGGGAGGGAGAAGGGAGAATACCTTTACAATGAGAGTGGTTTGCTACTGGAACAGGTTTCTCAGAGAAATTGTGGGCCTTCTGTGTTTGAAGATATTGAAAACATGACCAGACAAGACCATGAGAAACCTCATCTCATTTTTAAGGTAGCTGTGATTTGAGCAAGAGGTAGGGCTAATTGACCTCCAGAGATCTATCCTTCTGGCCTCAATTATTCTGCAGTTCTGTTTTCCTGGTAGGGTTTACAAATACGCATACAGATCTGTGTATTTATTTTAGTAGGGAGGCTAAGCTGTTGAGCTCATATTCACTACCTGAAAGCTATAGGAAAAGCAATAAAAAATGATAGTGATGTAAGTACTGTGTGAGTCAGTTTTATTATTAAAGTGTTTTCCCTAGTTAGTTCCTTCACATTCAGTGTAAAGCTCTAAACTGACTGTGTTTCAGTGGCAGCTGGATTATTTACTTTTCAATTTGCAATGCATTTTTAATGATTGCACAAAATAAAACATAAAGTATTTGAGTAGATGAGGCAATTTTGATAAGTAGAATTAATAACCTGAAATAAGGTTTTTTTTATGTAGTGTCGTGTTAAGAATGTAGCCCTGAAGTGATTAATCTTGGAAGGAGAAATTGGGGGGACGTTTTCTTTAGGAACAATCATAAACAAAGGTATTTCCTGTTTATCTTCTAGCCAAAAAATAATATGGACAGCAGCTGCTCAAGCTTCTTCATTCTGTTTTCTATGTTGTTCTAACTTGTCAGACCCTTTGGGGAAAAACAGTCCCCAGGGGAAAAAAAAAATGTATCTTTCAGCAAACCCATGCCCATCTATTTACTATTTTGAGATTGTGAGAAAGATACATTTGCAATGATAATTTCCATGATGTAGATACTTACGCAGTGCCCTCAGTCATAGTTCATTCTATGTATGCTCTTCAAAGCTATTAAATTAAAATGTCTTTCACCTGTTGGACAGCGGCATGAGGTGTGTCTATTTGGATTGATTAGTGACTGATCGAACAAAAAACCTCTTTTTACGTTAGTCTGGAATTTTATTACCAAAATAATGCTTAAGATTTTTTATGCAGACTAATTTTGAAGAGAGGCAGAAAGAAGACATAGTGGCTTGAATTAATCAGTCTGTTAATACAGGTGGTGATCTTGAGTGTGTGAAAGCCCAGGGTGAGCAGCAGTGTAGGTAACAGGTTGGGTTCTTCTACCAATAGAACCAGTTCTTCGCAATGTTTCTGTTCTCTTATCCTTTAAAACATTGGTGTTGGATTTGACCTTTATTTTGTGTGGTAACACGTTCCTCTTCTGCAGTGTCAGGGATTCCTCAGTTTTTCTCAAAGGGTTGCTTTACTCTCTTTGAGAGAAGAGAAGAATTCAGTAATCAACAGTATTTTCATTCCCAAAACTGGCAATCACCTGCTGAAACCATCAAAACCTCCTTAAATACAGAACAGAAAAGCACTGTCTCTTTTTCTTGTTTGCAACAAAGTGAGCATTATAGTAATAGTATAATAAGTAGTAGGGTGCATGCCTGAGTTATATAATGAAGTAGAACAAAACTAGATTTGGTGAGGCAAAAATGGGATTTAAACAGCTGCTTGAAGTGAAAATAGATGATCCTGGGAAATCACTGGGAAACAGCATATAGCAATAACGTCAATGTTGTTATTTTCACTTTTCTGACATGTCAGCATGTTGTTTGCAGCATTTTTCAGAATAATAGAATTTATTCAAGCAATTTATCCTTAATGTGTGTAGTATAAATAGTTTATGTTGTGCTTATATATCATATTAATGATATTTGATTTGTGCTTTCTGTACAAATTGGAAACATTGATTTTTCTCTAGTTCACATTTTGCATTTAGGGCTTTCAGTTCCCGTTTTAGGTTCTGCACTTTGAAATAAGTTGATTTCTCATAAAATTATGCTCTTTCATAAGGGGGTCTACAAGTGCCATATTCCTCTYTTAAACATTGCTTGCCTCTCTTTTGGAACCAATTAATGTCTTTAAGCTTGCTCCATAAAGAGCACTAATAGTTTTCTTCCCCTTATTCAGAACACAAATGTACAAGTCTTGACCTCGGGTGATATTCATCCTGCATTGTTACTCCTTTAATTCTCTTCTTTCTTGCTTCTACTTTGTCCCAGCAATTGTGACAAAACGGCCTAAGTCTCAGTCTCTGGAGATGGGCCTCAAAGGTTTCCATGCACCTGCTGATTGCAAAGGCACTTCTGTGCGTATAGAACCTTTAGCTTGATTCTTTGAAGTTCTCTAATTTAACTTCCCATTCTTAATTTATCCACTAGCAAAATTTATTTGAATGTACTCATTAGTTCCTGCTTAAACGTTTTTGAGGTGCCTTGGGAATCAGCCTATTGATGTATCAGTCCCACCACATATCCTTTTTCCTTATTTTCATGACTCAGACATAGCCTCTAGATTTATGTACTGTTGTTCATAGCCTGTGATCAGGATTTAAAGATTTATGAAGTTATTCAAAACTAATTAAAACTTACATCTCCATATAGAACATTTCAAGACTTGGTAACCATAGTGAGAATCTGTAGGTACATAGGTCCTTGATTTTATTTAATCTCATTTTCCTGTAGATTGAGGTAGTCTTAATAAATAAATAAATAAAATTACGCTGCTAATTCCGTCTCCTTTATTTAGGTGTCCTTCTGAATTTTTGCATTTGCTTAACATAAGAACACGTAATTCTTTGGCTGCAAAGATGTAGAAATGCCCAGCTGGAGTTGTATGCAGGTGTTCTGCATCATTCTTTACATATACATATATGGAAGTGGATTTACTCTATCCTTCAGACATTTGTGTGCTTGTTGGAAGCAAATAAATTTTGAGCAGTAAAAGACTGTTTAGGAAAACTTCATAGCTTCATAGTGATTACTTCCAACATGTCACAAAGCAAAAATTGAAAGCTACTGGTACGCACCTGCAAAGGTACATGAAGGCATAGGCAGATGTACGATTTGCAGCAAGTAGGTGTCTTTCCATTAATTCAAATTCATTGTTATATTACAAAGATTGAAGACCTTGAGTTCAGCATGCTACAAGAGTGATAAATCTGACTTAGATCTACCTTTTTAGTCACTTGGGATTAGACCTTTTGGTGAAGAGATCCATTAATGTGTTTTAAATCTATTGATTCATAGTAGAAAAGCACAATTTAAACTCGGAAGCCACTGAGTGAACTTTCCATTAAGTTAGGGAGACTGTGGTCACAGCTCATTTGATCTTTACGAAGTAGAAAATGTGATGTAGACCACACTGGCATTCTATTAGAGGAAATCATGCATTTAACCATGTAGCAAAATACTGTAGCCAATTATGTGAACATACACCTATTTTACACATGGCTGATCTTCTGAGCATAAAATATTAACAATGCACATACTGTCTTGTTTTAAGGACTATTTACTTCTAAGCTAGTGATATGGGATAAAGTTTAGAGAAAAAAAAGAATTMATTTACAATTTATATCAAAGTTTTCTAACCGGAAATCAGCCTCACATAGAAATGTGTGGACATTCGTCAGCTGACATCAGCAAAGACTAATTATAACCCTGTTTCATTTAACAGTATCATCTGAAATTGCATTTAGAAAAGAAAGAAAAAATTTTCAGCATCAAAATTAATTTCTTAAAACTCCTATATTTTAAAAATAACTTTGAATCTATTGGAGGATATAAAAATATGTTCTGATTTATAACTCAGCTTTCTCCTACATTAGGGTGTACATGAGGCTATCTAAAAATCTTTACATTTCACAACATCTTTTCATAAAAAGTAATAGTTAGGGTGAACTTGCTTTTAGCATTAGATGTTACAGTGTGATCTCACAGTTCAGCAGGCTTGACTTAATGTTACTATGCCTTTTGAATTAATTTGATTTGTTTATATAAATAAATGTATTCAAATGCACATGTGCATGGACATTTCAAAAAAATGCCTTTATACAGTTTAGTCACAGTAGGCACTTTCTCACTGTCAGGAAGTTAGGTAACACATTGAAAGTTGATACAAAAGTTGAGAGCTAAACTTTTACATTACGATGTTGTAGGTGTCATTGAGGGTAGCTATGATTATATTTGTTATTTATTTTTCCATTCCTGTTCAGATGTCGCCACACCTGCTGTCTAGGCTCTGGGCATTTTGATTGGCAGAAGTTTTTTTTTCCCCCCAGATCTTTTGGCCTTTATGGTAAAATGCTATTGGGAGGAAAGAAGATCTTCACAATGTAATTCATAATGACACAAACTCTTTTCACCAGTAGTTTTGACTTATTCCATTGCCAGAAATAAATTATGAGCTGAGAAGTTATAACCTCTATCATTATAGGCTTATTGTGTATATTGGCACTGCACAATTGGAATGGGCATATCAAGATTAATGTGTTGTATGCCAACATGTCCTTTCCTATGCAAAACATTCTGTGAGCGTTGAGGCGATTTGTACAAGAATTTTGCAGAGAACGCCAAAGCTAAGTCAAAGTAAATTAAACATCTCCATCTGGCTTTACTTTCTTGCAAGTAGTCACAGCTACATATTCCAATACAAATTACTCTGTTTATTATAGTTCTTACTTACAGTGCAGTTTTTCGGAATCTCTGCTACGTGGTCCATTAGTCACGATTTTTCCAGAAGGATATCTGGATCTTGAAGATGTCTGCACTGAGGAAATGACAGAACTCTACATTCTAGGTAGCCAGCATATTCTTAAAATGTGACATTAGTCTGGCAATACTGCATCCGATTTCAGTGGCAGGAAGACATACTTCTGAAAAGTATAATGCATGTGTTATTATAGTTCTATTGCAAGATCATAATTGACAATGTGTAAAATAAATTTCCTAACCATATCTGAATCTGAAAAGAGTTCTAGGGATCAGTCTTTCATCCAAGATAATTCTTTTCACAGAATTAACAAAGCAGCTTTAAGTTCTATTTTTGAAGGATTGGCCTCAAATTATTTTGAATATTTGTATGGTTTATTTTAGTGAGATTTTTCAGAGTAGTAGTTAAATATGTACTATTAAATATTACTGAAATAAAAAGAGAAAGAAAAAATACAAATTGTAAACCAGTTCTCCACTATGGAATGAACTCAGGGAGCAAACCTGAAGTAATTGAATTTTGGCAATAAAGTCACATGGTTAAACAAGGTAGCATTCCTCCCAGCAGCTAAAGACAGATCTACCTACCTACCCTATAGACTGGGATTATAAAGGGCAACATCAACTACATGGGAAGCGAAAGAAATCGCATCTTTTAAGTTGCATATGAAACTCAGCGAGTGAAGAACTGAACTGAAAAACCATTTCCAAAAACATGATGATGTGAGTGTAGGTATGTATAGACTTACATATGCATACACACATACACCCATATATAATCTTCCCTTCAAACTGTCCTATAATTTCTTGTCCTCTAATGGCGTTTTTCTTTGTTTTATGCGCCCAGTGCTTATAAGAAGAGTATTGGATGTTGAGAGCACTTTGAGAAGGTAGTTTGCATTGGTTTTCCCTGTTACTGTTTTTTTAGGGAAAGGTTTGTCCTAGGTCTGTTAGTTTTAAGATCTACAGATCTTTGAACCTGTGCCATGTTACTTCTGACACTGTGAGGTAGAAAGCTAACATGGATATACTCGGAAAATACCGTGATGAAAAGTGCATATGAAGTCCCATTCAGGCCAGTATTTTTTGTGCTGCTTTAGGCAGATTTTACCATGAAAATTTATATTACACTCATAAAATAAAGTGCACTTTACCCAACTGGTGTTCAATATATGTTCTTTACCATACATAGATATGCGTGAGTGCACGTGTGTATGTTTTKATGTACAAAATGTGTATTTTCATATACCTACAAGAGACTTGTATATTCATAAACATGACACACTGTGCAAATCAGCAGTGGTTATATTTTCATAGTTTCTGGGAAGGTCTTTTTAATTTGCTAGCTAGAGGATGTATTTCCATCACTGAGACATGAATGAACTTGGAGATGACCTACAGTAAAAGAAAAGATGGGTGAAAGTAATAAGAATGAGATTTTGGTTGCTTATCAGTGAATGCACATACTTCCCTTTTCTACTGCCACCTGACCAATGTTATGTCTCATAAGAAAGTAATTACAGATAGTTCTAATCCCATATTCCAAAATGTCAAGGCAAGGATTAGTCCAGCTAGTAGTTTTCTCACAAAGTTTGCTATAAATACACCGCATCAAGTCTGCTGGAATTTCCATTTTCGTACGGTGGTTGGTACTAACTGAGGGTTTGATACTGATGGGTGCTACTGGGCAGTCTCAAAGGATAAAAATAAATATTTTAACTACACAGTATTTAATAAAAAATAAAGGTTTGTGTTTTCACATTGTGTTCAGCTTTTACAGTTCAGCTTTAGAAGTATAATGAAAAGTGGTCAATAGTAGACGTAACCTAGCAAAATACGAATTCATATCCATTTCATTTCAAGAGACAGATGGTATAAATCTATTTAGATTATATTCAGTTTTCTTGCAGAAAGGTGAAGAGATCCAGTATTCTCCACAATCTTGTCATATGGGTACTTAACTAGGTGTCAAGGGTTATAGATTTCAATCTAATCTCTCTAACAGCATCCCTGGTTTCCTGAGGCAAATCRCTTGATTACTGTATCACAATTCTTCTCCTCTAAAAGAGGAGTCAGAGTGATGCTTTGCCTCTACAGTCAGGGCAGGACTATCTTAAACTACTAATGTGTTGTGCTGACACAGGGACTTTGATCTTGGTTAGAGTATCTTGGTCTTGATAAAATACAAATGCTAATAACCTTGATGAAAGTTACGTGAGACATGCCACTAATAGTAAGTGGATTATTACTGATCAGGTTATACTAAGAATTGTTGTTACAGATAGTATAAAGTAAATTGACAATTAATAAACAGGTTGATACTGGGAAAGAATAATGCAGAGAAATGCTTTGTTACAGAAAAAAAAAAGGGTAGCAAGTCTTGTATTTAAAGCTACACAGAACAGAAATGAAAGTAAGTACAGACAATTGTGCTCTCTGAAGCTGTGTGTGCAGGTTGTTGGGTTATTTTCGTGCCAAGCTAAGGGCAAAGTAGAAATTCTTCTTTCTACCCTACTGTACCCTATTCACCCTGAGATGGATGGAAACAATGACTTTCTGATTCACCACAGTCTCTCAGTTGTATGGCGTCACAAATTTTCTCCTACTTTGAGCTGCAAAGTGACTTGCTTGTTTTTCTTGCTGCTTTTTTTTATTTCCTCCAAAATTTGAAACAGATTGTTTAGAAAGACAGACAGACGTGGTTCTCCTTATCTTGTGCTTCTTGCTTCTGCTTTGGGTAGTTGGGTAGTGAGCTTAGAGGGCTAAGCAATTACAAATTTTTCTCTCTCTTTTTTTTTTCTTTGGAAAAAAAAAAGTTGAAAAATATGACCTTTTCTTTGAGTTTTGTGGGTGACTTAAATGCTAGCATTTAGGATCAGGAAAACTTGGAGAGAAACTAT
Source organism: Phoebastria nigripes (assembly GCA_035582835.1). NCBI lineage: Eukaryota > Metazoa > Chordata > Aves > Procellariiformes > Diomedeidae > Phoebastria > Phoebastria nigripes. The sequence continues at coordinate 2,265,590 of JAYKAV010002932.1, forward strand.
AAAAACAGCTTAGTATCCAAACTCCTGCCTTATGATGAATAAATTTTACGATACTGAGTATGTTGAAGCATGCTTAATAAAGGAATGAACAGCAGCCTACAGCTAAACTTAGTTTTCTGATCAAGAAAGTAGATCCTTATTCCAAAAAAAGGGAGTAACTTGCCCAAAGAAGTGAGTAGTGCCCATGTATACTGAACACTTACACATTGCAAAGACTCTAGCTGGGTCGTTCCAAGCTGAGAAGACACTTTTGATGAAAGGCTGCTTATCCTATCTCCTGAGAGGTAGGTCTACGTGTACGTTTCTTGTATTTATTTGGAGCTTTGAAATGGATCAGGAAAACATGTACACACCGTGTTCCAGAGTCCATCATTACTTAAAGTATAATACGACAAAAGTCAAACATTTTGGTACAAGCCAGATAGAGTAATCAGACTTGTTTGCATTTTGAATAGCAGCCAGCAAGTTCTGATTATTCTCAGAAAAGCGCTCAGGGTTCCAATTTGCTACAGCTTAGTATAGAAAAATAAATCTTTTTTGGTTTGTTTGGGTTGGGGGGAGGGGTGCTTCTTGTTGAGTGGTTTGGTTTTTTTGTGGCCTTTTTTTTTTTTCCCAAATGCTAAAATGTTATCCATGTATCCATGAAGTATAGCAGAACTTGGTAGTTCTTTTGAATCATTCAGTTGTGATCACATAGAAACACTTTTGATGGAAATAGTGTCTGGATTCTTACTTTTCATACCTTTAAAATCTTCTGAGACACTGTTTTATGCATCTTTATTCTTATAGGAAATGGTAATGCTGAAGTTTACTAGTAAAATTAATCTTCAGTACAGTTGTTTATCTGATCTATGCATTCATTAATAAAGAGTCCCTGCTGTTGTTGGCTCCAGCACAACTTAATTAATTACTGTTTGAAATATGGATGTGGTAAATGATCCAACTTAGTGAAACAGGAGAACAGCTGTTACCTTCTTTTATGTTTGAAGTCACTGGCTTTTCTCCTTATTTGTGTGTGTGCTCCCCTTTTTCATCTTATGACAATAATTCCATAAATTCTGGACTCAGGTTCATCTGTAAACCTTGATCCCTGTCATGTCTTCCCACTGTGTTGTCTTGTTCTCCTCTGTACTTTCCGTTTTATCAACTCATCTTACAACCATCCATTATTGTCTCCCTCCTCCTCTCTGTCATAGATTTTCAGAATCCTGGTATCCTTTTTCTTTCCAGTTCCTTTCTTCAGTCATTTTGCATTCCTGAAAGCCAAGTAAGTTGTTTGCTGCTACACTGGAGAAACTACTACTTTTGCCGTCTTTCCTTGTGATTTATTTTTCTGGTGGCATATGTCTACGTGGTTTCTCAAAACAACATTACAGAATTCATCAAAACTTCTTCCTAAATATTTCCATTTTCCCTGTTAGTCCTGCTGCTATTTTCTCTGGTCAATTACTGAACTAAATTGATTTTTGCTTCTCTGTCTACCTTCTTCCTTCTTTCTCCTTCTTTTTCTTTTTTCTTTTTTCTTTTTCCTGTCTAGAAGAGACACTGACAGCTAGTTTTTAAATAACACCTCAAATTGCTGCAGGGTTGCCTGTCAGCTACAGGCAACAGCATTTCTGTGCAATCAAGTGCTGTGGAAAGGGAAGGGAGACATTTTAGTCCTTACCCACAAACTGTATCAGTTATGATATCCTCAGTATCTTTCCCATGAATATGTTGGCACCTTAAGCTGTGGTGTTCTCTCACTTTATTTCTTTTTATACTCAGAATTTTTTTTGAGATTTTTATCATTGAAACTTGCATGGTTTGTTAAGCACTGCTCTAGTTGACCCTGTCCTGAGCAGGGGGGGTAGACTATGGTCTCCAGAGGCCCCTTCCAACCTCAACCATTCTGTGATTCTGTGAAGTACAAGAGAAACAGTAATGGAGAATAAAGAAATGAGTATGGAAAACACTGTGTGTTCACTGGAAGAAATACCATGCAGAACTAACAAATGTCATTGTAGAAGCAATTTTACCTACTTCCCTCAGCACAGAGGATGTAAATCCCAATTGCAATATGTCAGAGAAACTGAAACACCCAGTGGGATGCATCATATTTGGCTTTATTTTAAAGCCAGATAACAAGTAGCATTCTAACTCATTTGTTCTGTTAGTTATGTGGTGTACTGTCTTTAATATGTTTTGGCAATATAGTTTTAATTCTTTTAAGGGAAAGACCAAAATGAAAGAATATGTTCACAAATGTAAGCACAAATTAAATCCTTGATGGAACTCTTATGTATGAAGGCATCTATTATTTTATTATTTCCAGAGAGGTTTTATGATTTCAGAACTGAATAGCCAGGGAGGACTTAAGAGTATTTATAGTACGTAGGACTACAGAGACCTCTAAAAACAGACTATAGTTGTTTATGCTTTTATAAATACAGAATGAAGAAAATGTTACAGTCTCCATTTTAGAGACAGAACACAGGAGTATTTCATTAAAAAAAAAGTTATTTATGAAATTATTGAAACAAAAGAGGTCGTGAGGTATGGAAAATACCGAAAACTTCATAAATCTAGGACTGTTTCATTTTAAGGGGTGTGATTTTCTTTCTCAGACTACCGTTATAGAATCAGACATACATTTTTAAAAGCAAGCAAGTCTTGAAGCTATTTTCGTTTTGAAATGAGATGTTGGATTACAAAAAAGACTTTATTTTCTTTATGGAAGTAGATGGAAGTCCCTTCATTTCACTTACATTCGATTCTGATTATCCTGGGCCACAGGGTAGGGGTTGAAGGAAAAGGAGTGGGAAGAAGAAAAGAATAGAGACAGAATTTTTCATTATCCAAAAAAGTATTTTCTTCTGTCCCTAAGAACTAAGAAAATCCTTGTACTTAGAGGAGTGAATAATGATTTATCAGTCTTAAAACATATGGAACTGAAAAACCTCATGGAGAGGTTGTCCGTTGGATTCAGTCTGCTTATTGGAAAGATTTATAGGGGAATGGTATTGATTACTGTTTTTTCTGTAGATACTTGGGGTCAGCTTTTAAAGGAATGATATAAATTTTAAAAAGTCAAATTATATAATGTGTTATTAACACCTATTGCTTGTCGTTATACCTTATAATAAGTGTCCCTTTTCTAATTGCTCTCCTGGTAACTTTTTTTAATGCCTTCCTGCTATCCTTTCCACTTCTTTCTTCTTTTTATCATTTATAAAAGCAGTAGATTCAAAATTATGCACGACTGGGCTATAAATGTTTATCAACTTTAGTTGATAAGTATTCTCCCCATAGCAGTACCTCTTTCCTAGCCTCTTCTGTAATTTTTTTTTTTAGAGACTGTCTTTATTTTCCCTACCTTCTCTAATGTCTGATCTATTTTGCACATTGTGAGCCTGACCCGAGAGGCTCCTACATCCACATCTATGGTATAATGCAGTGCCGTAGAGGGTACCTGAGCCACCCCTGAGCAGGCACTTATACCCAGAGYGGGGTGGGCAGAGCTTTGCCCAGCCCCCAGCTGAGGTCCTGGGAGAAAGAAGGCTGCTTTTGCCTGGCACTGAGTGGTTCAGATGTGCCAGTGCCAGTTCTAAATCTGAGCTGATTTGCTTAGTTGTTCTTCGTGCAGTGATGGGATATAACTTGATAATGGTGTGGAAATAAAAAGAAAAAAAAAAAAAAAATTCCAAATGGGAGTTGAGTTGTGGAATATGTGTTTGGGAATGAAGAGCAGACAGAGTCTTTTAAAGAAACATTATCAGTTATTGTAACAACTGGTGGGCTCAGCTTTCCAGAATAACACATATTTTATATACAGCATTGCACAGAGAAGATTAAAGTAGGAATCTAAAGGAGAAAATGAAGGAAGGGGCTATATATTGAGAGGATCATTATCTCTTGAGGTGATCAATAGTTTGGGAGGGAGGATTGTGAGCTAATTCCAGTGGTGGTCTTCAGTCAGGTTACGTTCACCTTTTTTGTCTGTCTTGCATGGTTATTGATCATTGGTCTAATTTAGAAGCTTTTGTTAATGCTCGCTCAGTTCTGCCAATGGCAAAATAGACACAGGAAACAGGGAGAATTTTAACAGCTTATACAATTCTGAAAATATTTTATGGTGTGTTTGTCAAAACTTGCTGATAGGTGGTAGAGTTCACCATAGTTCTAGACATGCAAACCTCTGTATTTTTCAGGTGTCCCTTGTGGTTCGTTTTTGGAGGCAATTTGAAGATTGGATCTATGTGTTTTTCCACAGTTACATCATATGCAGTATGTGTAGCAAAGCTTTTGTTGCTAGCAGAGGTGTGGTATATTGATGCATTGCGCTAGTTTGTTTACTTACTTTAAAATACATTTTCCTCAAAATGTTTTGTGAGCAAAGAATTGTACTGATGAACTGTATGATGAACAGAAAATAGATACAGCTAAGCAGAGGCATGAATTCCAGAGAAACTCAGCTGAGATTTCACCTCCAAGATTTCTTCTTATTTGCCACCTGTACTGAAGACATGACAGTTTTAATCTCTTCTTAAGTCAAATGTGAGCTCTAATTGTAATCAAAGTAATAAAAGGTAAGTCCAGATTTTTTGTGCCTGTTATACTTTGTATATGTTTTAGCAGTATCTTTCAAGCTCTTTATTTATAAAGAGGTTTGTTACTTCTAAAGAGACTTCATTTCAGTTTGACCCTGGCAGATGAAGTCATGGCTCTATCACAGGGCCCTAAGATAATACACAAGGGTTTTCTTAGGGTTTTGGTTGTTCTGACAGAGGATCTTGCATGTGTTATTGCCCCTTTGTCAGAGATAGCCACTCTAATACCCAAATCAGCAGAATGGTACACACATTTATGTTGCTAGTTTTGCAAATCCATATCCATTGCCAGTCAAAATGAACAAGAATTTTTCTGTGGCAAAGAAATACTATGGTTATTTCAGGATAATATGTTCAGATATCCACAGATCTGTTTCCCTAATATAGGCAAAATCCACATGGAAAACTAGGGGAATCATGAGTAGAGATTATGTAGCCATATCAGGTAGTAATTTATTTTTTGTCAGCATTTGGATATCAGAGTTTTCGATTAACTAAAAAAAGTACAGCCAATGCATTGTATACTACTATGGTTATCAGTAGGGTAACAAATTACAGTGAGGGTAGTTAATTATCATTGTCATCTGCTATAGTGTAGGCAATGGTACACTAGAGAAAGAAAAACAGTATTTTTATATGACAAAAAGTGAGAAGAGTCTGGTTTTACCAGGTACAGCAATGATGCGTGGACAGTACTCCTCAGTTTTGTATGCTGGCTGAACCCACAGTGCTAGTAAAGAATTGTCTCAAAGTTTTGCTATATTTTTTTTCTTCTTTTCCCACCCCACAGTGTATAGAAAACCAGTATGTCATGATATTCAAGCTTGAATAGTTCCCAAATAGAAATGCTGTGGACTCAAGGACCAAAACTGTACAGTTCATTGCAACCTTTTCAGATGTCTATTATCAAACACTTCAGAATATTGAAAACTATGTATTTCACAAGGCTTTTTTTTTTTTTTAATTGAAGAATACAAGCATGGCTTTGGGAGCCTGACACAAAAATTTCTGGAAGTCARTTGATTTGGCTGGTTGTTAATAAAGCACTCAAAGCATTTCTTTTGTTTAAGATGGGAGAAAGTGCATTTTGAAACCCAGTTTCTCGTTGCCTGTATTATAACTAAATTTCTGTCTCTATTCACTTGAAAACTTAAAAAACAAACAAAGAATAAAAACTTTCATTCTTGTTGGGGTCTCAGTTGAGAAGCTAAACATCATTCAGGATGAATTACTCTTTTGCCCTAGAGTTGGTCTTTCTGATCAGGGTAGAGATATTTCAGTATGTCAGTGGAGGTGAGTTTTATGGATGAAAGGAAGTCTGGTGCCCAGAATTACAGAGAGTTTGTTGAAAATTAATTTCCTGTCCATCCAATGTCCCACAGCTGAATAATGGGGAAAAAAAATGGGAAAAGAATATTCTAATATAAATTCATGATGTAAAGAGAAATTTAGGGATCTGGGTACTTGTGACTAAAGCAAGGAGATTTCTTCTGCCTGGAATAATTATGGAGAACCATTTGACTGCATCTGTTTTGAAAAATCTTGGWCATGTTACAAGGCATCTTATCTTATCTAACATACAGTTAACCAAACCACTTACAGTAGAATGTGATTATAATAGCATGTGATTGTAGGAAAATTTTGGGAATTTCTAAATGGGTATAATAAACAGATCACTTGAGTTGTGATGAAACTGGCTCCTTTGTATTGAGCACAGTGAACTCAGATTTCAAGAGATTCAGTTTTTTGATCAAGTGCCTTTAAAATTTCTATAATAAAAAAAGTCTTCAAAGAGGAGAGATTAAATAAGAAAAGTAAATAAAATGGAAATAATATAATTAAGTTTTGACCCCTTAAATTACTAACCTTCAAAGCTAATGCTGGAGAAGCACAATATTATTAGCAATAAAAAGAATTTGCTTTGCCCTTTTAAAATTACCATAAACYGATTGACTGAGATGGAATGATGTTAATATTTAAGAAGTAGGACACTAGATTCTATTATCTCAGAAACTCTGTCACCTGTAGTCCTGTTATCTAATTATTGTCCTTAAATTGCATTAGCGTGCCAGCAATTTGTCTGCTGTTGGAAAAGTAATTGACATTTGGGTTACTGCTTCATCTTTGGGAGACTCACTAGCTGGTTCCAAAGAGTCCTCTTCTGTCAAAGCGGATTAGCTTAATTTTACCTAAAAGAGAAAGTCTGTGTTTTAGAGTATGTCACTTATATCGTGCTTTTGTAATTTGGTATTAAAATTCAGGTTATATATCAAAGCTAATTGTCAACTGAAAAGAAGAAAAAAAATTGTGACAAATTAATAAATGACACTTCTGACTTTAAATTAACTTTAGTGCAGTCTATTCTTTCACTGAGTGTGCAAGCAGTCTTACATAAAGAGCCAAAGTAAATACTGMGATGATGTGGATAGAGGGGACTGTGTGTTTCTTGGCATCTGCTGTACTCAGTGTTTAAATCTACAGATGTTTGGTAGATGGATATAGTCACAAAGCCGTGGTCACACACACATGAATGACCTCTTCCATGCTCAGAAACTGAGCAATCACAAAGACGCTGAAATGCTCTACTTTATCTAACAGAGAAACTGCATGGAGATTTGCTTAGTACACACATGATATTGTGATGTCTGCCTCTTTTCAATGGGGTCAAGCACCAGATTCTAAAGATTTCTTTGTAAGAACTGATGCTTGTTCTGCCTTGGATTTCCAGCTGGTTAGGTAACGTTAACTTCTGTTTGGCTTCCCATATCTGTTTCTAAGGCAAGTGGCCCAACTTGTTTTCTTTAGCTTTAAATGTTTGGGTTTTGTTTGTTTGTTTTTGTTTTGGTTTTTTTTAATAATATTTGTGTATTATCATTAAAATAAAAAGTAATTAGATTTCAAATAATATTTTTTCTAACTAAAATACATAGTCTTTCTCCTGATGTTTTATAGTAATTTTAGTTTACTGTTTTGTTAGCATTTGGAGGAGGAGTGCTTCCAAACTCTTCTTACACAGTTTCTTCGATTAAAATTTACAGGATAGTTATTACTCCATGTAGCCTGAATAAGGGAAGAGCAGCCTGTATTTCAGCAATTACATTGCACGGAATATGTTTCCATGTCTCTGCAAAGGGTTTGGTTCATGACTGTGTACAGTTAAATGCTTGAAACTTTACAGACTAATGTAATTTGGGATCTAAAGTTGATTAGAGATGCATGATTACAAAATGCACATAATAATTTATGTGACAACTGGAATTAAATTTAAAAGATATTTTAAATTACCATGAGGAATGTAGTTGTCTAGTGGCGGTGATAATTTTGCTAATATAATTTGTTTAGGGACTTTTCAGTTCATGTTTAAAAACAAGAAAATCTTAAATCTCTTCAAAATTTTTTTTTCACAGGGCTATTGCATAAACTAAAGTTTAATGTTCGAACGTATAAGATTGGTAATATCAGTATAATCCAAATGAAACATGTAGGAATGTTGGCTAAAACTGAAAACCTCATCTGAAATTCTTTTGACTATAACTTTTGAAAAAGATTTAGAGCACTGATTACACGTCTTTAGAGGTCTCTGCCAGCATGTCTTTAAAATACTTCATTTTCCAATGACAAGAATTGGAATTGTCTCTCCTTTTGATGGCTTACATAATATAGTCATCTTTTTTCAACCGTTATTATGAATTTGTTCAGGCCTTTTGTGGACCATGTAAATTGGTGGACTATTTTGCATAAACCACACTTTATCTCTTCCATCTCTCAAAACCAAATTTTTTTAAGGGAGTCTATAGAAAGCTGTAAGTGAGCTTGATAAAATTATCAAAGTATCAAATGGTTTCTGCAATCATTTGCGATAGTGTCGTTCTCCATTAAAAAGTATGTTTGGAAAACAAGCATTTTGCCCAAAAAGTACCTGAAAAGGAAGTACTTTTTCAAAAAATACTTGAGTTGATTCTGCAGCCAAAGTGGTAACGCAATTAAAGTTTGTATAGTGAGAATGGCAACTTCTATCATAAAGAAATTCTGAAAATTAAGTATTTCAGAAGAACAATTAATGCCTGTGTACTGTACTTTATATGAATAATGTGCTACTGTAACAAAACAACTAGAGCTGTAATCTGAGAGCATCTGCAAAGCACCAATCAACCTGGTCCATTTCTGGACTGTTTTTTCTTCATCTGAGATTAGTCTGAGGTTATTACTTTTCAGAAAAGTAATTTTGTATTAATTAGTAATTATGTATTTTTTAAAATCTAAAGTGTCCTAATTTGAGAGGGAGAGAGTGAGAGCACGCTCTAATTGATCAAGGTTATTCAGAGATAATGTCTTTATTTTTTATAGACTGTTAGGATTGTACCCGGAGAGGGACAGGTGACTTGCAGTGACCAGTGGGGTTACACTAGCATAACACTGTGAGTCTCCTGTGCCAAATGCTAAGCATTATTTTGCTTTAAAATTCTAATAGTACCAATAATGAGGCAACTTTACTGTTAAATCAGGAAAAGAAAAATAACCTTTTCGCCCTGAAGAATGGTGTGTTTAAAAGGTCAGAGCTGTACCTGGAGGCAGAGGGATGCCTAGTGGTAATGTGTCTGCACATGGGTAATAATGGTAATCCGAAGTTCTTGAAATGCACTAAAAGTGTAAGTTTTCAGTAGGACAAAGGACACTGCAGAAGCAACAGTAATTTTTTAGATTTAGGATTCTTGCTTGCAATGCTCTTAAGAAAGTTAGATAAGGCCGGGCTTTTAAAGAGCTCAGGACCAGAATTTCGTATTCTCAGCCTACACAGCAGCTGCTGGATTTTCAAAATAGCTCAACTCCTAACAGTTCCTGTTCTGCAAGGCACAGAGCTCTTATGAAAGTCTGGCTCTCATTTGGGTGCCAAAATGAGATTTGAACTCTCATGAAAATCTGTGAGTACACTGATTTCTTGGGGGGGGGGCGGAGAAAAAAGTGGAGATGAAAATTAGATTGTAGCAGTATATTTATTTCTTAGCAATTAATTTCTTGGCATGATTATGATAGTACTCGGATAACCAGAAGTCTTATTCTCTGAATAGTTGTTAGAGGACTACATATACTAAAAATAAAAGATGACCTGTATAATTATTTCTAATGGATTCATCTCTCTCATTAACATCACTTCTCTTTACATTCTTTGGTGCTCTCATTTTGAGGCACACAGAACAATGGTTATATGGACTTTTCCTCTACAGTTTAATTCAGACAGGAACAACTGTATAACATGTCTTTTTAATGCAGGTATGATGCCAACAATAGATGCAAAAAAATCTAGTTTAGGTGTATACTCCTTGAAAGTCAGTTGTCTCCCTAGCCTTTTAAATAGAAAAATTTGAACTTCAGTAGGTGGGAAGAGGGAGATTTGCTCTAACACTGCCTACAGTGCTATGGAAGAAAGGGAACTGCTAGCAAAACTTGTATCTTCACAATATTTACATAATTAAAATATAAAATGTTACACCAGTGTTTTGTTTGGAGTGGAGCTGGTTTTCAGTAATGTGTGGGGATTCATAACTATGTTTAACAACATGGATAACACCAGAAAGGGAAAGTAGCTGTTGGCTTTAGAGAGATCTCTAAAATGTGGTTCTCACATATGTAGGAACATTGTCTTACACTTTAAATTTAAATTTTGCTTGTTTCCATATGTAATCCCTGCACCATTTTCGTAAACTTTTCTATGGCATTATTTCTTCCCAGATAATGGTTTTCAGTGATTTACGTGGTACAAAATCAGAAAATTAAGACTTATTATGAATGTTACTTTTCAGAATTCCCAGTCTGTGGATCTTTAATTCTATACTTTGTCTAGCAACCACAATTTATCATCAATACATATTTTATCATTAAATAAACACTAACATGTCTTGCAATATATATGCAATGATTGTATATATGCAGATACTTGCACATTTATATATGCATGATATAAATGTCTGTGTGTGTATAATGTAGATGTTGCTGTATGCCTTTCCCATCTCATCTGTCTTGGTGCAGTAGTTCAAAGTTTTCCTCAAAAGCTTAAAGTTCTTGAATCTCATTCATGTTTGAGGATGTTTTCAAAAGTACCTACACATCCACTTACTGAATCTATGAAATGCTTCCTGAAATGAGGAGAAAGCTATGCACTCAGGCAACAATAAAATACCAGGAGTGCTAATATGCTCTCCAAACAACATTCATAAAGGTTGAGATAAAGTTCACCACCCCCAAGGAAACAAACCCTTTTTTCCCTTTTGTAGCATCTCTGTTCAAACAAATATACTGAGAAAGCAAATTCTGCAGCAGATGCATAAGCTAACAAGTTAATTTTAATGCCAGCTTTTCAGTTGAATTGTGTTTTGCCGTTTTTAGCATTAGCTCCATTAATGTAAGTGTGTATATACTTCATATTATGTCATTGTATGTATATTGTGTTCTGTATATTGGGGTCTTTATAAAGAAAAGAAAGAATACAATTCAACATAATGTCTTTCATCCTATTTCAAAACTATCTTTGGGCTTGTTGGAAATTTGTTTATATTTTTCCCCCTATTAATTTTGTAGGCATTTAAGAAGGCTAAGCTGTAGTTTTCATGCATTTATCTAGAAGGAGTAAGCCCTGTATTAGCTTTATTTTGTAAATGAAAAGATTACATTATCATTGCCCAGTTGCAGAAATATATTTGCTTCCAAGGTTTATATACTTTTACTACAACAAACTATAACTCTGTTTATTAACAGCTCTCTGACAAGGTGTCACCATAAGTCACAGGGTAAACTGGCATTTCTGTAGTCACCAGTGTGATATGTGCTCTGAACTGTTCTATTCTACATATATGAAACCTCCTTCAAACATTAATAGACAGATGAAGGTAGTGAACAAAGATGACAACCTTAAAAATTCTATGTCTCTGCATGAGTGATTTGGAGCTTTGCTGAACTGAGCCCAAGGCTGACCTCCAAGATTTTGTTGAGCTGAAGTTAAAGACCACATTTCCCATGTCACTATCTATAGAGGAATTTAGAAAATACGTGACTTCCTTTTCTCTTATTCCCCAATTATTTTTTAAAGGCAGTAGTGGCATCTTTTTGCCTTTTACACATGCAAAATGAATATTTTCTTAGAATAAGTGCCAGAAGGCAGAAATCGTTATCTTTGAATTGAACTGTTTAAAGAAAGTAACTTTGAAAATGTATTTATTTATACATGTTTTATGTCTTGTAGCCATGCGTGAGTGGACATCTAAATGTAGCAAGGAGTTGCTAACACAGTATTCCTGTTGTTGAGCAGCACCCTGTAAAACTATAGGCAGCTTATTCAACTGAATTAACAAACAAAAATGTCAAAATAAATGAAACATTGTCTGCCAGAATTAAAATATACAGCCAATTTGTCAATTACAGATTTTAGGACAAGTAGTGTAGCTTAACTTGAAGACTAAAATTGGAAACACCTATTTATTTATATAATATGTATGCAAATGTTTTGAAATGTGCATGATGGCCAAATAGTGAGCACCACAGTGGAATTTTCTGGGTGCTGAAACATGCTAGTAAGTCTTTGGAAGGTTTAATGGTTGGAGTGGGGTGATGTTTCTTCAGTCTTCTGAGGCGTCAGGATGCAAGTTACTGGTGCTCTTCACAGTCTATCCAAATATGCCTCTTTTATGTCTCTGAATAAAATTTGAAAGAGAATAAGATTAAAATTATGAATAATAATTAAAAAATATTATTTTCTACTCTGTTTTTATTTTTGTGGTATGTGTTAGAAGATCATTTGCAAATATGTTTTACTCCTTATCGTGTTGTCCTTACTCATGCAATTTTTGAAAGGATTTACCTTTTAGGGATGTTGGCTTTATATAATTGATCCATCCAAGAATTGAATCGCCTGTAGGTCAAACATAAGTTAAAATGTGAAGTTTGGTGAAATTTTTCTAGGAATATTCTTGCCGTGCACTTAGCATGCAGAAAGATCACAGCTGAAAGATCACTTACCACTATGAAGCAGACCTGGAATTTCACTAGTAGATGCTTTCCTCAAAGGAAACGGGTGAACCTAGTACTGTACAGCATGTCCATTTTGTGTCTCGACAGAGAGAGAAACAAGAGAAAATTGAGGCCTAGAGTTTTGGAAGACAGGCTGAAAAAAATAGCTGAATCCCCAGCTTATCGATGTGTACGTTGCCAATCCTGATACATTTGGGGAAAATGTTTGTGCCCCACTCTCAGAAACTTGACTCAGTTGCCAAAATAAATTAATCCTGGTTGTGGGAGTTAAGGGGGGCTCCTCTCAGAGCTGTTGTTCATCGTATAACAAAACTTTTGACAGGCACCAAAAAAGAAAAAAAAAAAGAGAAAATACTTGCGTTTATTTAGAAATGATAGGACTGTATGGAGATGTCAGTGGGAAATGCACACCCTTTTCGATTAGCCTCTGTACACTCGGGGTGGAAATCATAAAGACTTTTCAGTCCTTTGTTGTTTTTTTTTTCCCAGACCTGACATGTGAGAGGTTTCTTTTTTTAATGTGCCTTCTACTGACAATTCCCCTGCCTCACGGGAAGGGCCTCAGACCTTTGCTCTCTTTGAGAGTCTCTGTGCCTTTGCCAGCGATGCTTGGGCTGATCAATTGAATGAGTTTTGGACAGGTTGGATTAGAGAGTAATCCACGTTTTGTTGATTTCTCACAGCAATTGTTTGATTTAGGACATTGGATGTTCTTTTTGATTTGTCATTTTAATGTAAACTAGCAGAGAGCCTCCTGGAGTGCTGAAGTGGAACATAATCCTCATTTTTGCAAGCACATCTCTTGGGGAGTTAATCTGTGTTTGCATTTCATGTAGCATCTACAACTCAGAAATCTTGGGCACTTCACAGACTTTAATGAGCTGAGCCTCCCAACTTTGCTGTTGCATAAAGGAGTGTCTGTTGTTCCTATTTTACACGTGGAAAGAAAAGCGTGTAGGTATTAAGTGATGTGCCCAGGGTTGCTTCACGATGTAATGATTGACCTGAGACTAAACTGGTGGACCTAATTTGGGTTTTTTTTGCTTGAAGTGATAGACTGTTATGAATTCTCTTTCAAAACAGTGTTCGGAGTCTTCCAGGTTCAGGCTTTCAGATAGAGATTCTAAGAATATGTTAACTTCCTACCCTGAAGTGCTTACAATCTGAGAATGCAAAATAGAAAGGGCACAGAAGCACAGGGAAACTGTTACCTGCCTGAAGTCACACACAGCCGCTGGCAAAAGGATGAAGTATTAACCATTTCTCAAAATAATTTCCTTAATATAATTTTTGCTGGATATTTCCACACTCCTTGTTTGTCTGATAGTTCAAAGATTTTTTTTCTGTATTTCAGAAGCTCTGTAAAAGTGACATGTTTAATGGGAATGGTGTAATTGGAAGTTCATTTTAAATATGGCTTAATAGGATGAAGAGTGTATTTAAAGATTTATAAATATTAAAATTGGAACCGTTCATTTAGCCTGTCTGTTGGGCTGGGGAGGGGATGCATACACGTGCCTTTTGTGAATAGTGGTAAAATGCTGAGGATGTACTTTTACATTCCTATGGGTTCTCTAAGATCTATAAACAAAATCTATATGATAGAAACAATGTTCGTTTTGTAATAAGCTTCAATGTTCTGATTTTTTTTTCTTTTAGTCTATTGCACAGTCCCCATTAACTAGYCAACAAGAACATAGCACTGAAGCAAAAACTGTCCTCATCTTCATATTAAGACCAGCTTAGGTATGTGGCACGTTGGCATTATTTGCCTTGGTAGTTTTTTGAAAGGAGGAGGAGCTCTGAGATTATTTTTTTTTTTTGAGACCACATTTAATATATTTCCCACGACTTATATAAAATAGCCATATATGTTATTTTCATAGTTGTTTAATGCCAGATACTTTAAAGATTTTTTTTTTTTTTTCCCCATGAAGAAAAGTAGTTTTCAGGTCTGTAGAGACTGAAATGGAGAAAATTGAGTTTTTAGAAATACTGGAAATTGAGAAGAGGGCTAATGGCAGAAATAGCTGGCTTGTCTTTGTGGGTGCAGGGTGCTAGGAAATGGAGAAGTTCTGAACTCCAAAGGTTGCTGAGACTATGCCAGTAATGGCAGTAGGTATTCGTGCTCAATACCTGGCGGATATCTGAGAAGAAATGGGAGGCTGCTGAAATTCATAGTTGAAAGTGTTGGGATAAAATCTTATATCCAGAGCCTCGTTTGGTAGCTTTCTCTGAACCTGTTCTGATTCATGCAGCGTGAAGACAAAGAAACTTTCTAGTCTAGATAAATGGATGAGAAGATGGTAGAAAAACTTCAAATGTAGACTTTACTGGAACAAAAGTAATCTATTTTCATTACACTTATGGCACTGATGCCTTTTTGTATTCAAAGGAAGAATATAGGCCTTGATTGCTTCTTGAATTTGACACAGCTATGGCTATAGTCCCCTAATTGTGTCATGCTTTATCCAGTGCTCTGATAGCTTTGTTAATTCCCAAATAATATCAAAGAAAAATTTTGGATGGTGATCAAGTACAATATTTGGGAGTCTTCTTTAGGAAAGAGATGGATAAAAGGAACAGCTAAATACTGAATATGGAAATTAAGTCTATTTCTGATCACTAGGGGAAGACTTCTTTTCTTGAGTCCGTAACTGTGGGAATTCAAAGCTTAAGCAAAAGAAGGCAGAGCTGCAATATATTCTGAAGAATGTGCTAAAAGTCAAAGCTTACATACTGACCAAGCAACTACCCCCCAAAAAAGGTGCAGAAAAGATATTCTCATTCTTTTTATACTAGATTGAGGTTGGAAATAATGTAGTTCATGATATCAATGCCATTTTGTTACTTTCAGCATGTGGTCCATATCCTAGGCTAATAAAGCTGTTCTTTTTCTTTTTTTTTTTTAAATTTACTGAGGACCAAAGCGGTCATTTCGCTTGGACAGCAGGATAATTTGAAACAGTAAGAAAAAAAATTGCACACAAATTTTTTGTTCGTTTCTTCAGGAACTGGAGTTGCTGTGTGGATTGTTTCCAATGCTGCCCAGGGGAGGCCTTGTGACAGACCACGAGGTCACGTGGCGGATTTAAAAGGCTTATTTGTGGAATTAGAGTTGAGATATGAAAAATGGTTCAGTGAAGAATTGGTGCCTATTCTGGATTATAAAAGAAATTTCTTGTTTCCTTTGAATAATGGCTCCAAATGTGAGTGGAATATTTCAGCCTATTGTTCTCAGATGACGGCTCTCTTGGGATGGAAGAGCCTTTATGCTTGGCATATTATCTTTGTGAAATATCAAGTAGGAGGAGGAGAGGGAGAAAGAATGCACGTGTCTGTGTGTGCGTGCGTGTGTATGTGTGTTTCAAGTAGCCACTTTGAAAGCATTTGTATGATACATATGAGAGAGGTCCAGGTAGTTATTGATAGTCCCWGGGATCTGGGAAAGCTAGTTTTATTATTTTTGCTCAGGGAACAAGTAGTGCCTTTAAAGGATAGGGCATAAATCTTCTTTTGTAAATAAAAAGAAAAATGCAGTTTATGCATTGAGTGGGGGTAAAAATAGCATAAAAAGAGAAAAATGTGATATCATGTAATTTATTTTTCCTAATGCTTAGTACCAAAAGATTTTTTTTCTGCAGTAGTAAAAAAGTGTAACTTTTATATTTCCATGCTCTCTCTATAGAATCTCAAAGACATGGTATATTTGAAAATTGCTATATTAACAACTTTTAGACAAGCAGAAATGCTGGTTTTTAACATGTGATTTTAGTTCTTTATACCCTTGTGCCAGTTCCTTTCATACACATATGTTCAGGTGGGATCTGTGTATCAATTACATATTCAAAGACTGTAATTAAAAGTTTGTGAAGTTTTGTAATGGATATATAAAAACCACCTTTTTTTTTTCCTGGTTTAGTTTTGTGTGGTATGAAATTGAGCAAAATATACTCTAGAGAATGTGTTTGTGTTTTTTTTTCTCAAGTACTACATTTATATACATAAGGTGTTAACTGATAATGTATATAAACGTAGAATGCTTAATTCTATTCATTGCCTATATTTTAATAGGCTATAGCATTTCCCTTTGCAACATCTTTCCAGTGCTTTAATTTTTCTTTCGTCCAGCTTCAGCAGGTGACAAGGTATATCCTTATTTCATTCCGTTCTGCTTTTTCAACAGTCGATGAAAGTTATTCAGACGTGTTCTAGGGCCCTTTGGTGGTGATGCTATGCTTGGGCTAATTAGCACCCATTCATTGTATTAGCCGTCTATCAGTGGGACTGAAATATCTGAAGAGTGCAGAGCCTTCCATTCTTTATGTGCCCCAAAAACCTCTTACCAGATGATTTGCGATCCTTAATAAAGAAAAGTAGGAAGGGTAAAGGGAGTCAGTGAACTGCTGCTCCACTGTTAGAATCTCTGCAAGATGTGACAGGAGGTTATGATGCTTCATTTATTAGAGGAAGAGGATCATGCTGTGTCCCTAAATCCCTCTGAGACTCGGTGGTATCACCTGCTGCCATCATTGCCGGAAGAAAATCCAGATGAAATGAATGCTTTGTGTAGCTTGCAGAATGTGTGCAGAGTGAAAACCTGTGAGGTTTGCATAACTGAGGATGCTGTTCATACAAATATTTGCTCTTGACTGTTCATCAAAATAACTTTAAAAAAATCTCTGAGAGAGTTGATTTTTAAGCAAAATGGAAGTAAAATGACCAAAGGGTTACTATAAAAGTTATTAATGACAACCAGTTATACTTCAGTGGGTAAAAACTGTAAGACAATACTCATAGTCATATCATTCATTTGGGCATCTCGACATCATTCTTGCGGGCTGTTTCCGTGAGCTCTTTACGGTGCGTTTGCATCCTGTGTRCCCTGTCACTGCAGCTCCAAAGTCTTTCTTCCTGGACAGAGGCTGCTGCAGTCAGTAGGTCTAGGTCTGTTTGACCTTCTTCTTAGACAGGTGTTGGGTAGGAATTCTTCTTCCCTTTTCTAAACATATTAATCTTACATTAAGTACTCATTTAAGAAGAACTGTATTTCTGAACATTTGGTTTTCTAAATTGCTTGCAGTATTTTAGTAGTATGGGAGCTGTTTAAGGCGAAATAAAAATATTACTTGCCATTATTTACCCCAGGTGCACCTTGCTTTTGGTCACTGTGTAGCTGTTCAAATAAAATGGATTTGATTATAAAATAATACAAGGTTATTTCGTAAGTCTTACAGCAAATGTACTAAATTAAAGAGGTTACAGAATAAATTAGTTTGTTCTCTGGCCTTAATGTATGGCTTTAATTTTTTTTCTTTTTGCCCCCTCTCCAGTTTGAGTCAAGGCTAAAATGTGAGCTTAGCTATAAGGTGACTTGCCTACAAGTGACCTTACCTAGGATTTGTCATCTTTCAGTGGGTCAAGGCTGAACATTTATTATTGTTTCGATCTTAATTTTTTGTAGTTGAAATTAGTTCTTAATTTAATACTGCATTCTCTACTCCAATACTCTTTAAAGTGCAGAATGGGAACTGTAGCTTCTGCCTTGCACTCCTGAGATGCATTGGCTGATACTTTTCTGTAGCTGTGCTTCTCTGACCACATTCTCTTACTATCTTCTCTACCTTATCACTACCTTGCTGAAGTGTTATTATACTAAAACTATATATTTTTAATATATTACTAGGAAAACTTTTCAAGCTTCTTCAGAGCTTTAAAAACCTGTGCCTTTGAAGTACTTCTGCCACATTAGTTTTAATGAAGCTAAACAGAACAAGGAACATGATTCCTTTAAACATCAGCATTTCTGGACAGAACGCAAAGATTAATGGATGAAATCCCTTGGAGGCCTTGGAAGTTTTTCCATTAATTGTAACGATTTTGGATAGAAACCACAGAAAGAGAAGAAATAAGAATAAGAATATATAAAGTTGGGTATATAAACGGTTGCTGTAAGAATTTTATGAAAAATTCTTTTTTTTCAGTAGCAAAGGAGGTTTGATAGGTTGCATGATCTCTTATCAAACAGCACACTGCAGTCTAATAGTGGAAGTGATACTTTTCTGAATGACCGTGATATTACTACAAACAGACCCTATAAAATTTGAGTTTATGGAAGTAATTTGAAATAGTGTTGTATTATACCAGTGAAGAAGTATAGCAAAAATTGTTTTGTTTTGTTTTGTTTTTATATATTCTTAGAAGCATCAGTATATTAATTGGCATTATCCAGCAACATGAAAAAATGCTTTGTATGAGAAAATCATACTGGATTTTTTCAGGTAATGCTTTTGTGATTGGGATTTAACAAATGCCATTGAATATTTTTGCATTACTGGTTTATTGATATAGTTACAGAATATACCAAAAAGTGTTTTTCCTCAACTATAACTAACTTGCATAATTAGGAAAATGAAACGAAATCTTTTTCTAAGGTGGCTTGAATGTTAATTATAGCTTGGCTCTCAACATCAGAAAATGGGCACTATTTACCTGTGTGTTGACTAGTATTAGAAAAACTGATAGTCGGTACCATTGAGTTAACAGCTACTAATTGCTTTTAGTGTATCTGAAAGATAATAGATGTTTCCTGCATAGTTTATCAAACAGTGAAGTTTACTGTGTTTTGATGGAGTGGAGTCAGTATTGCTAACATGGTACGCGCCACGCGCCACAAACCAGGGACTTCATAGCAATTTACTGAAATTTGTATGTATTGCATCTTGTATATTTTGTGTGTCTAACATGATACTTCCTTATTAGCTTTCCAGAGATGGTAAAGCGTAAATGAATATAACAAATATATATATATATATAAAAAAAACAATATACCATAGCTTTGCTAGTATTAGAATCTCTTTTGGCCAGTGGTTAAGTTAATAGCATGTCATTATCACAGGATTATTCTGTCCTTTTTGATAATGGGCAAAGGATAAATGCAAAATGTATCAGCCAGAACCTTTAAAACCAGGTATTTAGTCTTTGGCCAGTGGTTTGGCATCCAGGTGCTAAAGGATGAAGTGCTATGTTTACAATTCTGATTTTACAAGTTTTATTTTTATTAAAGTTACAGAGCAATTGCATTGATTTCAGTATATTTTGAGGGTTAAGAGAAGCTCTGACAACTGAGACTCTATTTAAGAGCCAAAAATACAGACTTAAAACACTGCTAGGAATGTCATTTTGAAACTTTTGTTCAAAGATTTTAAATATGAATCAACCACCTGCATAGTTACCCTAGGGTGTCTCTGATAGTACATGAGACTACAAACAATTTGAATTTATGAGACAAAATATAATTTATAATTCCTGTATATGAAATAAGGCCTAACCATCATGTATTGTTTCTAAAGATACTTATACTTGGAAAACATGGTTGTGATTAATAAACGATTCCAGACTGCTTTTAATATAACAGTAGACAGTGCTACAAACGGGAATGGGAAAAAATGATTACATTTAATAGGGTAGCAGCTGTAAGGATGCCATTATATTAAGTGACTTAATGAATACTGATCTTGAAGCAATAAATCAAAATGCAAACCATCTACTCTAATCAAGTAAGCAGAATTTTTCAGATACTTAAATTATATTAAATGAACACTTCAATCAAGGTATGTACCTGCACATGTTCTCATGTTCTTATGTTTAATCTAGTTATTGTTTGTATAACATCACTTTTAGGTTATATATTTAATGGAGACTTACCCCTTTTTCTTCTGCATTTTCTGTGTGGTTTTGGTGTTTTTTTTGTTGTTGTTTTTGTTGGTTTTTTTTGTTGTTGCCTATTTGCTTTAAGTAAAAAAATTGCTTGCAGAATAATTAATAGTCCATGTTAAATCCTGTCCTGGTACTGAAGAGTTTTCTAAAGAATGATCAACAAGAAGGTTATTGTGAAAGCTATGGCAACAATTTCTTCAGGCAGGGGTAGCTCTGTCTGAGTGTCTGCATTTACAAATTTGTTAGGGGTGTTTGTGTATATAGACATTATGTATACATACGTGCCTATACATACATATGTGTGTGTGCACGCATGCGTGTGTATGCATAGGTAATGTCAGTTGCTACCCACTAGTGCAGAAATTAAAAAGAAAGAAGTGATAGTACCATCATTTTCTGAGAAACTAGTATCTGTTCTGACATTGTAAATACATAATATGGAAATTAAAAGGAAATTACATTTTGTATGCTGAGATTCTAAGTCTGGAGTCTCTTGTGGGATTACGAAAGTGTTCTTTCACAGTCCAAACGCGGTTGGATCAGTTTAGGTCCTGAGCCTACAGACATTCATATGCATGCAAAAAAGTATATTTTCCGGAGAACATTTACAATGCAAAATCGTAAGTGCTTGCCTGTATCTTTGCAAGGTGCTGGTCTTAGCTTGTTTAGTAAATATTTGTACACCTTGGCTTTGTCCTGTTTATTTCAGTTTGCACAACTGTTTCAACTTTTTTTCTTACCGAGATTTATGATACACTTAGTTTACTTACTGACCAAACAGGTAAACCTGCAAGCCAGAGGGAGATGATGTGCATAGGAGCATTTTTGGGCCACGCTTGCATTTCTGTTTGAGAGTTGCCTGAGAATCCATCACTGGAGAATCAATAGACACCTTTTATATTTTCTCAGTTTATACTTAGCTTTTTTTTTTTTTTTAAGAAGTGGAAAATAATACCTGTGAGGCTTCTGTAGCTGATTAAAGTATTCAGAGGTCCTCAGTATTTGACTCTTCTCTTTATTTTGGGAATAGATGGATGTTTTTGCCTCATGAATCATTCAGCTGTGCTCCTGGTGTCTCTCATTTTGTCTGGGATGAGAAACATGCAGTTGACCCGCTTCTTGATAGTTCCACAACAGCAAACTTGATTCATAACAGCAGAAGTGGAAAAAAATAAAGAGCTATCTCAATTCTGTAGGCTGCTTGTCAAAGCTGTGAGTAGCAGGTGAAGGTCTGCATTGTCTGTTGGCAGAATAAGGAGGATGGAAATGTATTCGATGGACTGTCTTCGGATTAACAGAATAACAGAAGGGGATATTATAGCTGCAAGGTGTAATTATACCATGCAGCTACACAGTCTGGCTTTTCAGAATGTGYAAGATGTGAGAAGCCATGAGGAAGAAATCCAGTACAGCTACTTCTGGATTAGGCAAGCACAGATCTTATGCTTGAGCTGCTGACAAGTACCTACCAATGTCTTGGCTGGGTGGGTTTACTGAGACGCCTTTTTATTGGTCCAACAGTAAAAATAAATTGTACCAAATAAAATTGGTACAACTCTTATAATTGGCTGTGGCTGTCCCTAAATGCAAGACACTTTTATGAAGTGCCCTAGTGTAGGTGTGAGGACAGATGTCAAGGGTTTTGCCATTCATTGTATTTAGTAAACAACATCTTGAAGAAAACAGTGGAGCAGTACTGAACTAATTTTCCTGTGTATCCAGCCCTACATAGATTAAGAAACAGACAAGTGCAATGGGACTTGAGGCTTTCTGCTTTATCTTGCAAAATTTTTGTTCCTATTTTGTTCCTGTTTTTCTATTGTCAATGCACCACGGCACCAAGCCTGTCAAGAGTTTCAAGGAGTGTCTGGATGACGCTCTTAGTCATATGATTTAGTTTTAGGTAGTCCTGCGAGGAGCAGGGACTTGGACTCGATGATCCTTATGGGTCCCTTGCAACTTGAGGTATTCTATGATTCCATTCTATGATTCTAATGAAACCATTTACATCAAGGGTTCAGGGGACTGGCTGTGATGTAGATCATACTTCCTAGTTTGTGCTAAAAACTGATAGATAATAACTTTGTTTTGTGAGCAGAGCTGATCTTCAGTTGTCCAGACTGCAATTCTGATTAGCCCAAATTGGAGGCCAGTAGAAAAGTATTCACTGAAATTGCCCCAAATTTTTAACTACCATTTGTAAAAAATAAATAAAAGATGAAACTGTCAAGTCACAAGTTCCAGTTACTGTAGACTCTGAGAGTACCTTTAATTATCACCTCTAAATGTTGCATACTTCCACTTAAAAAAGAACAAATGCTGTTTTACTGCTTTTAAAATGATGTTGCTGCAAAACCCAGAACAGGCCATAAGCAGTTAATAGTGCAAGAAGAATTGTTCATATTGAGACTTATCAGTCTTTTGTGCACTGACGTTGATGTTACTGTCGCTTGACAGTGAGCTTTTATAGTCAATCTATTGAAGTACAAAAGGCCATGTTTCGGAAACTGTCATTAAAAGTGCCTCTGYTTTCTAAGAGCAGCACATCCTTTATTCTCTCACAATGGAATTCCCCATAACAGATGAGACAGGCCAAAAGTTGAAAATGTTATCATAAGAGGAAGAATAGGTTAAAGTGCCTTTATATTTGTAAATCCTTTTATTCTTTCCAAATTAGAAGTTCATCTTAAAAAATGATAGTTCACTCACTTTAGTTAATTCACTTCTATGATTTTTATGATCAGAAGTTACATTGCTTTCCAACGTGATCTTTCAAAGGTGTTTCAGCAAAGCGAAGGTATCTCTTAATTTGAGTAATGCAGCCAAAAACTAATCACTTTGAAACTAATACTGTGTCCTGTGTCACAAATGTTTGCTGCTTTGCTGCTTGTCACAGTGTAATGACTGGCATGATTAATTGTGCAAATAATCCTGAGCAGGGGTAAGTTCTTTATGTCTATGGCCTATTGCTCATTTTCAGTTTTATCCTGATAGAGATGATAAAGTCCTAGACAGGTATGGATATGACATTATACCAGTCCATAAACTTTAACTGATTCTGTGAACACCTACCCATTTCAAACGTGGAATCTCATGGTAAATCAATGTTAAATGAATATTGCAAAATTTTTATTTGCATTCTCTTGGTGTCTGTGCTGACTAATGGTGTGTTGTGTACCCACGGAGCCCTGTCTCTCAGTCCAGTACTCCTTTATCTGAGACAAATGGACATAAATAATTGCTTTCAATAAGATGGGATTTATGTTAGTGATTTGTCCAAGAGATACACTTGGTTTTAAATTGTATTTTTTAACTTGATGGTGTATAGAGTGCYTTGTAAGACCTTTTTTCTGACTCTCTTGGAAGGATGGGTGAGGCAAAGAAGTATGGAAGGTTTGTCAGATTCATTGCATTGCTGTAATTACCTGGCTGACCCTATTATTGAAAGGGATTGTGAAGATGCATTTTTGTATTTTATGCTTTTATGCTTTTGTATTTCCTAATGGCTGAGTTGAAAATGGTGATGTCTGCTAAATTTTGATATTTGAAAAAAAAAAAATCCTGCCCCTTCTCTGATAACCCCTTTGTGAGTGTAGAGAGAGAAGATCTCGGAGAAGGAGTATATGGTCCCCGAGTGGGAAATGCTTGCATTCAGGTGGAGCTATATTAAAAAGGTTCCTCTCTTCCTGACTCCTTAAGTCCAAGAAAATTCTGAGAATCAGGACAAGAGAAAGGATATTCCTCTCAGAACAGAAATCGGCTACTGAATTTTAAAAAAAAAAAAAAGTTTCACTTTTGTTTTATTCATTCATTCGTTTTATCCATTCATTCATTGATGAAAAATTCTGCATTAAAAAGCAAATTGAAAACTAAGATACTGGTAATGTGATGGGAACTGATGCTAAACTTCAATCCCTTTGAATGCATGGCATTCAAAATGTTTCCCCTCAATAATAAAGGAAACTCTGAATTCACTGTGTTGAGTTTCCATTTGTTCTGTTTGTTTCACAGTTTGCCTAATACATTGGAGGTGAGAGGAGCCTGTGTGCCTGTAAGAATACTGGTATACTTTAATAAATTAAACAGTATCTGTTTTTATATCATTATAAAATCAGTACTTTTTATTGATTCATGTAAGCCCCAGAAATTAAGTTCTCTTTCCTTCAGAGGAAAACAAAGTCCATGAAAATACGTAATTTGTCAGTAAATACGTTTTACGCCCCCACCCCCCTCCTTTTTTCTTTYCCCCCCCTATTCTAGTATTTTTGGCATGTGTAAAGTTGTGATACTGATTAGCCTGGCAGCAAAAAGGGTAATGGTTTCTTTCTAAATGTGTGAGAAAGTGGGAAATAATACAAACAGAAAAGCAACTTGAAGCAATTAGGTGAGTTAGTCTGGAATAGACTAGAATAAAGGGCTGCAAGTGTTCTCCTCCAGGAACAGACGCTTCCCAGGACAAGTTACAGGTTGAAAACATACCCCGGGAGGCTTCCACATCAGTTATTATTCACCTGTGCATCCAAGCAGCTAATGAAAATACTATTTATGGAAGAGAATC
This sequence comes from Phoebastria nigripes, assembly GCA_035582835.1. Lineage (NCBI taxonomy): Eukaryota > Metazoa > Chordata > Aves > Procellariiformes > Diomedeidae > Phoebastria > Phoebastria nigripes. The sequence continues at coordinate 2,290,478 of JAYKAV010002932.1, forward strand.
TGACATCAGCAGTATATCAACATACATGTTACCTTGGTAYAAACAACATTCTAAGCATAAAATGTTAAATAGTTTAGGTATTTTAAATAAAACTATTTATCTGGAGATTTAGCAGGTTTGCAGATTTGGTGTCTGTTACAAGGCACTGAAGGAACAATATCAAGCAACGCACATTAATACTAATTTTATTTTTAACTTCACATAGATGAATAAGGAGAATTGAAAATGTTGCAGCTGCCATATGCCTTTCCTCTCACCTTTTCTCTTGACATTATCAATTGTAGTATGAAATTTAAAAAATACATGTTCTCCACCTGTGTTACAGTTAAAATGGTAAAAGTTGAAACTAGAGTGATACTGTGAACACTAGGTTACCAAACCTGCCAGTGCCAAGGTTGTTGTACGTACTTACAGCAGGTGGGTGGCATGGTAACTGAAAGAAAAGATACCCAAGAGGATTGAAGTTTGGAAGTTTGTACTCTAATAGTTTCATACTTCGATTATTTTGTATATGGATGATGGACCACGTTGAGCTACCCTGGAAGATAACTGTGGACTGGCTGCATTTGCTGTTAACACAGGTTTCTAGCTGGCAGTAGCTCTAAAGATATTATCCATTCAGTGAATTGTCATTGTCACCTGTGAAACCTGCCATTTTTTTCCTTCAGTCCAACCATATTTATTAATTTCTTGATTCTTCTCATGTGGTTTGTTATGTAAATTCAATGTTTTTTTTGTATCTGTGGGCACCTTTCTTCTAATACTGTCTAAGCCATTGTTTCATTTGCTAAATGGTAGAGGCTGGAAAAACCATTGAGTTCTTACAAATTAAAATTGTCGTTGGGTTGCAACAGGCCAGTTGCAAGACGAGGGTCTTACCAGTGCCCTAAGGGAAAGGCTCCACTGAAAACTAACTAGACCTTATTAGAACACCAGAAAATTCGACAGGATGGTGTCTTTACCTGTGTTTTAGAGGATAGGAAAAGTTTTGTATTTTCTTAGGCACCAAAGTCAATCAACTACAAGATGTAAATCTAGAGGAAATCTAGACTCCCTTATTTCCAGTGTTTATGTACTACGTGGGGCTTTTGATATCTCCTTCATGTTCATGGATTCAGCCATGACTGTCACTAGTGAGGACACTCAAACTTAACTATGTTTCAAAGAAAGCGTTTCCCAAGAAAGAAAACCAGAGCTAGCTTTTAACCCACAGCCCTAGCTATACCAACTAAATTTGAAATCTGAGACGGTTATTTTACCTTATTGAAGGAGAAATGGGAATGAAGGAGAGAAAAGCTGATAAACCAAATGGATACAAATGGATATGTTGTTACCTTGTTAATCCTTGATTATTACAGAGAACAACTGCGTAGGTGATAAATAGGAAATCATGGTGGAACTCACAGAAATTACAGATGAAATCCAGTATTTTATACATTGACCTTACTAGGTGTAATGAGCCAAACCCAAGCACATACACAGTATCTGTGAAAACAAAGAGGAATTAGGTATTGGTTTTATATGCTTTGCTGAATCAGGACTGTAACCACAGCGTAAAGCTGACCTAAAATCAACTTGACTAACTGCAAGAAAAGTAGTGCAAAGTGGGTGTAGGCTGTGCCTCACCTTCACCATTGATGTACTTTTTCTTCTTCCTGGAGAAGGAAAAGGAAGGCTTTCAAGGCCATTTCATACACTTCATTTATCTGCAGCTGCCATAGTGACTCCCATGGGCCCACCAACAGCCAGCACAAGTCAAATCAGGCTCTCAGGGACCAGCCAGGCATAGAATAACTCCAAAATAAAAAGCATACAAGACCTTTTAAAAGCAAGTAGGCTCTCTGTTAGCCAATGATACAGCCTGGTAGGTTTATACTCAGATATAGGACATGTTTTATCTAGTTCATTATATACATTTCTGAGGTCAAGCTGGGTTTATTAGTTTGTTGCAATTTGTAATATGAATTAAAATGCCACATTCAACATTCTAACTATTTGGGGTTTTTACTGGTTTGAAATAATTTGCTCTGGTATTTAGATGTATGGAAGTAAAGCCTTATCTTTTACATGCCAGAGAATGATACGTGCCCTGCTGATGAAATACTATTTAATGCCAGTCATGAGTGATTTAGTGTTGATATTTAAGGATGTGTTAGTGGATGTATATAGATTATAAAATGGTTCAACACAACATGAATGAAAGAGGGAACACTTATTCTCCTTGATACCTACTGCTTTTATAGCTTATTGACTCAATACGTGTTGTCATTCACCATTTCCRTATAAAGAAAATGAATGCAGTCCCTCACTCGGCATGTCCTGGGAGTTGGGAATGGGACCCTTGTACAGCTGAACAAGGGGATTTGTGTGTAGGCTCTTGTGGTTCACTTCCCATGTAGATTAAATCCCTTATATTCATGTCTACCAGCTGTGGGCAGTTTTCTGTTTGTGAACCTTAAATTTTATACTGTCATCTTACGGAATGTATTTTTCAATTTCTGTATACTGAGAAGAAAAATCTATGGGTCAGATTCTCTACCCTGACCAGGTCCCATAGTACGCCGCACTAACAGGAAGAAAGCTATTCCATGTTGACACCCGTCTGACTACGAACACAGCAAAAATCATTGTCCGAGTTACAGGGCTGTGAGCAAAATATATTTCATAATGTTCATAGACTAGCAGCTATTGACAACTTAATCTGAAAATGTAATACTGCAGGAGAAAAAGGTGTTATTTCTGAGAGAAAAAAACCCTAAGATTGGTTCTCAAATGACACCTGTCCATGGCAGAAATGAAGGCAGTCAGCTGCTTTGTTASCTTTAAAATTTTAATTTGAGAAGCTGGTTTGGTCTGTCCTTTGTCCTGCACTACAAATACAATTTTACTTAGCGTCTTTGAGAGAAGGGTTTCTCAAAGCTGATAAAAATTTTAAGTTAGATACTGTGGATTAGTTTTCAGTAACTTACCTAGCATGAACTGTTCAAATTTAGAATGTTTCTGTATAGGCTGGGTTATATTTCCATAGTAGGAAGCATAAACTGTAGTCAGTATATCTATTTTATGTTAGGCTGTCACGACTGATATCATTTTTGTTTCCTCTCCTCTTCTTTTCCTGAAATGAAAGTAGCTTGTTTGTATTTTAATTTTTGGACTAGTTATTGTATAGCAATTAGGACTTTTCAAGTGTTGCTTGGTATTTTTATTGTTTGACGCTGAAAATGCCTTTGGACTATCATTCAAATTTCAAGGGGATTCTGTAACAAAGAGGTGTTGGGTATAGGATGATGCCCTTTTTTGTTTATGAAACAGCTTTTTGTAACAAAAGTGTGCTTTTATTTCTCTCTTTCTCAGTGAGGGATCAACTGTATGGCAGTTACAGAGCTGGTAATTTTTATATCGTAGGTATTCACTAGAAGGTAGTAAAAATTAGTTACTCATGTTTTGCGTCCCCATACCCATTTCAAAGTCCTTTTACTGTAGATGACTCAGAAGCTCCTGGGGCAGGCRTAAGGAGTGCTGCGGTGTATGGCAGCTCACCTTCTTGCAATTACTGGAGCTGTCCTGCGACTCGCAGCCACCACAGCAGACTCAGTGACCCATATTTCAACCATTCACTTAATTTGATGGAAGGCTTCGGTGTCTCCTTTCAGTTTTAAGGCTGCTGTCCGCAGTCCTCTAGGGATATCGCAGGTCAACACAGGATGGCAAATTGTCAAGTAACAGTGTTTCAAAGCACTAACTACAACTTCTGTAAGGATCCTCACTGGAGTAAAGCAATCAATTTGGATGAACAAAAACCAAACCAAACCAAAAACCCCAAACAAAACAAAAAACCGAAACCTGCATCAGGTTTGGAACACTGAGAGTAGTGCTCACAGGGATTTCTAATTTAGTCCACTGGCAAACTGTAATAATATCCTGAATAATTCTTAGATGAAGATAAGCCAAATATAGCTTTTCATTTCTCACAGCAAAAAATGGTGCTTTATAATTTAGAAATATCGTACCATTTATTATGCTGAAGTTAGGTGTTAAGCAAACACAGTGATGAATTGGTAAAATAACTGTCTTCAGAACTTGCTGAAAGTCAGGTAGGACTGGGATCAGAATATTCAAATTATTTGCAAAAAGCTTCCTCTTTATAATTGGATTTGCTACATAATGTAATTTAAATAATCTGCAAATTCTTTGTATGTTCTTGATGCCAAAGCTATACACAGTTTGCTTGCTTAATCCTGGGATATTTTGCTACTTTCTTCTATTCGTGGTTGAGCACTGAACAAATTCAGAGTAATAAAACCAAGCAAGATTACCTGAAATTTTTGGTGAGGTGAACAGGCACGTCCTTAGGATAGGAAGTGCATCATTCTGTAGGTATATTTTACCATTAGAGCGGTCAAAAGAGGGTCTCAGAGGGGCTTGGCATCTCCGTCCTTGGAGCTATTCCAAACTCACCTGGGCACAGCCCTGAGCGGCCTGCTCTACCTGCACCGGCTGTGAGCAGGGCACTGGACCAGAGAGCTCTGGGGGTCTCTCCTGACCTGCGTCATGGTATGAGTCTATGATTCTGTAATAGAAATTTTCATAGAACACAGTATAAATGCGTTACCGTCTGTGTGTGTATATTTGTATTATATAGGTAATTTAAATGGTATAATCTTATCTTGTAAATGCTTGTATTTATTTATTTTTTCCTTTTTATTCTTCACATTTTTGCAGACAACTTCTTTTCTTTTAAGAGGTGCACGGACATAGATTTTTTTTTTAATCATTTTTTTCCCCAAGATCGAAATAAACACATCAGTTGTTACAGTAGCAATCCATGTAAATAATTTGTGCTCAGATTACATGTGTGTGTATGTAGTATAGTTATGATGGTGATAATTTTTCTGCCTCCCTTTTTATAGTTAAAACGGTTCTTCTAGTTGATTTTTACAATCCAAATCATCTGTTCTTAATATACTTCCTTTATTCTCACTTAACATTGTTTACAGATTTTCATCTCTGCTGCTGTTACTGATAAGGAACTTCCTCAGACTGGGTAGTGTTTGCATCAGCAAAATCTGTGAAATTAAATATGTACGCAATTAAAATTAAAATGGAAAATATGTACTTTTATGTTGCAGGAACTGTAAATTTACTTGAGCTGTAACATTATTTTAAAATGATTTCTTGTATAAGATGAAATTACTTACAAAAACCTGTTCTTTTCTTAAAATAGTTGAAACTCTGTTCTCAGTTATGTATTAATATGTCAGGAAAAAGTAAAATAAATACAATCTGAAGCTGATGAAGAGAAAGGAAGGAACAGGGTAATTTAGCAATGAAATTATTCTGGAGTTGATCTTTAAATATTTCCAGGAGAGGAGCTTGCTACTCGATTTGAAACTCAAATGTTTCAGGCAGTTTTAAAATCTATTTCTCTTCAGTGACAATGCCATTTTATTTCAGTTGCTCGCATTTGAATGAAGAATGCAACTGTGTTTCCTAGAATTTTTTCCCAATGATGATAAGAGGTCTAAAATATTGGTGTGTGCTTTCGGATGGTTTATACATAAACAAAGTGATTGAGAACTTTTTATTTAAAATAGTGTCTTATCATGCCTTGCATTCAGTGTGTTGCAAAAACTGGTGTAAGTGTATTGTTGCTGTTTCTGAATTGAATGTGGCTTTTCTTCTCACTGCAGGATGGACGTGAATTTTGTTTGTAGCTGTTCCAGCCTACTCCTCTCACATGCTTATTCCTTCTGTTCATGGAAAGGCTTCTTCATCTAATGGCTTCCATTAATTGTCTGCCTGATTCAGATCTTGAACACCTGACCTGAATGTCTTTTTAAATAGCAGAGTAGTGAAAACAAAGTTTATCCACCAGCAGTTGTTTTGGAATTYTGTTAATGCTATTGACCTTCTCAGGCACAAATTATTCAATTCTGTGCTGAATAACGTGGTATGCTGAACCATATTAGTTCCCAAGATGGTACCTTGGTAATTTGATTTTCAATGTTCTGGATATGTTTTTGCCTGAGTCACTGTAGCAGCAGCCAGTTAAACTAGCAACCTTAGCTTTTTATAGGGCTTTACCTGTAGAAGAGTAGAGTTATATGTGGAGGGTACTTGGCAAGTGGGCAGGATGGATAATTTTGGAACGGGTTGAAGTTTTTGTTCGTTTGTTTGTTTTGGCTGGTACGCAGGCATATGTTACCTGTATGTTAGAGTGTAGGCTTTTGTTTAGGCCTTTCAGTATTGTTGGCCTGTCTTGTAGAGAGAAAATGCGTATCTCAGATCAGACTAACACTGAAAGTTGTTAGTAATCCAAGGATTGCTTGGATTACAAAGGGTTGATAAAATACAAAATTATTTTCACTGTACAACTGTGAGACTACAAGTAGTACATAAATCAGTGCACTTTCTAAGTGGTCAGTGCTGCAAAATGGTTAGGCCATGCAGATATACATGTGAGTGTATATATACAGACCATCAGACTACTGAGAGGGTCAAGCTTGTATTGCTGAACTATTTTCCAAACTTTCTATTACTTTTGGTAGGATGATGAGAAATAYTAGTATAAATAGTGTGAAGATAAAAAGTGAACAGTGAATGTAAAGTTCAACACAAATGAAAAGTGATATATGAAGGAAGAAACTTGCCCTTTTGTACAAAACCTAAGTTAAATCAGCGGCAATCCCACTGTAAGTCATGTCCTATTCAGTAGTAGAAATTAAATAGCAAACATTTTCTGTTCTTCCCTGTGCTTCATCCATTCTCATTTAAAATTGGAAATACATTGATTTTGGTGCTGATCCAGTTTCTTCTGTAACAGGGAGCATCCACTCAGTAGCACATCTGAATATACAGCAATGCACCTGGGTAATGGTTATAAAACTACCCAATGTTGCAGAGGTTAATATATATTCATTGTTTACTTCTGTTTGTTCTCTTTTGCTGAGTAGGCCAGTGGTTACCTGATACCTTTACTCTGACATACGATGCTTGGACTGGTGCCAAAACCACCCCAGCCTGGGCAGCTCATTCCTAAAGCCTCCCTTGAGAAATGGATCAGGGAACTCTGAAAGTACACCCCTTCTGCCCCTTCCCCAGCAAAAGACCCAACCTGCAAATAATCCTTTCCAGCCCCAGAGTGGGGGTGTGTGTGTAAGGACTTGCAGCAGCACAAAGGAGGCAGGCAGAAAGTGGAAGTGCCCCTTGTGACAGCAGTGAGGATTTATGTGGCATCAAAGTGATTTGCCTGACAGCACATAGTTCCCGAGTTGAGTGCTCTGAGGTAGTACACGGATCTGTCACCTTCACTGAAAACGAGGCAATAATTTACACTGTGAATAGTGCTGTGAAAGTCAATGGGAGAAGGAAGATGCCATTCAGCACAAAAGCTGACAAAATCTGATTGTTAAGTACCAGTCAGTACATTAAACTCCGTAACTCTCTAAAGAGTGAGGAGGGAGAGCAATACCTTGTATAATACAGAGACATGTTACAGAATACAGATGCCAAGTGAATACTTTATAAAACTGGTATGGTTTAATGCATTTTTGTAGTCATTAGACTGCCTTTTCTGTCTACCCTTCATCGTGACAGCTGCAGTGTGTCATAGACCTTCAATCAACAAAAAGCAGTAGAATATCTTATTCTGTTTGGTTGGCAAAGAGCTTCTGTTAAATTCTGCATTCTTTAGAGATGGCTTCCCCATCAGACCATCTGGCTTGACTATTTTGGGACTTTCATTTTCGTTTGCAAATTTGCTGACATCTCAGCAAAACCACACCATGATTAGGAAATGAACTTAATTCTGATACAGAAGTTTTGTAGGTATGCCTGGAAGGAAAAAAAGATTGGCAAAAGTAATAGTAGAATGAAAGAAAAATTGAAATCCTGATTATCAAGTAGAGAAATAATCAGATATGGTGAGCAGTGATTTGTATACTGAAGACAACACTTGGAAGCAGAGAGAGTGTGATGTAGTACAGTTTGCCAAAATTACTTGTGACCTTATTTGGAAGGTTGATAAAGATGCGTTTAAAAGGTGGGAAACAGTTTCCAGTACAGTCTGTGATTGGGTCCATAGCTTGTTCTACTGATGTTGGAAGCCAGCAGGGAGTTACAAATGGATTACGGAAGGTTCTTGAGSAGCATATTGTTTAGAAATCCATTTTGAAGTTAAGAAATATTAAAACAAGTTGTACTATGGGAAGTGGTTACTGACTTTCATTCTCAGACTGACACTAAAGCAGAAGGTTCCCCATCTGACTGATGAAGTCTGAACTTTTGCCATATCAACAACTGTATTCCATGAGACCACAAAATGCCAATACTTGTTCTTGGCCACCAAATCTTGGAGATCCCCAAATGTCTCCCAGTTTATTTAGGAGAAGCTCATTCTCCTGGCACCCACTGAGTGCTGGAGACTAAGGAATGAGCAAAAAGGCTTGTCAGAAACACTTCTGAACAAGCAAAACCTTCAGAACTGAATAGACTCAGGCTATTTGTCATTCAGACCAAACTAAGAATCATTAAAATACAAGTTGAAACCAAGGTTCTCAAATAATTGCATTTCTGGAATTGGAGGGATTTTTAAAACGTGGAAATTTGCAATAAGCTGGGACAACTATTGTTACTCCATCACAATTTATCTTGTTCCATATGCAAAAGGAATAAGGTGATCTGCCAGTTTACATCATACAGTTTTCAGTAAGTTAAAAACATTAGCTGATCGAATGTGAAGGTAGGTTTAGAAGCTTGAATACAGTATGTAGGTCATTACCTTTTTTAGTTTACCTAGAAATGTTAAGGCTAAAACTAAGATTTACCTTGTCCTGGTCAACCAGATTGAAATAATTAACCTGAATGCCTTGAAACACAAGGATTTTTCTCATTTTCTTATTAATTTCTTGTAGAGAGTCCATTAATATTTAAATTTCTTCAATCTCCAATGGAATCTGTTAATAACCTTACACAGTGTCAAGAAAAATCATTGGTGCAGTAAGGTGCTTAGAAATGGGGTTAAGTCAAATGTTCCACTAGTTGTTCTTTATTAAAATAATTGACATCTTGATTTGTTATGTAACAGACCTTCATTTATTTGCCTTTCCTAAATTGTTATTCTACTTTTTTGTTCATTTGGAACTCCCTGAAATGGTTGGTGGCAAAATTTTTTCCGAAATCAAATCCTTTCTTTATATGTTAGCAACAGAAGACAAATAATTTACTTGGCTTTCTGCCTTTCCACACACTAGACCTGTGTGTGCCTTCTTCCTGCCACAGTCTGCCCCCACTCTGAATTGCAGTTTTACATTTCAGTCTCTAATGGTAAGCTGTAGTTAGTTTGCTTGCTTGCTTGCTTGCTTGCTTGTTTGTTTTCACCTTTATTTTGAAAGATTAGAACTCAGTCTTACCAACATGGCTCCACTTGAAGAAAGGGGGAAATTGGGATTTGCATTATCCATTTGGACCCAGCCACTCTAATTCAGTAGGTGTCATGGTGGGAAACATGGTACCTGGCAAGCATATGGGCTTTTTTGTTCTGTTTTGTTTGAAATGTTTCTTTGGTAGTTTGAGGAGGAAGTGCTGAGACAGGAGGACATCATCTGTGGGCCTGTGAAAGCAGTTCTGTTTTTTTCAGGGCATGCACAGTCTTCCTCTCTGTTCTGTATAGTAGGTGACAGTAGTTGGTACTTCATTTCCTGGGCTTCATGGCTTCCTTCCTACATCAAGATATTGTAACAACATAAAGTTCTTAGGGTGAAGATGTTCTATTCAAATTTGAAAGCTGAGTTTTCAGCCTACAAACACTGAAGCTGCTGGGAGCTTGGCTTATCCAAACTGTACCTGTGTTGCAGTCCGTCCAGGACATCTCAGACTACCTGGGCCATATCTGACCAGTGTATCAAGCACAAAMCGACATTTTCACCACACAAATCTAGTGTGGTGTGATTTGAGTGTGAGTCCTATATAGGTGCTCTGGTGTTATAGCTCTGTATCATTCAACACATTGCTATGTAGGTAAGATGGGAAAAGAAAAAACAACTTTCAATTACTATCTTGCATTACTATATGTTTAAGTTACCATTATGAGTCTTATTGTAGTCTGTTTACTACTTCATGTTCTGGTGAATTGGCATAGGGGTCACAAACCATGTTACTTTTTTCAGCTTTAAGCAACATCAGAAAATGTAAAACTGAAGCTTCAAATCACATTTTTAATCTGAGAAAAACAGAAGTGGTGGTGTTCTATATGTTTTTCAATCAGTAGCAAGCATATTAAATCTCAGTGCAGGCTAAAAATTCTTAGCACAATTACAATACATGTCTGTTTTTGAAAAACTGAAATTACTTTTAAAAACATTATTAATATTTAAACAGACACTCCAGAGATGCTTTAGTATTTCTGAAATTATTCAAGTTGTGTTGTAGATATATATTACGCACATTTTGCATGATATTCTTGGTTTCTATTTTTGCTATGCATCTATTTATGAACATTTTTTACATTTGGTTAATACCATGGAAGCCACATGATGATGTGAAAGTGAGGTGAGAGAAAACAGTTGCATRCACTCCTGTAGTGTTCTTACCTTCCATCATAAATGCAGTCAACAGAGATATAATAATAAAAAAAGCTCAACTGATCTTAGTTTTCAGAACATTTCCTTTTTTTTATCAGCTTGAGCCACTGTTTTTGTGCAGCTCTGTAAGAATGTTGCATCACATTTGCTTTATTTTTCAAGTTGGTGACTTGTGTCTTTTGTGCTGAAGTTTTGATTATCTAAGAAAAAAGAGAACCTAGAATCACTTGCTGTAAGAAAATGTAGTTGTATTCAGCACACTTGAGAAGACCTGGAAGTAAGGGTACACAGAGGTTTTAATACATATTATTTGTCACCATACTTATTTCAGTCTCTGAATAGAAGATTGACTTTGTTTTGGATTTCAGTTTTTCTCTCATAAGGATAAAGGATGCAAAATGCCATTGCAGCTATAGTAGCAATAGTTTTGCTGTGATATATTTTCATACTTGCTTGGTTTGTTTTTATTTTTATATTTTATTGATAATATTTTAAACAATATTGTTATTTCTGGACTGCAAACCTGTGTTGTGTTKTTTTTTTTTTTTTTTAGTTYATTTTCAGAAGTTCAGAAGTAGAACTCGGTGWGAAAAAGATKTKAAMKAWGGCAAACCAGCCTTTACAAATTGAAGAGTAATCCCAGACTGCTATTTTACTACTATTTTCATGTTATCTCTGCCTGGATTAAGAACAAAACTTTGTAATATAGGGCTGCTCTGAAGTTTTATTAACCAGTTTCTTAGTTTGAAATTAATCTGTTCAGGAAGGAATGTAAATCATCTGAGGTGAAAGAAAATTGATTTTTACAACACCTTTCACTTGTTGCACTCTAGTAGTATTAGCTTCATTAGACTCTCAAGAGTGTTTATAGGTATTATAAAACGTTTAAGACTTGATATATTGAGGTACTTGAATGGGTTTCAGGCATTAGAGAATTATATTGAGATTATATTGTTATCAATCTAATATTTGGCACATTGGTAAGGAAATGTATGCTTTACTCTCATTATAGCCATAAATAGAACTTTTTTGTCTGACACTAGAGAAGAACTCATACGCGTGGTGAGAAACCCAAAGACTTTGAAACAATGCTGTAACATTAAAGCTAAAATTTGTATAAATAGCAGTTTCACAAATATATTGGAAGTCACAAAAAGCATTCAAAATTGTGCAAGAATTCATAAACACTGTAGTTCGGTGGGCATTTTGCTTCTCTGTTCCAGCTATCAGTCAAAGTTACCAGCCATTGCAGAAAATCCCCAAGAAATGGGATATTAGAAGTATTTCTTCCTTGCAGTGCATGTATAATTATACTAATATATAATAATATATATGTAATTATATATATGTAATTATATATATTTTATATATAATTATATATATATAATATATAATACTTGCCCCTGTACTCGGCCCTGGTGAGGCCGCACCTCCAATACTGTGTTCAGTTTTGGGCCCCTCACTACAAGAAGGACATTGAGGTGCTGGAGCGTGTCCAGAGAAGGGCAAYGAAGCTGGTGAAGGGTCTGGAGARCAAGTCYTRTGAGGAGCGGCTGAGGGAACTGGGGTTGTTTAGCCTGGAGAAGAGGAGGCTGAGGGGAGACCTTATCGCGCTCTACAACTCCCTGAAAGGAGGTTGCAGCGAGGTGGGTGTTGGTCTCTTCTGCCAAGCAACTAGCGATAGGACGAGAGGAAATGGCCTCAAGTTGCGCCAGGGGAGGTTTAGATTGGACATTAGGAAAAATTTCTTTACTGAAAGAGTGGTTAAGCATTGGAACAGGCTGCCCAGGGAAGTGGTGGAGTCACCATCCCTGGAAGTATTTAAAAGACGTGTAGATGAGGCGCTTAGGGACATGGTTTAGTGGGCATGGTGGTGTTGGGTTGACGGTTGGACTTGATGATCTTAGAGGTCTTTTCCAACTTTTATGATTCTATGAATATAATATACATGCTAACATGGCAAAGTACTTTGCCATGAAATAAAAGGACAACGTAGAGAATACAAAAAATACTGAGAAATCAAATCCCAAGACATATTATACAGTTCACTTTTAAGTTATATGTCTTAAAAATATTTAAAAAAACCCCACATAGTATGTAGGAGCATAGTTTACTCTTCTGTAGATGCTATCTAGCTGGTTTTGTTGTTGCCATCCTACATTTATTTTAGCAATGAAGATTTTAAAGATTTTTACTGTAGCCTTTTGATTTTGTAGCTATTTCTAATATTTTGGACCTATTAAACTGGATTTTCTAGTTTAAATGTGTCTGACAGTATGATAAATAGAATATTGCAGGCAGTTCCTTAAATTTTTTGTCTTTGGCTTTGATCGCAGAGAATTACAACTTTTTATCAAGTTGAAGTGTTTCGTTTTCAGTTTATTTAGCAGTGTAATGTCAGATGACCTGACTCTACCAACCATATTCTCATTTAATGGTGACTTACTACACAAGTGGCGTATTTTTGTTTCATTGGAAGTACTCATTGAGTACGTTCTGTAGAGTCTGTGTATTTTTCTGCAAGCTTTAGCTGTTATTTGCAAAAGAAGTCTGTCTCAGTGAGGATGATGGTGAAATACTTCTTGAAGGCCTGAATGAAGGTGCTTGTCATTCAGTAATAGTAGAGGCATGGTAAAAAAAAAAAGAAGAAATCTCTGTTTTTCAAAGATCAGGTAGTGAACTTACCTTTAGATTATTATTTTGTTTCCCAGAGGCATCAATTAGAGATACCTTTAAGCTCAAAGAAATCAGTGTTACTTATTTCTGGAGCAGAGATCCTGTCTTACTTGCCATCTCTCAGCTCCCACCAGTGTTCACATTCTACTTAAAAATTCCGTTTCCATAGCTTTAGGTTGTTTGGAGTGTGCTTCTGCCACACATTTCTTTCCAGGTATATTAAATAAGGTATATTTACATTGCGTAACTAAATGCTGTCTCTTATAATGCCATGTCTCTAAGCAATTATAAGTGAGACTTAGAAATGTCTCCTACCTAGCTAGATTTTTAAAATTCCTATATTGTTTGAAAAACAGAGCATTTTGGAATAAGCTGCCGCTGATGTCCTGGATTGAAACTTTCCAAGTTTTGGTTTGGTTGCTTCAGTCTTCTCTCCTGTAACTCCAGACATACTGGGACCACAGGAGTTACTCCCYGAGCACTCAGCAGAAGTCCATGCAGATGTCTTTTGATAAGTGCAAAACAGCTCCAGATAATTTGTTTTCTTTTACATTTCTTATACAAAGGAAAAATTGTAAAATAAAATGCAGATATAAGAAAATATAATTCAAAGTTACCACTCTTACTTACAAATACATAATATACACGGACTGTAACAGAAGTTACTGTTTTATCTGTCAGTGTTGCATAATGGTTTTCTTTCCAAACAGGTCTGAATTACTTGCGCAGTTTGTGTATTAAAAGTATTTTTAATATGTTTTCATTTTTTAAAATTTAATGGGAAAAATATTTTGATATTGGTATGGAACAGTAGTCTTGATTTGTAAACAGTCCTAGCAGTTTTACTTTATGGAAAAAACATTCAAGGATAGCAGTACAGTGCAATTTATTACTGTGTGTTCTAGGCTTTAGAAAAACAACAGTTTTTAAATATAATTATAGTAGTTTTCTCTTAGACAATATAGTAAATGCATGCTTTCCTAAAGCCAGTTGACTAATGGAAAAAATGTAATAGTATCTTTTAAAACTTGCGTTAGGTTTCTTGGTTTTGAGGTTTTGCCTCATGTACAGCATTTATGATCTTAGAGCATTGCTAATCTGTTCTGCCAAATGAAGTTAAGTTTTGAAAATATTTCCAGAATGCTTCTATATAGTGAAAATCCTCACTTAATATGTTCTTAGTAAAGTTGTATGTGAGACAGCTAATTCTGTGTAAATTGTTGCTCCTATATTGGTATGGTAGGGGAGTAGCTCAGAAATGAGTTTTCAGTCATTCCCCACCTGTACCAACAGCTAATGCTGCTAATGTTCACTGGTAGCCTGCCAGTGTGTGAGAAACAGATGCCGCTCTAATTAATAGTCAAAATTAATACCCTTCGTGAATGAAAATGATTGAGGGAAGGCAGTATAAACAAGTTAATTTTCTCTCAGTTTTCAGAAATTTGATTTATTTTTTCTTCTTATGTCTCCACTGCTGTTTACCTTAAGTGTTATCTTTATGGGTCTGGAGAGTAGACATGCAAAACTCTTTTAGATTACATCAGTACACTATCCTGTAATCAGCAGAAATGAAGTTTATTTGAAGAATACAGGCTAATGTGTTGATTATTCAGGTTTCTAACCAAAGATATGTATTCACTTCATGAAGAAGTAGGGTTTTTTTTAACTCTTCACAAGTAGCAAGTAAGAAAATCTGAGATCAATTTTTCTTCAGTATTGCTTGTTTTCATTTCAAAATCGTGTAATCTTAATATATAACTTATAATCACTTGGGCACAGGCTTTCTGAACTCTTATTTGAAAAACGAGGACATATTTTAGTTGTTGTTTTCATATCATTTCATATGCCTTTATTCACCTCTGACACTTGTTAGTGGAGCGCTACTATTTTTCTTATGCTTGAATAATAGCACATCATCTCTGTTTTGCTTCAGTGTGCCAAGGAAAATGTGCAAAGATGAAGCACGTTGCTGTCATACCATTAAAAGGATATTTTGATTCCAAGGAAGTACAAGCAGTGCGTTCCTTTTGCAATAAAAATGCTAGCTTGATTAAAAAAATGTTTCCTACAAAGAAACAGCTAATTACATTGATAGCACATTAACAGAATATGTAACGTGAGTAAAGATGCAACAATAAATCAAATAAAGTAATTATATAAATTGAAGCATCTTTGAAAAGTAGGACAACAAGTTGTCTGAGTGTGTTATTTATTTAATACCAACTTAATATCACAAGAGCAAACAGTAAGACAGGTAAAGTACATCAAAATATTAATTATATGCATTCATGCTATAGCTTATAATAAATGCTTACTTACTGCTTCTCTTCAAGGGAATTGCTGATAGAAGTTAAAGCATAATATCTTGAATTATTCACAAGTATCTGAATTATGATGGGTAGATCTAAGTGATACCCAGAAGAGCTTTGATATTCAAACAGGACAAAGACAGCACAAAGACGTTTTATCAATTCTCTAAAAGTTGTGGATATGAGATTTGAATCTTTCCTTCCTGCACACATTTTTGAAGCTACAAACTATTGTGCTGTAGTTTTGAGAAAAGAACATAGTTGTGTTTTGRTTTAGTAGGCTAGATCTTTAACCTGTTTTAAAATTAAATTCAAAAGGAATTGTAAAGCATTTCCAAAATGTTTTACAAGGGGAGATTAAAAAAAAAAAAGGATGAATATAAATGTTGCCATGATTCCTTTAGACAAATCATTATCCAACAGCAACCAGTATCTGATGCTTTCAAGGTGATTGGTTTCAGTAACAAGATATTGAGCCATTTTTAATTTGACTTGGTAAAATTTCATTTAAGCAAGCAGTTATCTCATAGTCCTTCTAACAATTTCTCTTAACTCCTATAAAAGATGAAGACATATTACACTGCATCCAGGCAGAATTTGGTTATTCCACAGAAGATTAGGTGACTTAAGCTGTGATTTGCTGCTTTTAGTAGTGTAATTTTTGATGAGTTGTAAATTAGAGTAATAATTTAACCGTTACAGTTGGCAAACACTGTAAGGCACTTGGTAACTCAGCTGGAAGTTGTGGCAGTTACACAGTAAAGAGCAGCTCCTGATCCATTCACTTGCATGGCTATCAGCGCGGGCTTCTGTTCTTTCTGCCCGTTCCCGTAGGAGCGGGTCAGTAGCTGGAGCAAGGGCACGTTCCCAGCACCGTTGGGTTAATTGTTCTTAGGTCCAGAAACCAAAGAACAGCAGAGCAGCTTTTCAGGTGTATAAATTAGTTTTGAGAAGATTCTGTCTTCTAAAAGTTACTAATACTGGAGAGTGCATTAAAACAGCAATAATTTTGGCAATAAGGATTATTCAGCTACTCTTGTTTTGAAGCAGCGTGGAGGGCAATTTTGACAAGCATGCATTTTTAGAATTGTTTTAACAACTTATCCTCAATTTGAGCTCACATTACAGCACTTGTATATCTGCTCTAACTAAAGAAAGATACTGTTCTGTTGCTTGGCATTGGAGGTGATCTTTTTCTAAGGCTCGATCAAGAAATCTGCGAAGAAGAAAATTTATTTTTTTTATGGGAGTAGAGAAGCTATTGCTTCATTTATATATTTATTTTGAGAAGYGAATGCTGATTTTGAGTGAAATTCCTGAGAAATGTGGCTTTGGCCAAGGAGGAAATAAGAATGGACGGTAGTTTATGCTGTAGTAATCATATTTGTATCACAGATCTTGAGATTCAGGCTGCGTCCTTATTCCCTCCCCATATTGAAAATAGTTACATTTTCATTGTAACTACATATTGTATAAATCAAATTCCACTGTGCCACGATCATTTGCATCTTGTGTCCAACAAAACCTCTGATCCTGAACTACATGGGCAGGTGGATGGAGTCAGACTTCCCAGCTGAATCTGTGTACAGTTCAGGGCAGGTATAGCAGCACGTGGGTTGCAGATTGCGTATTGCAGGATTGGAGCTCAAGCGTCTATCCTGTATTTTATGATGCTACAAATATAATTTGACTTCTTGTAGTGCTGGCTGTCTTGGTGCATATGGAATGTAAATGAAGCAAAGAGATGGGATTAAATGTGTAAATTTGGAATTGTTTTGGAAGGCAGTTCTGCTGGAAAACTTGCAAATATACAGGGAAAATGATAAAGTGTTAATAACAGGAATTATGTGAGGTTGCAGTATAAAGAATCATTGCACAAGGTGAGACTTGTCATTTTCAAAGGTAATACGGGGAGTAGGAAAAGAAATGGAGTAATTTACATATGAAAGGCAATGAAATGGGATGAATCAAAGTATGACTAACAAAGCGATTTAGTGAGATGTTAAGTTGGATGCAATGTGATTTTAAAAGAAGGGGGTAGATTTAGCTCAAAGCATTTAGTTCAAATTTAGATTTAGTTCAAAGCAAAATACAAAATAAGCAAAAGATTCTAAGTGGAGGTAATGTTTAGTAACAATATTTTCAGTGTAAAAACTATTGGGCATTTAATGATAATTTATTTAATTTTAAACCACCTTCTACATACATAAACATTCACATTTTAAAAAAAAAAAAAAAAAAAAAAAAAGGGAACAAGTTGCCAGGTTGTTGTAATGTAAAATAAACATTGAAAGGGAAAAAATAAAGGGGCCATGACTTTACAGTGTCACTGTAAAATAAACAATGAATATTTTACTGTGATTAAGCAATGTTGGATAAAATAAAAGATGAGTAAGACTGAGAGATAAAAAATTAAAAGAAAGTGTAAATACCACCTAGAAGCTAGAACCTTGTTCTATATGATGGGCAGAAAATTACAATAGTCTGGAGTTTATGAAAGGATATTAGCAATTGCCACTTGTTGGTGACCTAATATGGGACTAGTTAGATCACTGGTTAAATACAATGTTTGAGTAATATGTATCAAGGTTTTAGATCCTTTCCAGCGATTTTAGCTTTCACAGCTGACATGCTAAACATGTGCCATAAATTATCTGAAATTTGGGCAAATTCTTAAATGGTTTAAAGTAGTGGATTTCTGGCTCAGGATTTGGCCCTGTGAAAACAAAAGGTATACCTTATTTGTTGTATTCCTATGTCTGATTAGCAAGGCAAAACCTGCATACACAGCGTACCTATATTGTAATAAAATATGTGTACTTCTTTACCAATATCTAAATATAGAATAAGATTTTATTTTCTCATTCCATTGTTTCCCTCACTAAATGGGAAATACTGTTGTTTATTTAAAAAAAAGAAAAAATACTGATTCCTTTTTAGATTAGAAAAATATTCAAAATGAGCTCTGCACTACGGATTTGTATGCTGAGCCTGCCAGACTGTGAATCTTCATTATTACTGAGCTTTATCCTTGAGTACATAGCTTGCAATTCAGTTTGAATATTAAGTGTCAGGCTCAAATGCACTGGTGAGAGATTTGCAGCAGCCAGCAGGTTCCTGTTCCAACCTTAGAAGCCTTTGACCTCTCTCTTCATTGATAAGTGGTCTTATTTCACATGTGTCAGCTTACTGGTGTGAAGCTCCTGATGCTGTGAGTGATGGAGAAGGTACCATTACCTGCAGTTTGTGATTGTCGTAGTACACTAGGGAAGGTTACAGAGGAAGAAAAAGATGTGGGGAACTGGTCATTCAGAAATGTGGAGGAAAATGTGTGATGCTTACAAATCCGGTTCTTTTTCTACTTGGATATAGCACACCTAGAAAGAACTGTAGTTAAAAACCCCCTTTTTTTGTTTGCAAATTGCAAATCTGGGACAAATGGTTCAGCAGAGATGTATTCTGTGTGCCTGGGCTATAGGTTGCATCATTTATACTTGTGCTTTTTGGTCCTTTTTACTCCCATGAAAATCAAAATTTGATTAGCATAGGCAGAAATGTTTTGTAGGGTGTGTTGCTCTTCGGGAAAATCTACTGCTTTTCCTTGACACAGCTATGCTTCCTACTTTCTTTTCTTCTGATCAGAGGTGAGCATTTGAACTACGGTGTGGGATCCGCATAGACTTTCTCTGTACTATGACTCTACATTTTGCAGTCATAATCAATTATACACAGCTGGAAACAACAACAACAATAATTCTTTTGAAAAGAGACCCAGCCCAAGGTTCTCCTGTCTGATGTAAAATAAACACTAACTTCTTTTTTAAAATCAGTTGTAGTCATTATACCTAGCAGGAGTAAATCTACAAACCTGGAAGGTTTATATTATTTTACTGTTTGCTTCTTTTTCATACTGAAATCTTATTTCTTCGGAAACAGTAAGAATACTTTTGATAAAATTGGTAAAGGTACCTCATGTGCAAAGATAGAGATAACTTTTGCACTCTCTATAGAAATAGGCTTGTGGTGGGTCCCACGAACTGTATCTGGGATCCAGCATGGTTTATGTGGCATTTGGTGGGAACGCTGGACCCTTTCAAGACCTGATAACCTTACAAAAGCCAGTTTTCCTGAAGATTGGCAACTTGTTAGCTAACCCATCCCACCCCCTCTCCGTCCAGCGTGTCAAAGGATGCTTGTGTTTTCCCTGGTGATAAAAATTTCTTTGGATCAGAAAATGTGGAGTGTCTACCCACATTAGATTTTTGTCCACAAGAAACATGCTTCAGTCAGTGGAATATGCTGTACCCTCTAACTATAGTTTTTCTGTTAGGGCTCATAACTACTGCATGCTACAGCATTGCTCTCTCTGTGTTGCATTTTCCTGATCATGGTAATAGGTGCAGCCTAGAGTTGAGCTGTTTCTGTAACAATAATCATGTTGTAAATCACAAAGCTATTGGATAAACTGCCTTTTTTTTTTTTTTTTTTTTTTTTTTTTTTTTTTTTTTTTTTTTTTTTTTACTTTTGGCAACTTTACTTTCCCTTGTTATGGTCATTAATTTCAGGTGGTATTTATTAACATCTAAAACTCTTAAGCAATGTCAAAGTTTTCATTAAAAAAGAAGAAAAAAAATAGGCAAATTTACCATTCTTTTCTCTACATCTGTAATTTCTTTCAAAACTGCATAGCTTATACAGGCATGATTCATTTCTTGACCTATGATAGAGAGAGAACCATTAGTTTAAAAATGCAAAATGTAAAAACCCTATTCTGAAAGTATAATGTTCCTGCTTTTTAGTCTTTGTCAGTATCAGGGTATTCAGTGCTAAAAGCTCACCATTGGAATTGATAGAAGGACTTCTCTACACTTGCAGTTGATAACAATTAAGCCTTTTTCAAATTACTTGGTTGTTTTTGCATCTTCTTCGAATGCCGTGTTCACTTGAATTTGTGATAAATGATCTTCTGGTCTAGCGGGCACATGAGTTTATTACCATGGTTAAGCAGATGAGTAATCTTACTTATGGAATGGAATTGTTCTACCTGCTCAAGAGCTTTGGTGGAACAGCCTCTATTGCAAGAGAGTGAGGAGAAAAGAAAAAATTTTGAAGAAAAGTTCTAAAACTATTATTTGTTAAATAGTAGTAATTGAGAAACTTGGTGCCTGGGACTTTGCCACTTTCCTGCACTGACTGGGGAACTGGTTTTCCCCAGGCTCATGCATTTGTAGCAAGCTGTCTTTGCAGCCAGAGTTTTGAAAGATCCTTTTTTTTAAGGGACCTTTAAAAAGCTGTTCAAGAACTTAACACTAATAAAACAGTCAATACATAAAGTAGAGGGGTGGGTTGTTTTGGGGGTTTTTTGGGTGTTTTTTTTTTTCTTTTTTGGAACTGCTTTTGAAAATATTTTCAAAGAAACAAACCAATTTTTATTACTTTCTCAGTGTATGTAACTTTTTCATTAATCTTGAATAATTTACAAAGTTTATTTTTCATTCTTTCATACAGAGGTAGTTTTTACCTGTGTGTTTTATGCATCAGGAATAGATAAACATGTGGCTATATTTTTGGTGTAGCAGCCTTATGTTATCAAGAGCGCTTTTAGGTAGTCACATAAACATAATTCTCCCCATTCTGTTTTTACTGTACCCATCTCTCTCCATTCTCTGTCCAGACTATGGCTGGTAAAAAAAAAAAAAAATCATTGAAAGGATCTTTGAGATCTTTGAATGTCACTGCCAGTATTACAGATTTTTTTCCCTTTTTGAGCTGTGAGCTCTGGAAGTCTGGTATGTGCAATAATGTAATACATTTAATGATATTGCTCAGTCTTTGTACTTTGGGCAGTTTGATCAGTGTTATTGCAGGTGAAGATACACATTTTAACATTGTTTGTAGTGGCATGAAATGAGAGTAAGAGGTGTTCCAAGAAAGCAGTAGAGATAATTGATATTAGGTCATGATAAAACCTGTGGTCATTAATTACAAAGAAATATTTTGACAGCAAATAGTGGTGTTTGTAATTACAGTAGTAGTACTCTAATATGAGGAGAGGCTTGGTAGTCTGGCAAAGTGCTGACAGTTTGATGACTTCTCTCGAAAGCTTGAAAGCACTGAAGACTTTACTCATGCACACATCACAATAATTGATGTAAGGCATTTTTGGTGCGTAGCACTGTAAAAATATAATTTGACTAGGCTTTTTTTTTTTTTGAACTCTTTAAACCTAATTTGAGATAAAGAAGTAGAAACATCACTAAAAACCACTAAGGCCGGAATGAATCTCTGTAATATGTAGGCTTGGAAAGGAGGGGAATTACATGAAAAGACCACAAATTTTTCAGGTTAAACCCTCTAAAATTGTATTTCTTTTTTGAGAATTTCACTAGTAATTTGTGTGAAAGAGAATTGACTTTTGTTCCCGTGCAGAGGCGGTTGCCTRTGGAGGACAGGCAGTCTCCACTTAGCATGAGTTGTGTGCAATCTGTAAAAAATGCCAGTCATATTCTTAGCATCACCACCATTTAGGCAGTAAGATATTTTGATTATTAACTTGGGCTTTTTTTATAATTTTGTGAGAGGCTGAGGTTGTTCCTAAAGGACTATTTAGTATGTTGTAGAAAACAGTTTAAATTTTATTTCTTTATTGAGCAAGTGTTGAATTATGAAACAGAAAACTAAAATATTGGTAGGAATATAATCAGTGAAGTACTTCACAGTGCTTTTTTTTTTCCCCTCCTCTTACTTTTTCTCCCACAGTCCAGTTGATGTCTTCATGTATTGTTGGGACATTAATCTTGATAATGGCAATGGAATGCTATGTATTTTTGAAAAATGGATCTGAAATGAAACACCCAGTGAAGAAGTCAGTAGTGAGGTTTTGATGCCATTTGCTTTATCAGCCATGTCTACATCCAGATTTCCTACCTTACTGTAATTTCCATTTGTCCTTTCCCAATATTTCTTTCACTTTCATAATGTGTTTACTGTTATACTTAATATTACAGTTCTTATGCTGAAAATATTTAAACATCTGCATGGCCTCAGTCACAGGAATAATCATTTTGAACTCAGTGGCTTACYTTATATTTGAAAAAGTAGGTATTTTTGTAAAAGTTCTGGCAATGTCAGTCATCATCTCGGGGTAGGGGGATATACTGTGCAGATGATGCTTTTATCTCAAACGAGATATGGAAATAGAAGCAAAGATAGTTTGAAGATATCACAGTCTCGTTCTGTATTGCAGCCTGTAGAATGCTGCTGTACTGTAGGGCTCAGAGGAGGCACAAAGAACTTTTTTCACAGCATGTACAATATTTTTTAAATAATATTTTAACAGATCCGTGGCATTTTTACCTCTGTAATACAAGGCAGTTATGAATGTGGTGGTCATTACAATCTCCGTTGCACAGATGAGAAACTGTGTATGTTTCAGTTAATATGTTGAAGTTCTTATCTGTTACTGGTCTCTTGTCATCACATTGCACGGAATACTTACTAAGGGGCATAGCCCTGAAGATAGGAAAGTTATACTACAGAATGGTTTGCCAAAGGTCCAGGACAGAGCTGAAATCAGTTTTGTTCCCACCTTTCAGCTGTGTCCCCTCATTTACAGATACAAGCATACAGAATAGAGTATCAACCAACAAATATAATGCAGAGCACTAACATTTGGCCTTAATATTTCACATAAGTTCTTATGCCAAGAACAGCTATTCAGTTTCAAAGGCCATTTGGAAAAATCCCTACTCACATTCACCAAATCTCAGTATTTGTCCTCCTATCCCAAAGAAAACTTCCATGATTCCTGCATGCAAAAATATGCTCTCTGTACTCYTTGGATTCCAACTGTGCTGGATGCCATTTTACTTTTGAGACAAAAATTTACTTAATTTTGACAGATCAAACACTGAAACCTCATAGAAAATTATTTTCACAGGGYTTTACAGTATTCTTCATTTTACAGTGAGTATGTCCAGAATATTATTCTTTGCAGTGAATACTCTATATCCTATATGCGCRTTCTTGACTGTACTTTTGGTGTAGTTGGTTGTACTTTTCCCTTCTACATAAAGCTTTACTCTTTATGTTCTATCAAATGTTTTTCTACTCCTTGAGTTTCTTCTGTATCTACTTCACAGAGTACAGTCTGTGCTTAGTGCTTCATTCTTCCTAAGATTCTTGTCCTTTAGAAAATTGACTTAGGGCACCTTGCTTCCATCCTGCTCTTGTCACACAGACAACATTCCCTGGCGACACTGGGCCATCTTTCCATCACAGGACTCCCAGCAGCAGCACTCCTAAGAGGAAAAGTGAATCAATGAGAATCTTAATACAAATCTATCGTGAGGCTGGTGATTGTGATTGCATTGATTGCCAGGTTTAAGCACCGTGATTTCAAATGTAGATGTCCCTAGGGCCTGGTGTCAGCTGGCTGCTCCTGAAGAGAAGTGTTGTAGTTTAACCCCAGCTGGCAACTAAGCCCCACACAGCCGCTCACTCACTCCCCCCGCGGTGGGGATGGGGGAGAGAATTGGAAGGGTAGAAGTGAGAAAACTCGTGGGCTGAGATAAAGACAGTTTAATAGGGAAAGCAAAAGCCGCGCAYACAAGCAAAGCAAAACAAGGAATTCATTCACTCCTTCCCATCGGCAGGCAGGTGCTCAGCCATCTCCAGGAAAGCAGGGCTCCATCATGCGTCGTGGTTACTTGGGAAGGCAAACGCCATCGCTCCGAACGCCCCCGCTTCCTTCTTCTTCCCCCAGCTTTATATGCTGAGCGTGACCCCATATGGTGTGGAATATCCCTTTGGTCAGTTGGGGTCAGCTGTCCCGACTGTGTCCCCTCCCAACTTCTTGTGCACCCCCAGCCTCCTCGCTGGTGGGGTGGGGTGAGGAGCAGCAAAGGCCTTGACTCTGTGTAAGCACTGCTCAGCAGTGACGAAAACGTGCCTGTATTATCAACRCTGTTTTCAGCACAAATCCAAAACATAGCTCCATAGTAGCTACTGTGGGAAAAATTAACTCTATCCCAGCCAAAACTAGCACAAGAAGGGAGCCAGGAGCTGAGTCCATGCAGTCCATGCCCTCCCCCATGGGGCACAGCCCCACTGGATCTAAACACGGAGAGCAGAGCCAGGTACTGGAAACGGGGTCTGTCCATTGACAGCCCCAAGTGAGGTGGTGAACCAGGCCCAGGATCCATCTGGGGAGTCCAGTCAGGAGTAGCAGTTGATTGGGACACAGAGAGGACAGAGACAAGGTGACAATGTGGGTCTGAAGTCCACACAGGGGATAGGGCTAAAAGACAGACTGTGGAGAGAAGGTGCAATGTAGGTCTGGGGGGTTGACCCRGGAGACAGGCTGCCTACAACCCATGTGTGAGGTCCATCCAGGGCTGGAGATGGGTAACCCCACGGTATAGTTTAGGCCAGGGGCCAGAGCCTGAGAAATACTGTTTTTTTTCCATTGTGATAAGAAACCCTGTTCTGTCAAATACTCATTAGAATGATCACATTGCAAAAAACCAGCAATAATAAGGTGATGCTCAAGACTTATGATTAAATTTAATGGTAAAAAAGTGCAGCTATAAATGCTCAGTAAACGGTTTCAATCTATCTCTTTTAAGGCTAATCARTGCAGTGAGATTATCTACATCGAGTATGCTAGAATAAATATCAGATATAGTTCGTCGTATTCCAGTTGCGTTTCTTTTTTTCTCCTTTCCTCTTTTTTTAACCTGATGTTCTAAGGATTTCCTTTTAGTGCCTACGAACATCTCCTTTTGACAGACAGTGCAAATTAAAAGATATGGCTAGGCAAAGGAAACTGGAACCCAAATATGCCCCCTGGGTTTTCATTTACAGTTAGAAGCTACAGACACAATTACTGCTGACAGAAATTCAGAAGCCAGTGGCAGAGTGCATGTGGCAGTAGACTCATGCCAGGCAGTAATTGGGAAGATTATTTTTAATCAGAGCATATCCTACAGCCCAAACATTAGAAATCTCTTGTAAGGCTGACAGGAAATTAAACTGAGACCAAACAAAAAAGCCTCAAAATAGAAGTAATATGGTTAGAAATCTAATGATGGCAAAGCTCACTGCTTGTTGTATTTGGCTGTTATCTAAAGGGAGTGACTTTTAACTTGCAGCAACAGATATCATTGTTTAATTGCATTTTTAGAACAGAATTTAAAAATACCAGATTAGATCAATTTACATGTAGGCTTTTGATAAAGGTGTGAAGCAGTAGATGTTAAGTCAGGCTTAGTAATTGTGTATATGTATTAGTAGCAATTTTTATTATTGCTTTGGGTTTTTTGTTTGGTTTTTTGTTGTTTTTTTTTTGTTTGGGTTTTTTTTTTTTTTTTTTTTTTTTTTTTTTTTTTTTTTTTTTTTATTAATTTATTTAATATAATGCTTAAGGGAGCTACTTCTATGGAAAAATAATATAATGTCTGGGATACTCTTGAAATGCCCAGGTATGGTAACCATTTATGAAGCCCGAATGGCCTGGGGCTATCTTTTTCAGTGACCCTGCAGAATGACCTCTGCTTGTTTAGGCTGCCTGAGCTGACTGCCCTGAGGGAGAAGAGACCAGGGTACTCTTGGTACTTGTCTACGCACCTGAAATTTTCACCTGAAAACACAACTTTTCCATTTTAAGTGAATCTTAAAACATCATCTTCTTTTTACGTCTTCTTTTACATACATGCTTCGTTATGTACATACTTCTAGTTGACTCTCAAGTTTTCCTTTTCTCAGAAAAGAAAGACCGGAGCAGTGCAGAATGTTGGTCTGACAAAGGGTGTTGCTGTTCTTGTATATGCCTGTCACATACAAATGGTGTAATACCCGATGCAAGCAGAATGTTGCTAATTGTATATTTATTTCTGTGTGATAGGAATGCAAAACAAGAGCCTACTTCTTGTTTTGCTAAGATATATGGCAGTTGTGGAAAAGAAAATTTAGCATTAAAAAACGCATATTGTGTTTCTCTACAAGGCTGCTTTTAGCTGTGTGGACAGTCTTAATGACATTTCATGTCAGTGGAAAGAATAATAAGGTATAACATCAAAGTCCATCATAGTCAACTAGGTTATCTTGAGGCTTGTAAATAGGATTTTATCAGAATGTAGGGTTTTTTTCCACAAAATTATTAGCATTTTTCAGCTGTATTTCTTTCTACTGAAAATTGCTTCATATAATCATATGAATATGGCTGAAAAATCTTGCTTGTTGTTTGGATATTACCTGAGTAGCTAAATTATTTGTTACAGATAAAGTATACTTCGTAATGTATGCAGTTTCTGCAAAGTGGTCTACACGAGACCTGGAAATACAGTAATGTACTGTGTCATAGCTAGTGGAACTTCATCATTGTGCGCCTGGTTTGCAAGAGCCTCCGGGTGCACTGCACAAGGAGCTTTCCTTAACTGGCTTTTATTATGTAGGGCGGCTACACTGGTTCAGGCAAACTAGTATACGGACTGGTTGTGGAGAAATCTTTACAAACCTTTGTAAAGCTTGTAAATGTGCCACTCTTCCTTTTGTCCAACAGTATGGTAAGAAAGTACCTTCAGTGGTGGTACAGAGTACAGGGCTGTGGGTGGAGTTCCACTCTTGTTTTGGCAGGTGCTTTTAGACCATTTGTTTTGAGGAAATCCTCTCTTTGCTTGTCATATTCAGATTGCTAAATATTTTAAAGAATGTCTGCAGTCAGTAGAGCACAAAACTTTAATATTTCTATGTGGAGGAAATTAGAGAGGAATTATATACTGCTGTAAAATTAGGCAAAATGAATAATTACTCTTTGGTTAAATATTATAGCCAAGTTTTAGAGGTAACTACTTTTACAGTTTCTCATGCATTTGCTGTGATTTAATACAGCAGTACTTTGTAAATTACATACAACAGTATATTCTTAATTTTTCCTGGAGTTGCATACATTCTTAAAATTCTGTATGTCTTATTTCTGTGTGTATTCTGAGTTTCCTCAGTCGCTACAGTGTGCAAGTGCAGGATAAATAAGGAATACTAGCAGTAGCAGTTGGGAGTATAATGTTTCTAAAATTAATGATAGGTAACGTTATGCTAAACAGGAAGTCTGCTAGGATTGAGTGGTCAGATAGAAGTCTTTCAGAAAAGGAAAATTAATGTACTATAACCTCAGTGAGGTAGCATTTTAATCAGTATGAAGTCTAAAAAATGAGAGTTTGCATTTGAAAAATCACAGTGATTTCAAATTGTGAAACACAAGTACCCCTGATGCAGCCTTCTTACGTGAGCTGCCTTTTCTATAGTATTTTTACGTGTATATGGTTCATTTTATTTCATAAACACAAAGAAACTTGTGTCTTCAGCTCAGAAATTGATTAACGTGGGTTTTTTGGCGGTAAGACAGTTGCAATTACTGCAAGAAGCTTCCGTGTGAAGTTGGATCTTACTTTGATGGACACTCTCCTAATGATGGTCCCTGCTCTAAGGAGACCAAAATGCAAGTATGTTTTCTGTTGCTAATTGTCACTTTTTCAGATTCTGAAGTTGTTGGGGTTTTTTTATCAGTATGTGCGATAGTTGCAATATTGCCTGACATGCTTATAGAACATGTACCTTTCTGGTACTGGTTCTTGTTGTTGTTATTTATCCTCAAGTGCATTAGAGATAGCCACTACTGATGTTTGATTTACTGATTTTGTTTGTTTGTTTGTTTGTTTACAATGAAATCACATATAAGGAATAACACATTTTGTGAAAAAATATTCAATATATTTACTGTTTGGAATTTTATTGAAGTGGATAAAAAGTATATTAAATTTGCCTACAGAATGTTTTGGTAATACATAGAYCTAGGTGTGTATTTTCTTTGAAGACTCAAAATATGTACAGTGTTTCTATTTTCAAGAGTATTTGTATCTGAGAGTATATACTACCATTTGCACATGGAAATCAAAAATGCAGGTAGGGACAATCTGTTATGAAAAACATGGCTTAGCTTACTGTAACTTCTAAAATTCAGTGAATAATTCAGTAAAATATTAGATGTCACCAGCTGCTCGTCAATAAGAAAAAGTGGCATGGAATAGAATGTTACCCTATTCTAATTCTCAGCTATGTGCATGTATAATGTATTTTGGATGGCCCCTTTTGTTTATGTGTTTTATGATCATTTTTCTTTTTCAAAATTGCTTGAAGTTTTCAATTGAAAAATACACAAAAAGTAAATCACAGTTGTGCGTTCCTATTGAAACAGAAACCTATACTGGGGAAAATTTTGAACTATGGCAGGGTAATTGCATGTCTGTTTTAGTAGGTAAGTTCATAATGCAAATGTAGGATTTAGGTTTCAAATAAATTGCAAACTGCCTGGAAATTTTTACGGTCCATTGCATGGTTAATAAATAATAAAATCTTTGTTGGTATTTGTGAATCAATAAGCAGATTTTGCTGTTCTGCTTTGTACTACAAGAAAAATGCAATTATGACCCAATAATGTATGCAGTCTTTCTTGTGAAAGCCCAAATAATTATCAGTTTGTTTTTTTTTTTAACAAGTTTTTACAACACTTTGAATCTTAAAGCCTACCTTCAGCCTTCCATGGGTGCAGGGCACAAATGTGATCTCCTTTGAATCTCTCATTTACAGTAAAGAATGTATTTTTCTTTTCTTAGGAAACTACACAGAAGCCCCATGCAAGTGGTGCCTATTGTTTTCATGATCGGAGCCTTCTTTCAGTAAGTGCACTGATTTTTATTGTTGTTTGTTTATTTTATTTTCCTTGGAATTCGACTGAAATCTCTGTTGTGCTGTCATAATGAATAAAGAAATACTTTGGACTTCACAACTTGCCATGTTGATGCTGGATCGCAAGACTAATAGACCATAAGTACAAGACCTGATACCTTTTAGTCTTCAGTGAACAACAACTTGCTAGTGACATGCTTAGAAAATAATCTTCCCTGTTCCTGGCCATAGGTTAAAGTGCTTTTCTCTTGTATTTCCCTTTTACATGTTAGGGTTATGTCACTATCATATTTATTTTACCTTTGACTGATTGCCTCAGAAAGAAATGACTTTGTATATAGATTAGTCACAGACACTTTTTCCCCTTAGAACAGCTATGGGTAATTCATCATGCTTTCCTTTTTAAATGCACCCATAATGTCAGAATAGGGAATATCATGAATTAAGCTCCAAAATCTATAGGACATGTGAAAAAGTATTTGTGCTGATTAATTTTTCGCTTTTTTCCTTCCTGAGAGGAGGCTTTCACATCCAAACTGTTTGTTGCTCTTTCGTACTTGGAATTCATTTTTTCTTGTAAAGTTTTTCGTTTTAACACATACTTAGAAACAACATTGATTAAGCACTTTTTAATCAGGATATAACTTTCTATACTTGTAATAATAAATACAGAAGTATCAGAAAAAACTTAAGTGTATGATTCTTGGTAGGTATGTATGTGGTACTTCTCAAACAATTTTTAATTATCCTCTAACATTTTGTATTGGGTAATAAGCACGGCTTGTTCTGTATTGGGCTGACTGAATATATTTATGTTTTGTATAGATTTATAATTATACTTTTCTTTGTTCTATGTGTAGTAAGTAAAGAAGTTGCACATGTATATTGAAAAAATAATAGGCTAGGTTCACTTTTTTGTTCAAATGTATTAATATTAGTAGTCGAGTTCTGCCCCAACACACAAAGTTTGATGTCATTGAAAAAATTAGACGTATGGTCCTTGTTAGAAATAAGAAGAGTTTTATATTTATTCTCCTACACTGAACACAATCTTCCTCTTAATGTCTTTGAAAAAAGATTTCATTATTTCAAAAAGACTGCCTGGCTTACAGGATTTAAAAAAAAAAAGCCTGTTCATCTTGAGGACACATTTAAATCAATTCTGTAGCGCTCAGCATGCTTGTTGCTTTTAGCTTTTCCTCTGTCACAAACAGTATTTTCTATCACAGAATAACCTTACAGCTCTTAGCAGAATTTGATGCAATTGACAGCTTTAGTTAGAAAAATTCTGGTAAAAATTGCAAGAATGAGGTTGGGGTTTCTAACCCATGGGAGACAGTGGTCCCCGAGATAATTACTGGCATGTTTTTAGGAAGCTGACATTAATTTGACTGTGAATATAGTGCTTCAGTATCTATAAATGTAGCTGAAGGAAAAGATACTCATCTTCCTTCAACAAGCTAAAGCAGAGATTTGGGATATATGACAAGAAAGAAGAAGAAAATACTCATTTGGAATTTGGGGAAGGTTTAATGCTGCCAAATCTCAACGTGCACAATTGGTTTTATTATTTTCCCTTGTGATCATAACCTAACCAGCACAATGAATATCAATCAACTTCTAGGGCTAAGAGGTCATTTTTTTACCAAGCTGAGACTGAAGTCCAGCATGTTGCCTGGTAACAGTCTATGTAGATGAGTTGGCTCTTAAGTACACCATATGGCTGGGCGTTATGCCCTATTCACCCGTGACATGGTGTACACATGTAGTACATTACTGATTATAAAATGGTTTGTCCCATTCCCTTATTTAGAAGAAGCATTTAAAAATAGCAATACCAGTCCACCACAGACGTGTTAAGGTTATGGAACTGTATGTAATGAAACAAATTTCTGTCACAAGTGTCAAAAACCCCATGTAATAATCACAATAAATTTTGTGTTCAGTATGCTTCAGTTGAATTTAAGTATAATTTCTAGCTGTGGTTGCTTTACAGTATTTTTCTATTTCATTTTGATAGATAAATATATTGAGGTAAGTATAGTTTTAACAGTTTAATTACAGAGAAATCTTGGATTTTAAAATTCAGTTTTGTAACGTAGTTGGTTGATTCTGCCAGATAGCCTATGGATTTATTTGGCATTTGACCTTCTATTAATTGTGCAATAATGTCTACAGTACTCAATCAAAGCTGCAGTGCATTGAGCAAACCAGTAAACAAAGCAATAAAAGACAGTTCCAGAAAAAAAACAGCTAAAAATAAACAGGACAGGCAAAGGAGATAGAATTGTCCCAAATATACAGTAGGAAATCAAGCACAATGAGTGACTGGCAAGAAGTTTGTAGCAGAAATGGACGTAAAACTTAGATCAGCAGAGTCCTCACTCATTCCCTTAACTGGAGCATTTTTCCCATTCCATTGTCACAAACTGGAATTCATTAAGGCGGGAATACTGCAGAGTGCAGTGTTAGGCAGTAGGACATGCCATGATCTCCATGCTCTGGCTGTTGTATGCCGGTTAAAATTGAAAGTCGGGAAATGGGATTGATCTTGTGTGTCATGACAATGATCTGCACAAGTGCAATGGAAAATCATTGACTGGTATCCCAGTTCAGAAGGCTGGACAGTTAGCAGTGGTTATGTTGCATTTCTCTGTGTCTAGCTTATTTGGAAAGATGAATTATTGTGCTTAGCTCTCCCCTACGCAACTCCCTTGCCTAAAGCTATAATTCTTTGGCAAAGAAGCCATTTCTTTTTGGCATTCCACCTAAGTTCTCTGAAAACAGTTCAGGAAAAAAGTAGAAGAAAGCTGTTATCTTTTCCATGTTTTGCAGAAAGCTTATACAATTGCTTTTTGAGAGAAAAGTTCTGTATACTTGCCCATTCTATTGTTTTTTCTTAATCTTCAGATTGTATATAGCTGTTACATAGCTTGATAAACATACTGTAGTTAAGTGGTCTTCTTGTTTTATTACTAACACATTTCCTTGGCTAGAAATTTCTAAGGTAATAGAGAAAGGATGAGACAGTGGTGCTGCTCCGTGTTAATCTGATACTTGCATCCTTTGGAAGATCTGCCATGACTATCCGCATTTTAAAACCTGGTAGATGTAAATGCATGTATGCAGATACGCTGTCCGTGTCAAAACAGTCTCATCTTCACTTCTCCTACAGCCTGTCAGTGACACAAAACTAGTTGCCGTGCTGTAAAGGCCTATAAAGCCATTGAAAGAAAGGCATTTAAAATAATTTTTCCTAATTTTAGAGCTGTGTTTTCCTTTGAATTGTAAACATGTTGAAATAAGTAACAGAAAAATAGCTATTACTGCATTAAAAATATTTTATTATCAGGGATTATGGGTCCTTTTTTCCCCCTCATTAAACACATCTTTTAGAATTGTTAATACAATAAATCTGTTTTCCAAAACAACATAGCATGCCACAGAAGAGTCTGAGGAGTTCAGTATGATCTAGGGATTTCTACCTGAGAGGCATGAGCAAAATAATTGTGAAAGAGAGCTTTTATAAAAGATCGTAATTCTCTTAGAAATAAACCAGTATTATAACCGTTTTCTAATAAATGTGTAAGGAAAAAAGATTTTAATGATTATAGTCTTATTTATTCATCTCTCTGTATTCTAATGTAGCCTAAATGATAGTATTAGTCTAGAGAGTTGAGTATTTTTAAAATTGCAGCACTTTGAATTACTGATATCTGTGAAGTATAATAGAAAAGGGTTGAAGAATGGTAGTTAGATAATGTAAATGAAGCAGTAAGTTCTGCTCCATTACTTCATCTGAGCTAGGATGGGGAATTGTTTAGTTGTTAGTATCTGCTCCATTGTCATATTATTCATTGTTGTTTTGCGTATCTTCAAATATCTTCAACAGTTATTGTAGGACTTCATTAAGGACCAGAAGCAGCGAGGCGTTTACATGCTCCTTATGATAAGCAGGAGAATACTCTCATGGATGTTTTTTCTTCAGAAAAAGCTTAGCTAAAGTAGCTAAGCCTGACCTGTGTTTGAATTTTTCTAGTGCTGGTGCAAGGTAATTCAGTTTTAGGTGGTTGATTTGTAATATTACTTCTCCATTAGTTAGACACATGTTTAGTTAGATATGATCTTTAACTCTTTCCTGCATAGGGAACTCAATATCCTACCTTTGTTTAGTTGTTTGGTTTGGTTTGGTTTTGGCTTTTTTAAGTCTGCATGGTTTTAAGTCCAAGGTTTACCTTCTTTCATTTCCCGTAGAGGAAGAAAATGTTGTTTTCTTTTGTTGGGTGTCGTTAATTTGAAGTTTATATCAGTAAAATCTCTAATGATCTTAGACAAAAAGAGCAGTTATGTGGTAGCGGGTGTACATGAATCACTGTTAAACCACTGCTATAATATATGTTTACCTAGATTGTAAAAGGGCAGGGGTTTATGTTTGTACAAGCTACAAATCAGAGTATCAGTCATCTACTTTTGATTTTACAGGTGGTTATGCTGCTCATTTCACTTAAATCATGATCTTCCTACATAAATAAAGGAAGACACTGTCCTTGGTTAGATTGTGCTTAATCACTGCTGCAGAGAATTATATATGCATTTATTTGAGCATCTAAAGAATTCAGAAGTTACTCTTTCAAAGCAGGTTCAAGAGCACAAGGCTTACTGAAATTGAATAGGACGTTTTGAAAACAAGAGACAGACTCCTAACACAAGTGGGGTTTTTTTGGAAATACTACCCTAGATTATTGTGAACTATAACTCCGAAAGGAAAGTTAGCTTTGTAATTCTGTCTTGGTTATATACAAATGTACATGTAAAGAAATACCTGACAATTCCTTCTTTTCTCCTTCCTCTCTTTTAAGAATGCAGTCAGTATTTCTTTCTGATGGATTCCTCTGTGAACTTTCTAAATCCTGCATCTTTCTAAGTGGTGTTTTGAGTCTACCAAGTAAAAGCTGTAGGGGTTGAATATGGATTAACCTTAGGATCTGAATTTGCTGTACGTAGCAGCCTGTTTTCTGATACTACTGAGATACTTCCTTCATAAACATTATGTTGCAGACATTTTCTTATTCAGGCATTATGAACATTTTCACATGCATGTAAACACTTAGCTTAGAATAATTCCATTGGCAATTGTATGCACTCTGGATATTCTCCAGATTACAGCATTAAGATGTTTTTGATCGAGTTCATTTCCATAGCGTTGTGGCATTTAAGAGATATCAAGTCCTAAAATTCCTGTGAGATTAGTATGTGTTATTATCTCTTTATTACAGAAGGAGAAACCAGAAAATTGAACAGCCTGACTGATGTGCCAGGAGGGGGAGTATAGCAGAGCTAGGATTTGAATTCATATTTCTCAAATCCCAAATCATTGCCTCCGTTACTGGACCATCTTTCCTCCTGCTCTCTCTCTAATCCAATACCTTTTATTGTTAATGATTTTTACATTTAACAAGTGAAAAAGAACTTACAATTTCATGCTCTCTCCTGTCTAATAAAAAATTGAAAATTTTCCTCAAGAAAATCATGCAATTATTGGCAAAGTCCTACCAGCATAGCTCAAAGCTAATTGAAATTTAACAGTCCTCATGATGACCTGGGTCATGTCAAGGGTGTTAGCATTCTTTAATAAAGATATACACTTGATACTTTTTTCTTTTTCTTTGAAGAGCTTACAGACTTCTGTAACTTACTTCTGATAATGCTAATTATGCAAAGTGAAGGTACAGTCACTGCAAGCGCTTGGGTAGTTGAGTATAGCGAATGTTGTTAAATGTAGCAATGATACTCTGGGCTTTGGGGTGTGTTAGCAGCCCAGGATTCCTGGAGGATTCATTTCTGTGTTGCTGTGTTACTGCTGCTGTATGTTAGTGTGTTGCTACATCTTCAGCACAGTTGCTGCCAGAGCATAGCTAGTTCAGGTAGGGCTGTCTTAGGGAGCGGCAAAGCCATGAGCCTGTAGCAGTGCATGCATGCAGAATTTTGCAGTAAATGCTTGGTAAGTCAGGCCTATATTCAGCGGGGAGTCACTCTGGCCCTGCACATGATGCATTCATAGTCAATCTAATGCCACAATATTTGGCTTTTTGTGCACTGTGTGTTGGATCAGAGATCCTGCTGAGCTATGTCTGGACGCAGCACTGAGCACAGGTGTGATAGCATATTATTGTTTCAGTGGGGAGTATCTTCACTGCTACTGTTTGTGGAGATGAACAGGATTTTTGGATTGTAATAATTGGATTAGATGTGGGGGAAAATTTAATTTCCTTTTTTTTTTTTCCTGTTACATTTGAGGTTAGTTACTGAGTTGACAAGTCTGTGTTGTAACATGGAATTCCTGCATAGCTCGTGCACAACCAATAAACAATATGCTATGTGAGAATTTTTACTGATCCTGCAAGATATGTTAGAAGTTATATAACTGATGGCTCTTTAAATTTTGAATATGGGATGGCAGGTTTGAAAATGTATCTTCAGTGAGGAAGGAGAATGCTAGGAAATAAGAACAAATCTGTTGATGTAAAATGAAATGTTTATTCTTATTCTGCATAGTTTAAGAGATTTAAAAAGATGAAACAGCRTGTGAGTTTGACAGAATACATTTGTATTTGGCAACATTTACTCTTCCTTCAGGATTGTTTACTACCTTCAGAAATTGAACTGTACCTTTCAGAACTGCTTTTGACTGTGGACCTTTGTAGAAGCTCACTAGCAACTATGGGAGCATTCTAGCGCTGATCACTAGCATTTAGCAATTTGGGATTTCTCATGAAATACATTTACAATGTTAAGGCATTAATGAGAGAGATTTGTCTGTGACTTACCAAAATCATTGCACACTAATCATACAGGGCAAATTTGGGCAGATTGATCAAAGAACAGAGTTCTTCCCTGTGTATGCAGAGGGAGGAAAGCTGCCCGTACCGCTCTGTGACAGACGGTATGCTGGCATGTTTTAACTTCGCTCTAAAGAAGCGGTTGGCCAAGTGCTTGTTAGATGAGGCAGGTCTCAGAGAGTAGCACACAAGTCATATTCAACTACCATATACTGTATTTCAGTCTTGGATTTATCTTCTTTATACTGACAAAATCAAGAAGCCCATTTACCTGTATGTGGTGAGTTGACCCTGGCTGGCAGGTCAGCCCCCACCCAGCAGCTTGCTCACTGCCCCCAGTGCAATGGGGGAGAGAATTGAAAGGGTAGAAGTGAGGAAAAAAAACTTATGGGTTGAGATAACACAATTTAATAAGTGAAGCAAAGCTGTGTGCGCAAGCAAAGCTAAATAAGGAATTAATTCTCTGTTTCCCATTGGCAGGCAGGTGTTTTGCCATTTCCAGGAAGGCAGGGCTTTGTCACCTGTAACTTGGGAAGACAAACGCCATAACCATGAACATTCCCCCCTTCTTCCTTTCCATGAGCTTTTATTGCTGAGAACATCATATGTTCTGGAATATCCCTTTGGTCAGTTCAAGCCAGCTGTCCTGGCTGTGTCCCCTCCCAACTTCTTGTGCACCCCCAGCCCACTGGCTGGGGAGGCAGAGTGAGGAAAAAGAGGAGAGGAGAAAAAAAAAAAAAAAAAAAAGAGATGTCAGAAAACACAGGAAGAGATCATAAGCTGCACTGGATGGCTAAGGAGGCACAGAGAGGAAAAAAAAAAAAAAAAAGAAAACCTTGAGGCTGTGCAAACACTGCTTAGCAATAGTCTGACAATAGCAGTAACACTGGTGTGTTATCGACACTGTTTTAGTCACAAATCCAAAACACAGAACCATATGGGCTGCTATGAAAAGAATTAACTCTATCCCAGCCAGACCCAATACACTATAAAACCGCTGCTTTTCTTGTTCTTCACTGTGAAGTTTCTGCTTCCTTCATTTGCACCCCAGAGGAACAGAGTTTTACGAGCACATCTGGAAAAGAGACAAAGTGGTGCAATAGAAACACTGGAGGAGTGGTGGTTTTGTTTGTTTGAGGGTTTGGGTTTGTTTTTTTCTTATCTTGAGGGATATTTTGCACAGCTAAATGACCCAGTAAAAAAAAAAATATATATATTGGGTCTACACTGAGAAAAGATTGATCTGAAATCCTTCACAAATTATGTTTTTATCAAGACCAAGTTTTTGTGTGGTATTGATTTTTAGATCTGCACAGTCTACAAGTAATAAAAGTTGCAGAGGCAAAATAATTTAAGGTGGTTTTCTGTCTTTTGTATAAGCCAGGTTAGGATATTGAAGTACAAATCAATTGCTTTGCTACTCAGATTCCTTGAAACCCAAAAGAAAATTTCAGCATGAGTTACAGTTTCCAAATGTTTGTATTTTCTGGTTCTGAGTCTTATCCTACAGGCAATAGGGCTTGTTTTGTCTGACAAGCTTTTCTGCAACTTAGTCACTAGTAATACAACAGATAGCTATAAAGAAAAGCATGCCTACAGGAGGCAGAATCATCATAGATGACTCCTAACAGCAAAAATGTGAAATATAATTATGCGAAAAATCACTTGCAAATAGCAACATCTAGCAACATCTACACAGGATTAAATCTGAAGGTACAAGGGCAATGACAAAGTGATAGCACTCCCATCTATTTGTGGCTGGTCTGTATTCTCTTACATGCACTGATGCACACTTTCAGAGATGATCAGTTTTACTACTAAAACATTGGGAATATTCAGACGATAGGATCTGAATGTATTAGGGCAGAATCAGTTTCATAGGGGTGGCTTTGTCATTTAAGGCAGAAATTCTGAATACATGAATTGTGGGGCTTCAAGTAGTACTCATCTGGAAATACTTCATTCTAGCTCTTAGCTACTGATGAACGTGCTAATGAACTAAAACAGATATTACAGAAGTAATTTTATGGCAGATCAATGCAATTTCTTATTACTGGCTCAGGAATGTTAATTTAAGGAATGTGGTTAGGAGGATATAGATTTACAACCTACAGGTGTGCTTAAAACAATATACTCCATGTTTATGTAATAGGTTGTGGGGAAAAAATTGTTCTTTTATACTTGATGTTTAACTACCATAGAAAACCTACATTTGCGTAACTTGATAAATATCATTACAGCTAGGGTTTTACTTGTGCTTTATTGTGTACCAAAGGGAGAGAGCAGAAGAATTCTTAAGAGAGTATTTGTAGAGCAGCTCTAAAGTTCACTTGTTGAAATGCTGAAAAGATTTTGTACCATCTGATGTGCAGTTAAATGAGATACAATGATTCTTTGTAGTTTTGGGGATATTTGTAGCATGTTCTGGTTGTCCCTAAAAGCCACTTCAATGTAATATGATACAACTCTTTAATGATTCATATTCTTAAGGAAAATGGCCCATATTTAAATTGGCTCTGGTTGTGTCCACAGTGTGTCTACCTGATGTCAATAAATTATTTCCTTGGGACCATTGGCCCCAAATGAAGGTCCTTGTAAACAGCCCCCTAACTAATGCCTCTCTGTGATATCCTAGGACTGCCTCCATAGTTTCTTGGGAGACCTTTACTATTGTTCTAAGTGGTCTGAAAAAGTGGGGAAATTACCACACATACTGTTTTGTCTCCACCCAGTGTGGAGATTTCAGTAACAGTCTGCTCCAGGCTCATCGCCCGCCTTCTTCTTTCTGTTCCATCCCACTTCTCCTCCTCATGGGATGTTTCTCCTGCTTCCCTCAGGTCTGGGAATGAAGTCCTACATGGATTCATGCTTCATTCCAGGTGGAGATATTGTCCTTTCCTTATGTACTTTCTGGGCTCGATGTTGAAGGAAGAGAGGGGAGAAAAACAGCATAACCTTCCTATTGTTTGTAGTGTAGGATGGAAAGCATAGAAGTCCTAAAAAGTATGGAAAGGCCACTCTAACCTGAAAATAAGCCTAATTCCATAGACTGCTGTTCTCTGCAGTAAAGTCAGGAAGGTTCTCATACAAAGATCCATTCTTTATGGGGGGGGGTGTGGATAAACTGCTTGAACTGAAGTGTCAATGGAAGACCTGGGAAAAGGTTGAACTGGAAGGCAAAAAACACGTGCTGATGACACAATTATTCAAGAGAAATCACATAGAATTGCAGAAGGATTTCACAGTATTGGGTTAGTGGCAGATGAAATAGTCGCTGATAAATGGGCATGTAGTGCAGATAGCAAATATAGGTTATACTGAGAAAAGAGGAGTTGGGTTCATTGTAAAGATAAGGAGGTCAGTGGTAAAATGCGGCCAGAACCAGAAGAGAAAGGTAACCTTACACACACTTCGGTAGCATAGCCTAGAGATTAGGGTCTTCCTCTCATCACAGAGAGAAGTGATGGAGAAATTTTAAGTGCACATCCAGTGAACCAGGAGGCTAAAGTGTAGTGAAGGCAGATCCGCTAGTATTTCACTGGTATGACTAAATGGTGAATTTTTACAGCGAAGGGGGTTTATAGGTAGAAGTCCATGGGAATCTATACTATTTGGTGTGTAAAAAGGACAAAATACTGACATAAATTTCTGTTGAGACAGGATTATTCAGAACAGACAAAACTTAAGACTGACTGGGAAAGTGCAGAAAGCTGAAGGATTAAGTGACAGAATAAAATTCACTTTCAGAATTTCATAATAGATGGAAATCTGTTCTCAAGGAGGGAGTGCATGACTATTACTGCTCAGAAGCCTTTCTTGGAAACATCACATGGAGTTCTCAGAAGCATTAGTTCAGTGTTTGACAGCTGTCAAAAAAAAAGCAAATTGAATATTCAGCAATTTTCAGGAAAGGCATTCAGTGCAGAAAATATAGGACTGTCTCTGCTGGAGTTTGCATTGGTCTTACATGTCCTCACTGTAAGCAGTTCTGGTTACCCTGTGTCTCAAAAAGGTGTAGTCCAGGGTAAGGTGAAAGGAATGATCAGAGGTATGGAATAGCTTCTATACAGGGAAGACGTTAAATACGTGCTAGAGCTCTTTACCTTGGAAAAGAGTTGACAGGCAAGTGAAATGGGAGAACAGTGATAGATTGACGTTATTATTGATATTGATTTGAATATTGATATTATAATGCTATGACTCATAAGGCAAGGATTATGGACTAAGTAAAATGATCAAGCAATGACTCATGAAAAGAATGGGTTTTTCATGCTGTATAATACTATTCTACAAAGTTTTGCCGCTGGATATTTTAGATGCAAAAAATGTAAGTAAGTTAAGAGTAACTGTATTGCAAAYTACTGTGGGAAAGACTGATGCTTATATTCTTTCATAAACATTTAATACTGATCATTGTTGGACAGAGTGTATTACTTTAAATGATGCAATCCAGTTAAACAGCTCTTCTGTTCATATAGATATTTTACCAGATGTGAATCTTAATGATTATTTATTAGGACATCTGGAAAAGGGAGATTTCTTCATCAGTAATTTCCAATGTTTTCAGTATGCTGTTTGCTTGTTAGTCCTGACTTCCACCTAAAATTGTCCCGAAACATTGGGCTGCCCTGGGGGTTGTGCTGAAATTTCTCTAACGTACGTTCTGTAGAACTGTTTAGAAACTGTTTGATAGAAGACAGTTGTCTAGAAGACTGATTCAATCAGAATCGGAAAGCATTAGCTCATTATTTAGGTATTTTAGGTCAATAACGGTAGAAGTGTTTAAAACTGTAATGCAGGCTTTGAAGCTTTCTTGTAGTACTGCAAAGATCTCTCAACCTGTAACATAATGTGTGGATTTCTTTTTCTGTCTTATATGAATATGCACTGTGTTTTCCACATTTTATTTGAAAATATAGATTGTGATATTCAAAGTTTTTTATATTAAGTGTGAACTTTGCATCTCTGCTTAGCTAAACAGCTTTTAAAAATAACAGCTTTCATCTCCTTACGCCCATTGGCCCAGGATCTGACCTGCCCTGTTTGTAAAATGAAGGTATGGTGACATTTATAAAGATTCAGAAATCTCTTAACTGGAATGAATAGTCCTTTTGTCTTCAGATTGCTGACTTGTTGGGAGGATTTTGTCTTAATTATTCTTAAATTCCAGTCTGTGTATATGGTACACTTACGTGAATGATTTAACTGAAATCGGAGGTTATTTATGTTAATAAAGCCATGCGTGAATGCAGACATTAACAGGCTTGGTGCTCTCTTGGGGACTGGTGGCTTGACAAAGCTTTACTAAAATCTTACTTTGTGCCTCTCTTGAAGTGATTTCTTTAAATTATTTTCATTCTCCTTAAACACATATGGTAAGCTACATGAGGATGTTTGTACTGTTTCTCCTGAGAAATTTTAAACATTTTCTCTGATAGTGTTAATGGATGCTTAGAATGTTTTTCATGTGCGTATGCTTCTCTGAAGATTCAGGATCCTCTTTCAAGGCTGCCTGCCTAAAACAAGTGAAGCGTGGGAAGTCTCAACTTAAAACTTGTGTGTTTCTGAAACTTGCAAACACATGCAAACTGTCTAGGAAAGAGCAAACAACTTAGAGCGTTATTAGCAATTGTGTGATAGAAAACAAAAAGGTGATTATRGCATCTTTTTGTAAGATTTCTGAAGTGCATAATACTAGGTAGTAGCCACATTTTCATATTTAAGAAAAAAATTGGTTTCAGTATCAGAAAGACTTAAAATGCAAAATAATAATGAAATAGTCCTTTACATCTTGGGAGTGACATATTTCGTCTGACCTCTGATGTATGTATGGCATTAGAAATGTATTTATGAATTTAGTGTGTAACTCCTTGTTATGTTATTTTTGTATACAAAAATTGTAGTGTATCTGTAAATATGTAATAGGAAATTTAAAGATAGGAATCAACATTTATGATATTCACTGGCTTTTAAAATGTATTTGTTGAATTATGATGAAAGAAAATTATTTAATTCTTTTAAAGTAGCAGTAGCTTTTGTTGAAAGCCATTTTCTGCTGAATTGAATCTGTGCATGTTATTTTAGATTCCAAAAGGTTTTATTAAGGATATATGAGTGCCTTGTAAAAATATGGTGTGTTTTAAATTCAAAACATGTGCTACAATCTTGAAATTTGGGTCACCTTTTATATAAGGTATCTTTGAAAGCATCTAATTTGATTTTTCATATATTTTCTTTTTTCAGTTTTTGCTGTAAAATTCACTTTTGACATACTTTTAATTTTGTTCTCAATATTTGTTGTAATGAACTGCAATGGCTYAACACTTAATCAGCCTGAT
This sequence comes from Phoebastria nigripes, assembly GCA_035582835.1. Classification (NCBI taxonomy): domain Eukaryota; kingdom Metazoa; phylum Chordata; class Aves; order Procellariiformes; family Diomedeidae; genus Phoebastria; species Phoebastria nigripes. The sequence goes on from JAYKAV010002932.1 coordinate 2,332,963, forward strand.
ATTAACACCTAAAAAACCAAGAAATCCTTCTGAGTTTTTATTGCTTTAAGAAATGTCTCTCTGTTCTGTATATATTTTCCAAATACATGCCACAAAGGATTTGAGAATGCTAGCCCAAGTTTGGTTTGGTTTGGTTTTCCAGCAAACATTTAGGAAAGCGAATTGCTAGACTAAACTGGTATTTGAATATGTCCTTAAGTGATGTGTTACCATTCATATTCTATCTTCAGCACTGAGGTGTTCTCTATAATTTTATTTTATTCCAAAGGAATATCTGTAAGGGATAAGAAAACAAATGAGATTTAGTGTCCACTATACTGCTTTTGATCCAATGTGGGGAAAAAAGACCCCAAAACATTAAAAGCAGCTTTAGTAGTATCACAAATAGCAAATAAGAGTAAAACTCAAAAAGAGAAAATACCATCTTACAGACATTTCCTCAGTGTGCGTGTGTGTGATTGGCATATCTACAATGAATTATTTGGTGTCTCCGGTTGCCCAGAGTCCCTCTTGAGAGGGAGAACAAGACATAAGGACTTCTGCTACGAGAAAATTTCTCTTTCTTTTGTAGAACTGGAGTCTGTCTCTAGCAGAGGACTTGTTTGCATCCAGAGCTGCTGGCTGTCCTGCAAGAGGCACTCACAAGGGTGTTCTGTTAGCACAGGTGCAGCGGGTAAGATCTGAGTGCAGAAAGCACTTCATGCGTGCAGCTTGGGAAATGTAAAATGCTCTGTGTTTTGAACAAAGCAGTGCAGATGAGAAGAAGAGAAGGGTAACCTGTATGAATGAGTTTGTATAGGTTCTTTTTCAGGCAGGTGAATTCCCAAGAATTCTAAACATTTCAAAATCTATTTTCCTGTCCTTGCAACAGTTTATTTAGCAGACAGATACAATCAAAATGGCATCTTAGCAAAATATYGGTATACCTGAGCTTTTAGTGATTAAGGGGGTATTCATAAAGGTTAAATTTAGATTAGTCTTACTCTCAATTTATTAGAAATAGAGGGCCTTCTATGTCATGGTTCAGAGAAAGAATATAATTTTCCCTTTAGAGGGACCCCTCCACTTCTGTTGATTATAGAGGGAGCCACGTGGGATTAACTTTTCTTTAGACTAAAATTAACCATTTTAATAGCCCCCCAAATAGGAAAGAAGTTAGCATCTTGCATCTTGCCTCTATCAATGATTTCTGACAACCACTTTATATTGTTAAGGAGAAGAGTACACTAAAGCAGTTGTGGCATGGGCTGCTGCCTTACCTGAATCTGGTATGAGACTGTGAGAGTAGTCTTCCTTCAGACATTTTAGTGTGGGGCTATTATGTCCGCGTCAATCACCACTTGTTTGCAGTAGGGGGAATTCACAGAGGTAAACTAGGATAAGTACTTATTGCAGCTATGTCTTCTACCTATGTTTACTTAGCCTGCTCTTCCTGGAACAGGCTTCCTAGGGAGGTGGTTGATGCCCCAAGCCTGTCAGTGTTTAAGAGGCATTTGGACAATGCCCTTAATAACATGCTTTAAATTTTGGTCAGCCCTGAATTGRTCAGGCAGTTGGACTAGATGATTGTTGTAGGTCCCTTCCAACTGAAATACTCTATTCTATTCTATTCTATTCCCTGTTTTTTCTTTGTGCAATTGCTAGTTATTTAAGCTGATGTTTCCATTTTTCCAAAAAGGGCTTGGATAACCTGACAGAGCATGTTGCAACTGGGAGACAGTTTAGTGAGCTGCTATTTACTTGCTTCCGCTTACTCTGGCTGCCTGACATGGTGATGGTCCTCGTCTCTTTCGGCAGAAGTCACTGAAGCCATAAAGACAGTAGGGGCATACACTGATGCCATTCAGTTGTTGCTTCTCAACTGGTTGCTTCCAGCTTCCAACTAAGCAGCAGTGACTGATGAGTGTTCCCAGTTCTTCAGTTCCTGTAGTAGAAACTCTTTAGTTCTTGTGCATTTACTGTGCCTCAAGGTGCTGTGTGTAATCACAGGACTAGAGCTTCTGTCATGCTACTTTCCTTGCACTCATCTTGGGGTTTCAGTGAGATCTTGGGACCATGCCAAATGGAATAGAAAAACCTTGTTATGTACAAAAATCTTTTTATGGGCAGAAGGGAAACAAACCTTCTCTGTAGAGCCAAGAATTTATTCTTAGTATAATTGAAATCTTAACAGTATTATCAAATAATTATTATTAGGCCAGATCTAGTTACTACAGGAAAAAAAGAAGGAAAACCCAGAAAAAAGTATTACAGAAAAGTTATTAATTATTATTAAAATTAGTACAGAAAAACACTCAATCATTATACAGTTAAAAATGTCATATGTACACTTCTAATATCTATCCCTTTTTCCAGTGTTATGCTCACTCTTCCACCCTGCCTCTGGATCCTAAGGTCAAAGGTGCTAGTCTTGCTCAAAGAAAAAGGGAATGGTTTGCAGCAGGTCATCAGTGTCCCACATTCTTACTGGAAAGAGCGTGATGTTGGAGGTGTTTCCTCCTTCTCCTCTCCTTTCCTTTCAATTCACCTGGGGCTATTTTTATGTGTTTTCTGACGTGCTTCAACGCCTTGCTCTTTCTTCATTGATCTGCAATACCACATTACGTCTGAATTTTCTCTAACACAGTGCCTTCTCCATGTGTTWGATACTTGTTCTTTGTTCTCCTTCTTGCCCCTAAACAGGCTTTTTTCCAGCGTTTCTTAATTTCTGCACTTCTTTAATRGACAGTGGATGAGCAGTTTAAAACCTTTGACTCTCCAGTGCCCCATCTCTTTTCACCCTGTGCCTGAACCCCTCTACACTGCATTGTGTGACAACTTGCAAGGCCTTTGCCATCGCACCAGGCCTATGTTCCTCGACACTGCATCATTGCTTTAGTCAGAAATATATCAGGCTACACAGAATAACTCCTTGTTACCTCTCTCTCTCTCTCTCTCTCTCATATGTTTATACCATACAAACAGACACGAAATAAATTGGGCACCAGCCACCTGGCCATTAGAACAGTTACAGTTGCTGTTAAACCAGGTAAAAACAAAGTTCCCAGCCTTTGAAGGCAGCTCCTACCAAGCCAACCTGCCAAGCCTCAGTCCTGAGGCCTTGCAAACTCAGTGCAATGACTGTGGCCTGTTACTAGCAATGGCTGTACTGTATTCTGTGAGCAACAGGACTATACCCTGTGTATCTAAATTCAGTTGGGTCCTTGGGTTTTTAATGATTTGTTTGTCGGTTGGCGGAGTTTTTTGTTTTGTTTTGTTTTGTTTTTTTCCCAGATGTTATAGTTCCAGTTCTGATCAGAATCGATTAGATATGCATGTGTTCAGTGCCTTGGTTTTAAGGTAAACCTGATCTCGGGGTACAATAGTGTGGGATGCAATTTCACTCAGRTTTGATACTTAACTACCCAATCCTTCTTTTTTGATTAATGTCAGAAAAAAAAATTATAATAAGTAACTTCTAATTATTTTGTGAGACAGCAGTTTTCCTAGGTAGTCCTGATAATAAAGGTAATGTTTTCAAAGTAAGTATTCTTTTTTGTTGTTGTTGCTGGCAGTTCACTTGCCTCCAATAGCAACCCAGTTATGTTTTGTAGGTCTGGTTCTGCATTCCTGCAACCTGAGTATAGTTTCATGACTTCAACTATATGTCCAAGACTGGCAAAAACATTCAGATGTGTTATAGTCAGACAACTCTTCCAATTAATTGAATGTGTGTTTTTAATGATCTTGTAATTTAAGTGTTTGCTCAGCCAAAGATCAAGGAGAGCGTCAGTTTAATATCTGCATGGGGATGGACTGACTTACCTTTTAATCTCCAACTGAAATCAACCCATTCTCTCTTATACTGCCCATAGTATGTTGTGAGATGGAGAGGGCTGACACTCTTTGGTGGATATCATTAATATTATAATATGATCAATAATAAATAATGATAAATATCATTAATATGATAATATGGTAAATGGCACAATATTTAGTTTGCTGCTTTTTTTTTTTTAACATCGGCATTCCTAAGTTCAACTGAATAAATGAGAAGGTTGTTTTTCATTCATTTTTGAGGTAAATTTCCAGTGTTTATATAATAGAGAAAAACTGGAGGAAGAAATCAATTCACCGTAAGAATTCAGGAGCAAAAAGCAAATAAAATAAAGCTAACTACATCATCATTACTATATGTGAATGCATCTTATTAGCCAACTTTGTGATTTTGTGAAAGGCCTTATTAATGATTCCTAAATAAGCAGACTTTGCAATGTTGATATTATCTGTGGTGCATTATTGAGTCAACAGAAATAAACCTGCTGTCATTAGCCTAATTATTTAGATATGATGAAACATAATGACTGTTTTAAGTGCAAATAAGCTGCAGTTCGCAAGTAACTAGCCAAATAAGTGAGGTAGGATAGCAAGGAAATGACTCACAGGAGTGGGAAGTAAAACTGAAGAAATGCAAACATTTACTAGAAGAAAAATACACATGAGATGCCATTTCTCACTGTTACAAGTACATTTGAGGGCAAACCACTGGTCCCTGAGTAGATAATGGTGGTATTGTTTATTGGATTTTTTTTTTTCTTTTAACTATCCTGCTTTGCCAAAACATCTGTCTGAAGTGAACTCTGAGCCTTCATTGCAGCCTTYGATATATCAGGTTTGCCCGTGGTTATTGCTGCATCTGTGACTTCTAAAATTATCTACAGCTGGGCTGGCTGGAGCTTAACAGTAGCCAACTCTCAGCAATTTGGCTGGTATACTGTCTTTTAGTGGAGCAGTCTGGGGCTAGAAATAAGTGCCTGTAAGGTAAAATAACTGCTTCTGTTATGAGTTAGGGAAAAAAAAAAAAAAGAGAAGGAAACTAAATTAACTTCCTGAAAGACACTTGTCAACTGTAGTTGAATAACAGCTATTTTGAATGTCCAGTTATCTGATTAACCCCTTGATTAAAATAATTTCCTTTTTATAGCCAGAATACTTACATAAATATAGAAAAATATAATAATGTAGAAGATGTATTTAAAACCTATTTCTGACAGTCTAGTTAGGGATAGATGTTTTTGTAACTAAATGTGTTTGTCAGGAGAAAATAAGAGCCACAGGCATGCTCTCATAGTTATATGCAGGAAGCTGTCTTCATGCATCTTTTTTTTTCCTCATTAGCTCTAAAAATAAGGAAGATTCAGGTTTTTTGTATGTTGGCTTGTTTGTTTTTTTTTTTTTTTTTTTTTTTTTTTTTTTTTTTTTTTTTCATTTTTTCAATGTTAAACTAGTTGAAAAGAGTTCTTTCTGGCAACAGTGAAACCAGATATTGTATCACAGAAGAGAAAATTTTAGAATTAAATTTTCTTTTAATATCTGTGGCTTCATAGTTTATTAATAAATTAACTTTTCTATTTTATTATAGATTATATGACTTTCAATATCTGCAAGTTTTTATGTAATTTTACCCTAGTTCTATTTTAAGTAATTGCAAACTGGAAGATCCTCTGAATAATAGGTAAGGATGAGTCATTTGTACTGAGTGTTTAAAAAACAAACAAACAAAAAAAACCCCAAACAGAAACAGATGAAGCTTCCACCATTTCTTGCGACTGCTGTCATGTTTTGCCCTCCAAAATTAAAAGCTTAAGAAAAAGAAGAAAGAATCTAAACAGGCACTCTGAGCAACCTGGCAACCAGTCAGAAATGTTTTTAAATAAACTTGGGTTATGATAAATGTTTACCTTAGGCTGAATCTATTCTGCAGTAGACTGAAATATTTCAGAGTGTGTATGGACTGTATGCTTATCCGTTGTTAAGTGCATATGCTTTGTGATTCTTCCAGTGTGTGTACATGTTGCTTTCACGTGTGTATATTCTTGGATCAGAAGCAAATTACAAAGGTACTGATTCATTATGGTAAACATCTGTGTGAAGCAGTTTCCGACAGTTTGCCTGAAGGTTTCTTCTTAATGGCATAACTCTTAGGTTAATTCTCAGTTCAAAATCTTGTTCTTTGAGTGTTTACAGCCTATTAGAATTCATCATCTATTATATTTAGAGCACAAGACTTATGTGGTATGAGTACATTTTCTTTCCCATGCTTCTCGTTAGGTTATTCTCTTAGGGTTTTTTAATTGATTTTTCTACTCTTTGTGAAGTTCATTTAGAAAGTCCATTTGATATTTTCATCTGAAAAGTGCTAAATATGTATCATGCAGAAAAGCATGTGCTCTCCACCTTTAGCTGCTAACAGCTAATCATAGGTTACAATTTTTGTTTGTTTTTAATGAGAGCAAATTATCAGTTTTTAAGCCAGGAGAGAAGTGTAGATGGGCTAAAAAGAAAAATGTGGTACTAGTACTGAACTTAAGGAGGGCACTGGAGTAGAAAAGATTAAAAGCTGGGGTTCCCAGATACGGTGGTGGTGTATAGATCGTAAACTGGAAGGTTAGCTAACTAAGGAAAACAAATACATAACAAACAGATCTGATTAGAATTTTTCAGTGCTTCTTTGCAAATAGACAAGATACTTTAAAGTTAATTCTGCACAAGAAATACGTTGCTTTTCAACCAACAGTGATAGATAGTGAGTTCCTGTCTCTGTAAAAGAAAAATGGGTTTCCACTTAACTCAGTCATAGTTGCATTCTGGACAAAGAGGCTGTGCGCTGTTAATCTTACACCGAAGTCTACAGAGTCGATATTGATCCAGCTGCTAAATTGGGCCCTTGCTGCAGCAACTCAAAGACACTACTGCAAAGACATCTCTGAGAAAAACGCATGACGTTATAAACTTTCTTGAATTTTATGAAAAATTAATCAAAAAGCATGAAAAACATAGGTTATTTAATATTACAATGTATTGTTTAAATATACTATAATTTGTAACAGTAGGTACCAACCTTAAGGAGCATGGACTGTGTTTTTTACTTTTATTCCTGCCTGTCTATTTCCTTGGGCATTTCTTTCCTTTTTCTGTGCTTTTGTTTTCTATCAGTAAAATTAAGATAATAGTTAAGTTGATGCTTAGCTTCCTTTTGTAAGGTGCATTGATTTATAGACACAAGAAATTACTTCTTTTTTTTTAAAACTGTTATGTAATTATCCTACATTTGAATTCATACTTCTATATTTTTATTTCTTAATACTGAAATTTTAATAAAATAATCTTGTATACCTTTATTAGTTACATTTTCTTAGTAAAATTAATTCAAGCTTTCATAATGCAAATAGGATTCTAATATTTTGTATTTGATGAATTTAATTATTAGGTCAAAATGCTATGTCAGTACTTTCACTTCTAATACATACAATATTATCAAATGCCATATGCCGAAATTCTTACTCTGTCTATACTATCAGGGAGCTCATTAATCATCATGTTAACAGCATTGGCCTTGTTATGCTGCTCCTGTGTATTTCATTTACCATTTCTATAGACTTGGATCATTTGCCTTCTATTTTTATTTAGGTTATCTAGTTCTTTCAATCATTTCTTGCACGTTACCCCTTATAATTATCTTAATGTATTTTAACTGAAAGATTTTCTTTTACAAAGCTGTAAAGTTTTTACAGAAACTTAAGAATACTCTAACAAATCTGACGCCCAGATTTTTTTTTTTTTTTAATATCATCTTCTTGATAAAGACAGTAGATTGAAACAAATGCTGTAAATACAAAATCACTCAGGAGTTCCTCATCTGAACTGTTCCATATGGTAAGATTGTGAATCCATTTTCTTTTCAAATTTTTGTTTAGGTTAACATGCAATTAGTCTACTGTATAATTTGATAAATCATCTCAGTATTCACCTGATGGAAAAGTAGTGCAACTACAAAAAAGTCAACATATTTCCAGATCTTTAGTAACAGTCTTCAAAAAATGTGTGGTTTGCAAGCCAGAATTCATTTGGGACGATGTGTGGCTCTGGTGCTGACGTTATCATTTTCCTTGCATTGAAACCAAAAAACCCTTAGATCCAGGCAATTTGATTCTCTTCTTCGTACTCATAATTTCTTGATTGCCCAAAATAAACTCTTCCTTAAAGTCTATAAAATCTTTTCAGCAGTTATATCATTTCTGATAAGTCAGCTTCTGGTTCAGCACTCTGGAGCATTTACCAAGCGTTGTCCTCTCTGTATTACTCTCAGCATAAGCCTAGAGTGAACCACTGGCTCGTGAGAGCTTAACTGAGTTTCTGTTGTAGTGGATGTCTATGAAGAATTAAAATGCTATTAATTTCAGAACTTTCTCAAGTCTAGTGTGAACAATTCTATAGTGTTATACATACTGAGATAGATGTGATGATTTGTACTTAGTTTGTCATTTTAATGGCTTTTATGTTGCTTATGCTTTTGCATAAAAGGTAAATAAAACAATGATTCAGTTGATAACAGTTGCATGTGTTTTGATACCAGTTGCACAAAGCAGTTCTCTTTCTGGAAAAGTTTAACCTCTATACTCATAAATACGACAGAATCATAATTTCCAAAATATACCAATGAGGAAACATTGCACAGAGTTCTTATGAAACCTTTTTGAAGTTGATTGATGTTTCACAGAGTTTACTTACAATACGTACGATAAAATTTTGCATAATTCAGAGTATGCTATTTGATCTTGCAGCATTTATTGAACTAAGAGTTTTTATAAAATGCATAAACAAATATATCAAACCAATGGTAGAAGTACTCCAGGGTAAGTACATCAACTGTCTGAGAACTGTGCTCTAAATTACTACTACAGATTTTCAGTGCGTATGATGCCAAATACGCAATGAGCCTTTAAAAACAATTTTCGCCTTTCAAGTGATTCTCCTATACTATAGTACAAAAAAATTTTTTTTTAGTCATAAAGATGGGAGCTGGTAGAGCATAAATAGGCATCACATCAAGATTTAAGTTAGTCTTCAGTAAATACTGCTTTCTGGGATTATTATTGCAGATCTACAGTATAAAGATTCAGTCTTTTGGGAGTCACTCGCCACTTCCCCTCGATGCGGAGGGTGGGATGTCATGAAACACCTTCCAAAAATGACCGAAATCCAAACAAARTGCTTTAAAGGTTAAATTTTTAAAGAAATCCAAAAAAGCTGAGTAGTTGGTTCCTCTTGATTTCCAGTAAGAACAATGCTGAATTGCCTCAGATCCAGTAAAATCTCAACCATACAGTGTATCGAGTGGGAGTGCTAGCTGGTGTGGGTTAGTGAGAGAACTGAAGCTCATCTATCAGCCATGAAGAGAACAGTTAAAACATCCTCAACTGCTGGAAGATTGTATCCATATTCAGACTTCAAAAGTGAGCTCCAGTTAATCAGAAGTATTTATACTCTCTTTGTTTAATTTTCTTTTCTAAATTCACTTTCTGTCATGTTTCCCATTACTAAGTGGGAGGCATTCTTAAGCAGAAAGAGCATTCATCCAGTCAGAAAAACAATAATTTTGCCTGTTATTTTCACTGCTTTCTTTGACATTATTTTCTTGATTATACTTGGTCCTGGTTTGTCTGGTTCTGTTGGGGAGGTTGTTCATGCAGGGGGGCTGCAAAGGGAGCCTGCAACAAACTCATCTACAAAGGCAGTAAACTAAGCTTATAATAACTGAAATATAACTTGAGACAGAGGTGGTTTTTTTTTTTTGCAGACTATTCAATTTTTTTTTTTATTTCAGATTTTGCTTTGTTTAGTTAATGACATGTAATCATTACAGCAGCCTGTGGAAACAAGCATTGTAACATATGCGCATTATTCACAAGTCATCATTATTGTGTATAAAAGAGAAAAATATCTCCCAAAGACTTCTACCATCTCACAGTCTGCTCAAACCATTGGCATATTGATGTTAGGACAAGAGACTGGTAGAACAGAAAGCAACCTTAGAAAAATTCATAATGTGAGCTTAGATGCATACTTGGATTAATTCACCAACCTCAGCTGATTAGCTGCTGCTTTTAAAAGTTTTGGGGGTCTGATTTGTGTCTGGGTTTTTTGTGTGGTGTTTTGTCTTTGCCTGCCAAGTTTTCCCAAATGTCACTAGTTTATTTCACATCGCAGCCAATCTCCCTTACTTAGCCAGCTTGTATGTCAGTGTATATCTTTATGCTGCTGTGGGCATGAAGTAAGCAAAAACTAAGAGAGAAATGCATTAGTCGTTTCTTGTTGTTTGGAAGATGTTTGAGAGTCCCATTGCATAGAAGAGGAATAGCAGAATTAGCAATGGTATGCCAGCAATCAGTTTTCTTGTTATGTAGAATTCTGTAACACGACATTTCAAAGTACCTGTCTTTCATTCTGTGATGATATAGGGACAGTGACAAATTACTTTATTTTAAAGTATAACTTCCAAACCTATGTTTTGKTTTTTTTATTAACTTTCAAAGGCCTCTGATTCAGCAGCAGTACATGGTTTTGCTTGTGTGTGCATGCAGATAGTAGAAGAGAGGGCTCACCACAGAACCCTACGTCTTCCAATTTTACTGTGATAGACCTCCACCTCTGATTGTGCAATGRTTCAGTGAGGGCATTGATTAAGCAGTGATTTGCCTTTAGATGTGAACTCTGATCATGTTATTAGAATCACAATTTAAAAAAATGGAACGACGTTTTCTGTAATACTAATAAACAAATGTAGCTGAGGATGGTGGTGTTTAGGAGGACGACAAATGTAGTGAAAATCAGTGATGTTACTGAAAAAAATAGAAGAAAAACTGTATATTAGAATGTAAAAGTTAGACACCAAGTTGAACACGGAGCCGGGAATGTGCCTTTGTGGCAAAGCAGCTTAATGATATCCTAGGCTGCATGAGGAGGAGTGTTGCCAGCAGGTCAAGGGAGGTGATCCTTCCCTCTGCTCAGCACTGGGGAGGCCACACCTGGAGTTCTGTGTCCAGTTCTGGCCTCCCCAGTACAAGAGAGATATGGAGCTACCAGAGAGAGTCCAACAAAGGGCCACAAAGATGCATAAGGGACTGGAGCATCTCTCCTGTGAGAAAAAGCTAAGAGAGCTGGGACTGCTTAGCCTGGGGAAGCGAAGGCTCGGGGGAAATCTCATCAATGTATATGAATACCTGAAGGCAGGGTGCAGAGAGGATGGAGCCAAGCTCATTCAGCAGTGTCCAATGACAGAACAAGAGACAATGGGCACAAACTGAAATGCAGGAGGTTACCTCTGAACATCAGGAAACATTTTTTCACTGTGAGGGTGACTGAGCACTGAGACCTGGTTGCCCAGGGAAGTTCTGGGGTCTCCCACCTTGGAGCTATTCAAAAGCTGGCTGGACGTGGTCCTGGGCAATGATCTAGGTGGCCCTGCTTGAGCAAGTGGGTTGGACCAGATGACCTCCAGAGGTCCCTTCCATCCTAAGCCAGTCTGTGATTCTGTGATTTAACAATGCAAAAGTGACAGTGTTACAGGTTAATGTGCAGTATTCATGTAACCCGCTTTTTAAGGTCTGATGCCTCTTCTTGCATAATCATTAAATACTTGAGGAGAGATGGAAGAAGAGAAGAGGAAAGTAGAGAGTAGTAGTGAATGAAATGACTTAATTAAATTAGCTAATAGTCATAACCCTTCATTTATATCAGCAACTGCACTTCCCCGTGTGGTCTCATAACATTCCAAACTCTTAAATGTTGTAAAGGTTAACATCTGTGCTGCAACAGTTACGAAATTTAATCTTTTTCCTTGTGTGAAGGACGAACTTTGAATTTAAATGGAAGAAAATACCCTAAAACAGACAACAAATGCAGTGCAAACTTCCTAATGGTAAGCATCATTTAGTAGCAGGGAGAGATCTCCATTGCTGGAGATCTTTAAAAAAAAAAAAAAAAAAAAAAAAAAGCCCAGGACAGCAGAAATAAAATTTCAACCCGTCTTGGAGTAACAGAGTGGAGTAGTGAAATCTCAAGGTGCTATCTGCCCTTATTTAAACACTTCTCTAAAGACAAGGTTTGGGATTCTGTTGGACATTTACATTATCAGCTGAATGCATTGAAAAGATAACAATGTTCCCGTGCAGAACTGAGTGGGATCTGAACTATTTTAAAGCAAATTATCCTCATCTAAAAAACCCCCAAAAAACCCACAACCCCAAAAAAAGTTTGAGCACTGTAGTCTAGTGTAGCCAAACTGATTAGTTCTTTGCTTTTCCTTCTACCTACACTTCTTGCAAGCAACACTTATCTGAAAAAGAATTTTTACTCTGCTGCTTTCCTTGCTGTGCTAATCACCTGTATCTGAAAATACATCTTCAGAATTGTTTTATTATGACAGGTCAGCAGATAAAAGCTGGATACCAGGGGGTAAATAGCACTGACTAACAGGCTTTCTTTCTGTAACCTAAGCAATATTCCAGAAAAAACTTGGTTCATCATTGGTGTTAGGTTTGAAAATATTACTGGAAAATGAAGTCCTGTACTTTGTTGCTGGAGGTGAGATTTTGTCTTACATTCTGGTTTTCCTGTCTCTCAGTTAATTTATGTGATAATTACCACCACAGTTGACTGACCGAAATCTTTAATGATAAAACTATAGGAACCTAGGCACCATGGTGAGATTGAGCTATTAGTGTCTTTATGTGTGAGAGACACAGAGAGTGCTTTGCCTTCTAATTTTTTTTTCTTTGTCACTTAGCACGGAGATGCACAATGGAAGTGCAAGTACCACAAAATGCTTTCTGCTCCTTGATTCTAGGTAGTGGATGTTTTTTGTACCAAAGTGTGTAGCATTTCTATACTGCCTATTTCACCAGTTTCTCATCACTCTTGCAGTATCACATACTCTAAATGGGAGGTCAAACCCTTGCAAGCAGATGCTGTTCTGGTATAAGAACATATCAGAACTTCATGGGCAGCCTTAGGTCTGAAATACACTGAGGTATGGTGATGTGCACAAAAGACATATTTGGCCATATTTCTATCTTTTTCACACTTGATGGCTTATGATCTAACAGTGCTGTGCTATATATTATCTGTAGAAGGTGATTTCCCAGGTTGAACTTAAAAATTACTGAATTATTGATGCATTTTAAGCATGCATTAATGGCTTGGATGTAAATGTCTATATTTAACATAACCACTAATAATCTGGGCCTGCTTAGGAACAGTATGGTCAATTATTTTTCCCACTATCTCATGTTTGTTTTTAGTACAAACATGATTTACAATAATCTGCTTTATTGAAATACTTTTTTTTTTTTTTTTGGCAAATTCAGTATAGTAGAACAGAATGTGTATATTAATTTCTATGACCTAGGGATGATTTGAATCAAAATGTTGTCCTTGCTAATGGTTGAATGCCTGCACATCAAAAAAAAAAAAAAAAAAAAAAAAGTATCTGAAAGCACTGAGCCATTAGTTGATTCAGAACAGTAATATCACAGCTTCAGCAAAAACATTCTTCACTGTGGAGTCCACACATCCAAAGCATCCAGAATTTCCTACTATTTTCTACTGGAGTTTAAATAACACTCTTGGTAGTAAAATCGTGGAATACATATGAATATGAAAATAATATCCTTTTCACTGTTGGATAGATCAGGCAGCTTATCTGACTGAAAATGAATCCTTTTTTGTAAAGTTAGATTTTGGTTGCATCAGCTTGCCCTAATGCAGCTGACTGTGCAACTGTGGGACCACTAACACCAAAATACAGGAATACAAAACCAGCGCTGAGGAGAGCACTGGAAAGGGCAGCCCCGCTGACTGGGTAACTCTTATCTCTATCCAAGACACAGTGTTTGAATCTCAGCATAGTGTTAGGAAAGTCAGAAAAGAGTTGGTGCATCCTCTTTCCGCATTCCTAGAGCCTTTTTTGTTTAAAAAAAGCTGCCACCAACAAAAAAGACCTTGAAATCATGATTTTACACAGCCAGTCAGGGACTCAGAAATTGATGGTCAAAGCTGGTATCAACTTAAGTTTACTTCTAAAATCAACAATATATTTACAGCAGCTAATCCATGACAGCCAAGGTTTCAAAAGCAGAGTGCCAGAAAGAATCGCATGCACAGACCAATGACAAGAAAGGCTTTCTTTAAGAGACTTCATGAGAATAGCCATTTATCTGGCATCATTTTTTGTTACAGATGCCAGAAGCCTTTCTGTGACAACAAGGCATGAAATTTACCTCCAGCCTGGCATCCTGTCTGTGTTTGCTCAGTTTGGTAGGGAGGCAGCCAGTTAAATAATACAAAGTGATTTTCAACAAATTTAACATGCCTTGTCTAGTTTATATCTTCCAGGAACACTCCGATACTCTTAACGCTATTTTGTTTTGTGATTATTTTTTTTCCTGTGTAAAAAAAACCAAACCAACCAAACAAACAAAAAACCAAAAAAACAATAGCACCTTACTCTTAGTGAAGCAATCCTCTGTCAGTGAGGATGGGATGTTGACTTGTGCTACCAGACTCCAGTGTGTAAAGCTGAGGGACTAGCGAGCTATTGGAACATTCCCTGGAGAACTACTTCTCTCTGAATGTAGGTTGCAGGTAATAAAAGTTGGTGTGTATTATTTTGGGGAAAGAAAAAGAGAAAAAAATCCTTCAATTTCTTTCATTCATGGAGCCACCAGCAGTGGCTGTAAGTGTGCCCAGTCTGTTCTTTGGGGATGCTCCAAATTGTGTTGGCATTTCCTAGCTAATTTCTGGTTAAAAACAAAAAACAAAAAAACGCCCAAAAACCAAAAAAAAACCAACCCCACCACACCTACCAAGCTAATCCACTGCAACTACCAACATCTCTGTCCTTGTGAATAAAACCCCTACTACATTTCTCAACCATAAAATAAATTGTACAGTTGCAGCRTTTTTATTACTTGAAAATGTGATATCTGCCTCCCATTGTCCTCCTCCTACCACCAAAGAAACAAGTGAAGTATAATTTGAAAGAAGAGATGTACATTTGCTACCTTAGGAAAACATCGTAGTAAGGAGCTGTTTCTGATACATTCTTCATGTTCTCACTGGGATTGGCTATTTTTAATACTTCTTCTGAAAAAGCATCAAAGCCTGAAGGATGAAACAAAGAGAGAGGGAGACAATAAGCTCAATATTGTTAGAGCTGACTTTTTCTTGAGGCTGTTTTCACACTTCCTCAGGCAATAAGATTAAAAAAAAATAGCAGTCTCTAACATGAAGCCCGCTTCTTCAGTCTGATAAGATAAATCTAGACAGGCCAAGAAATCTTTATTTCTCTGCAAAGTTATAAGTTATTGTGAACCAGTAACTCTTATTTCTTTCTTATTAAAGAAATAATCATCTCATAGATTAAAGTAGAAATTGATCTTTGCTTTCAGAGGAAGAATTTTTGCAATTCTGGTTGTCAAGCATGGGTTAACTTATTTAGTTTTTTTTTCCTGCTCAGTGAGTGGTGTTTGTTGTGGGTTTTTTTCAGGCTTATACTAAAATGTCCCTTAATTCTGCTCTGAAGTTTTTTTCCCAAGAGAGTACTCTACATTAGTATGAAAACATACACTACAAGTACTTTTCAGCTATGTAGGCACTAATCTAATCTTATCACTTTAATTTGCAAGATAATGTATTTCCTCTGTCGGTATTGGATTTAGACTTATTTTTGAAAAGAGTATAAAGGAAAAAGGAGATAGGAGACAGGACTTTGCTAAGTTGAAGCTGAAAGAACATGAAGGATTTTTCCTCCTCTTTGTCTTCATAGACATACATAAGTAATCCTCTGACAGGAGGGATGCCAGGAAAAAGTGCAGAAATAACGTATGTAATGACCTTTGCTACTAAAATTAACATGTGCCTCCTGCACCTGTTTGGAAATGGTTTAGCATTCTTATGCCTGACTTCAGAAAGACTGGGTAATTAAACAGTACTTTCATTGAAGGTCAACTCTGAATTAGTAGTTCATTAAATTATTTGTCATGCTGAATGTTATTGCTGGTCACCAGAAATACTGAATTCAAACATAGAGCAGAGGAATCAAGTCTAGTTCTTGTGCTCTCATTGCTGGAGAAATTTGTATCCTGAGTTTGTTGGGTCACACAGCAGGGAAGAGCCCTTGTGCCCAGCACAGAAAATACTTTTTTGCACAGGGATTGGTTAGAGGTGGTATGCTCAGAAACGTCTTAGGAATGTGCTGCATGCTCTCCTTTCACAATATGCATGCAATAGCGTAATTGTCCTCTTCAGGCCCTGGAGAATTGGTTTGTGTTGAAAAGGATTTCTCATGTGCTGTCATACCATTTACACCAGCTACAAAGAGGACCTATGTCTTTTTGTTGTATTTTTATATGGTGGTAAAAGTTTGAGACAGAACAAATTATGACCTAGACACCCCCAAATTTAAAGCACTTGCTGAAAMAAACCCGATTATGAAATGTATAATGAAAAATTACTGTAAATACTGCAGTGTGTTCTGAGATGTGAACCACTTTGCATCAGATTTTCTTCCAAGTGAGAGGCGGCRGTGTATTTCTGTAAAGTACGACCTCCGTGTTCTGTCTTAGGTTTCCAGCGCTGGTCATAAGGTATGGTAACTAGAATTTACTGTTTCTTCTTGATCCAGTAGCATTCACAGATAACAAAACTTTAGCTGCAGACGCAAAGTACAGTCTTTTTCCTATGCAATTAAGTATGTAGAATCTCTGTGCTATACTTCTATCGGTGCCTGAGTAGGGCTTCCATTTTAGAATCAGGCCTTACTATTTCAAAGCAGCTGGCAGTGTGGATTTAGGATGTAACCTGTACTAATAYGCCATCGGTTTGATCAGAAACTCCAGCAGTTGCAAGGATGTCTGCTTATGGCTCTGACTCCACAGCATCAGTTCAAAAGCGTGTGCGGTCTCCCTGTCCCTCCCGGGCTCGTGCTGGCTCTGCAGTTGCCCTTGCAGAGAGGCAGACATTAGCCACTGGGGCATCGTCACCACCATTGTGCATGCCTAGATTAAAACTGATCAAAACAGCTGGGAGACCTCTTCAATATTTATCATACTGTACATATAATGAAACTCTCGTATCGGTAATTGCTAGGAGATTAAACCTTTTCAAAGACACATTTAGTGAATACTAATGCCCTGCTCTCAAAAGGAGAGGATGTTAGGAGAACTGGGGAGGGAAAAAAGAAGAAAGAAAATCCTGTGTTCAGGGACTGCGATACCAAGGAAAACCTTGCTATGTGTTGAAGGCACCCAGCACAGGATTTTGTAGGCCAGATCAGTCTACAGATTCCTCCATGAAAAAGCATTGTTATTACATGACAGTTCTTGTGAAACAGTTTAGTTCTGGACCTTGACCCATTCTTGAGGGGCCTTGATTCATATTATTGGTTGAACATCTTCTGCTGTTGTACTTACAGAGGGAGGCACTTGCATGGAAGAACACCTCTGAACTAACAACTTACTGAAGTCATTATGTTCTTAACATTATTTCTTAAAGCTGATGTTAACCTTTCTGGTTCTACRTACATTTTCCTGCTACCTGGTTCAGTGCGTATGTACCTTTTAGTAGACTCTGCAGCATAAGTGAACAGCAGCTGAGGGGCTGCRCTGGGGCRGCTGGAACCGGCTGGAACCGGCTGTGTCCGGMACGGGGCAGCCCCGGCCTCTCCTCACAGAGGCCCCCGCTGCCAGCGCCTGGGCACGTAAGGCCAATGCACCTTTCTATAGGAAGGACAGAAATATAGCATGATCTAGGCTCTGATCTTTCTGTTCCTCTGGTTGGGGAGTTCTCTACCGCCACTCCGTTTTCCACTTTTCTGTTTACCGTCACGTGCTGTGTCGATAACAGGCAAGAGAAAAGAGCTGGTGGGAATACAAGAGTCCAGGACGTTCAGGAGAGGTTTGTGTGCCATCTGAGGAAGCGCTTCAGCAAGCGTTGAAGTTTCCCCGGGCTAGCCTATGGGGACAAGTTCAGATTATACTTCCTTCAAATGCCCTGCCAGAAAAAAAATTCTTTAAATGGGAGAGAACAAGCAAGAGGAAAATTTTATATGAAATTTGATTCTTTTTCAAAAAAGAAAATTTAGGAAAGGGGTCTTGTTTTTAATAACCCATTTTACAGTGAGGTCAGCGTGGAAAGAGGGAAAACGGTTTTCTACCAGAGCACTCCTGACTTGAACACAAGGAGGACTTCCAAGGCTATGGGTATACGTTTACGTGAGTAAACTCTGTCGTAGCCATTATAATTATTTGGATAGCGTAGTAATACTGTGTATTTTTCAGGGCCAGATTATGATTTTCCAGTCAAAACTGCAGTGGAATAGAGAATGTCAATGCACACATCAGTGTTCTGGCTGCCGCTGCCTGAGCTGGATGGGAATATTCGGCAGCACAAGGTGGCAGCTACTGTGCAGTTTGCTCTGTTCTTCCGAACATCACATGCCGTAGACGGTAAGCTGTTGCGGATGGCATTGTGGCATCTCACTATGGGCAATACCATACCTGTAATTTGTTATTCTGTACAGAAATATAAGGTACAGATTAAGTGATAGATTTTTTCCAGTGCCTTATGCTACAGTGTAAATGTTAGCATAGTCCAAACCCCATGTGCTATTAGATATTTTCTGTAGAACAAAAGAAAATATGTAGAATAGACAAGAGAATAAGCGAAGGATCACAAACAATTGAATGGCGAGATCAATAGATAGACCATACAAATTAACAACTAACTTCTTTCTGTCTGGTTTCTTGAATTAAGGATAGTTAAATTTTATTAATGTATTTTCAGACAAAGATATATCCACACACAAAATCAATTGCTTTTGGAAACGGTATTAAAACAAAGCAGAAAAGTGTATTTTAGCTGGTCAAGAAAATGGAAACTTCAGAAAATCTTTGCAAGGCTCACTGAAGAGAGATGAAATTTTCTGGGGACTTGTAAGTTAATGCCCATTAGAAACTCCTAAGCTCTAAATGACTTCTAAATTAACTATATCCTGTGAGGGTAAAATAAAAATCTAAGTTTTCATTTATATATATTAAAATTACAGCTGAGATCCATGGTTTTATTGAAGTGCTTCAATCCCATTAAAATTGAGAGAAATTAGATAATTTAGATATCTTTGTGGAAAGATCTTACAAAATTAGGTTTATTATGGACAATTTAATGAAAGCACTGCTGTGTGTGCAACAACTGACAAAAAAGCAGGCAAACCACAGGAAAAATGGAACAAAACAGGATAGGAAGCAGTTCTGAAGATTTAATATGTTATGAAATCAATTTAGGAAGTATTCTTATTCTGCCATAGAATGCTAACAAAATGTCATTCAGTTAAATTGGAKGAAAGCAGATGTAAAACTGAGGAAAGATACAGTTTGGGATATAGCATGAAATTATTCTACAGTACTCAGCACAACAAGAGGTCATTGCTGTTGCATTTTCTGAGCTGCCTCAGTGCTTGTCAGCAGTATAGGAGAAACTGGGTGAACGGAAAACATATCCTGCAGGGTAGAAGTGTAGAGGATATGGGCTGTTCGGGTAACCTCATGATTTGTTCTATCTCTTGCTGCTTGGGGCTAATTCTGCTCTGGTGCGGTATCCTGTACATCTGCCCTGGTGAGTCTGCGATATAGACTGGGACTTGACCTAGCCTGTGATTTTACATCTGCCACTCACATCCCATTGCTACTGGTTGGTGACTTTGCTTTAAGACAGAGGAAAGCAGACAGCAGGTCCATGAGTGTCTGGTAACAGTCTGTTACCTTAAAAAAATTAGCTACTTTGCCTATGCCTGAAGCTAGCCCTGAGTATTATATTGTAAAAATATAATTTAAATATTTTGCAGTATTCTATAAAATGGCCCTGTTATGTGTGTATATAAAAATGTAGGTAAATGTTTTATAAGTGTATATAAAACCTGGAATATGCTTAAAGAAAATTAGGAATATCCTGGTTCTGACAGTAAGTCAGCTGACAGGCAGTTGGAAGAAATGTTGGTATAGAGAATTCAACTGTTCACCTTTAGGTTTTCTGTAGGTTGTCTAAAAGCTACCGCTGTAAATGAACCACTGTTATGATTTCATGAGTACTACTGATGTTCCTGATGTCTTGTACACCATTGCTACTTAAAACTACTGGGAACTGGCTGGTAAACATCTCTGTACTATGGAGAGATAACTGGAAAATTATGGTGCCAGTAACAATTGTCTGGAATTCCAGAATGAGTTGACATATGAAAGTACCTTTGCTTGTGTGATGTTCTTTATATTTCTGACTGACCTCTGAATGTTCTGAGAAATGTTTCTTGAAGAAATTTAGGGATTACCGGGGTAGAAGAAAATTTTGCTATGGAGTTTTCAGGAAATCCGGCTGTGATTAATCTCTGTCTATACTTGAACGTTGTGTTCCCACACAGTAAGCCCACGTTTTCCCTGTGTTAAATAAATTATTCTGTAGGAAGGAACTATTGGAAAAGACAGCAAAAATACACCTAAAATGGTCATTTAGTTATAATGGTTTTGTGCTTACACTCATGTTTCCAAGAGTTGATTTGATTCTGTAACAATTTTATAGATGTTTAAACTGGCAGAGAGTTTAAATACTTGATTAATGAGTTAGCAGCAAAAAAGGTCTTCTGACTTTCAAGTCCTAAATCTTGTGTTGTTCCAGAGTCTTGCTAGAGAATCTGAAACCGAGTCTATTTACACCTGGTCATTCTCTCTTCAGGGAAAGAAACTGTGTTTATGAAGGCATTAACTCATAGCAGATCTAAAACTGACTACAGTTAAATGTAGCCCCTTTAATTTTACAATAATGTAGTTCACATTGTATTATCATCGTGACTGGAATGTCTATCCGTCAAGAAACACCAAAAAAAAAAGGTGCAGGGGGGGGAGAATTACTTGTGAATTTTTAAGTTATACATTGAAAATTCACCTCTTTCAAACATGGCTGTGCTGTCTGGGGAGAAATATAATGGCTGAAGTTTAGCCTGTGGTGACTGGTGCAAACAAAAATGAGTCAACGACTTGAGAGCAAAAACAGTATAATATGACTTGGGCTGCAAGCTGGTGAAAACTGTGGGCTTGGACTATGGATTTAAAAAATACTTTATTTGTAACAAATGAGGCCATTCCCAATGGAAAGATGAAAAGAGAAGTAGTTTCTACAGCTCAGTCTGAGATGAGTCCAGGGGTGCAGGATACTACGGTTCAAATCTTGACTTTGAATTGGACCCAAGAACAGTAATAAAAATAAAGTTGTTCAAATCATTTGAGAGGAAAAATCCCTTCTGTGCTCATGCTCCCTATTTAAATGTTCCTTAAAACAGCATTTCCCTCTTCTACCTGTGCTGCTGAGTTTTTAATACATCTATTTAAATGCAAACTTTGACTTTTGGTCTGTAGTCATAAAAATGTTTGACACTGCAATTTTTATCAGAAACGTAATTTTATGTAGAAGCAGTAATGGAGTGGTAGGCCACATGTACCAGAATAATACATTGCTCACTCAATTTCACAATGTGGGGAAGTTTCCTCTCTAATATCATCTGATGAGCATGATTGTTTCCTGAATGCTCCAACTTATTTGAATACGTGTGATGCTAATGTACTTTTAAACTCTGCTTTGAGTATTTGCTTGTGCACCAAATCCTCCCTAAGGACCTTTATTCCTTTCTGTCCTCTGAATTACCAGGATGGCAATCCTGATGAAGTGTCTAACTGTATCTTCAGGAAAGGAAGGCTTTCTTCCAGCCTAACATTTTTCTCTTCCTCACAAGTAGGCTTAATAAAAGAGACTTGACTGGGTAGCAGGATGTTTTGCCAGTGCGATGTTGAATCAACTGCAGATTACTCTTTAGTTGCTGCTGAGTATGTCATTTGTATTTCATTTTTTCCCACTCACTTGCAGACACTGCTGGCCCTCATTAGTACCACCGTCTGGGGTTACCATGGCCAGCAGCCATGGTGTGTTTGCCAGGACCACAGCTGTTGAGCAGGGCTACAGCTGCTCGTAGTGACTGAGCTCCAGCTGCAGCAGACGAGCTCACATTTGCCAGAATTGTTTTCCTGTCTGTCTTGATATGATTGATATGGCAGTGTTTAGTGATGAACAGATTAGTCACAACAGCACCAGACCACTAGTGCCTTTGGCTCATGGTTTGGTACAGCTCAGTGGTGGCACTGCAACCACATCTACTGCTACAGTCACACTAGTCACAGGTTCTGCTTTATGAAGTGTTATGAAGCATTCTTTTCCCATGTGAGTGGTAGGAAGAAGTTTTCCAATTTGCATTGGCTGGTCAGTCATAGGGGGCATAGCAGAACATGGTGCCAGGAGTGAAAGGAGTGTTAATCCCAATCTTGACTTTTGAGGGATCAAGAGTTTAGAATGTCTAAACATACATCCATTTTAAAGAAACACTATATACATACAGTGAGCAAACTCTGTGCCTCATTGTAATAGCAGGCTTATATTTACTTAATTCCAGTATTAAGTGAATGTAGATGGCTGCTTTCATTTTACTTATTGTTTAAAATAATTTTCATATTATCATGGCGAGGATAAATATGAAATGTCAGATATTTTATTGTACTAGCAGTTAAAGAACAGAACACGCCTTAGGTTCTGCACATTCTGCATTTTATGTTCCCTACATGCCCTTGTCATTAATTACATACTTCAGATTCCAAATGATAGAGGATCTGAAGGGCACTGTGCTACATTTTCATTTTCATCATCTCTATCTATTTCCTGAATTTGGATGGGTTACAAAGTATTATAGAAGACTTGAGCAGTATTGAAGCCATTTGAAAAATAACAGTAACACATCAAGTGTATCAAATAGTCAGATTCCTAGCTGTTTGTCAAAGAACAAGTAATTTGTAGAGGACAAAAATCTTAGCATTTGAACCAAAAGCTATTTGACTGCATTGAGACTCTGGAGAAAATATTTCTTACAGACTCTATTCAGTAAGTTCATTGCTGTTTTACCTGCTCACTGAAATGATCATGGGGACTGTTTCATTGCAGTTCATCCCTCCTGATTGGTTTTGCTTTGCTCTGGTAAGATTTGTTTATTCACTGATGCTAAGGTTGAAGTGTGCTGGTTCATTACTCTAATTGTTCAAGGTTAACCAACTTTTTATGCTGAAATGGCTTTTTATGGAACCCATTTTAAGGTTTTGAAAATGGTGGGCATTACCTTACTTCAAAAAATAAGATTTGAGTCCAGTCGTCATCATACTTTTGGGGAGATTAAGATTTTGCTCTCTTTTCCCCTCTCTCTCAGTGTATAACTATGTAGAAAGACTAATCTTTTTTTATAAAACACTGCATAGTCTATTTCTGCTTTATTCATGTGCAAGGCCAACAAATGTCCTGAGTATACATGTGGGGTGCTTTATTTTTAAAGTGCTTATGTAATTTGCCTGACACTTAGGTTTAAATGTTTGTATATTGAAAAAAAAAAAATTGTATATTCAGAAATACCACTCCAGTGGTTTTCACTCCAGATTCTAGACAACCTTTTTCTCCTTAAGCATTAAGCAAGTTTCATAGTGTAGCCATGCATTTTTTCTAATAAATTTAACACTGGAAATTAATCCTAAACTTTGTCAAGATACACGTTCAATGTGACACATACACAGATCAAAGTTCCTGTAGAAAATTATGATCAGTGTCAGCCAGCCCTGAGGAATTTCCGCTTTATTTAGTGCTTTAAAAGCACTAAAAAACAAAAAAAAATCCCCTTTTTATGTTTTCATCAATGTTATGGCCTTAGTTTCCAGGTGCTGTCTTCACCTGTCTGGATGTTGAGAGTTTACATGTTCTCAAAATTATCAAAGCATGTGAATACTGGTCTACCAGTCCAGATCAGAGTCCTGGAACTACAGGTGCATGTAGTACCAGGAGCATACCCTGGATCTCCTAATGTCCAGGAGGATTTTCAGATCATGTGTTGTTCACATAAGCCACTCCTAGACACCAGATTTAATACAATTAGCCTTTTTGACCCTCTTTGTCATGTTTTGCCTTTTAAATTACCTAAATTCTCAGCTTAACTTGTAGTAAATTCTCATTAGTCGTTTTGGTCRTGGTGTATCTGTACAGGGGATGTGGAGGAAACAGGATCACAGCTAAAGCCAAACCAGGATCACAGCCCAGATGAAATCCAGAAAAGAAAAATCCTAAGGGGAAGACAAAACTATTTTTATTAGCACTTTATCCCCTTATGGAGACCTAGATGCCTGTGCTGATCTTGGGGAAAGGAGAAGCATGTTATTACCAAGCAGTGAGGTAAGCTATTTGTGCTGATCTTAGGCTGCAGAGGAAGCAGAGGCAAAAATGAAATGCCATTTAAATTGACAATGTGAAAAGGGAGCTTGCACATAACAGCTTCAAGCTGTAATACAGTGTTTCAGACCTGTTTTAAGATATTTAGTATATATTTGATCTCATGCATTTTTTTAAAGACTTGTCAATATTTTATTTCAGAGAGGGAAAGTATAGGCAAATAGATTGTTAATGGTAAAACATCTATCACCTGCTATACGAAAGGAGATAGCACATATTAAATGTTAAGGTTTGGATGCGGATTTGTGGTGCTTGACCCTATGCCAAGATATTGTTCAAGTTTAATTGCTTGAAGGCATGCACATGTAAACAAAACCACTCACTATTTGATACAATTCACAGATCAAATTACTTACAGTAGTTAGCATGCTAGCCAGAATGAGGGGTCAGAGCCAGTGCGCTCTTAATGTCTACATGGTGTTGAAAGTTAGGCCTAACGGTTGTCAGGATTGAAAACAGTTTGTGAACTCCACAGTGTCACATAGGTGTCACACCCTGTGTGACTGAAGAATGATGGGTTGACATTTATTTAGATTAAGGCAATATGTGCGCATTAAGATGTTAGTCACATCAGTTCCTGCATGGAAAAGGCTTCTGCAGCATCAGTATCCTTAACTGAAAATAAGGAGGCAGGAGGATAGAAGTAACAGAAATAGGTGTATTTCTTCCTCCTTTAAAGCCTTCACAAAGCATTGGTGGATTTATGCCCTGCTGGCAAAGCTGAGTTATTTTTATTATTATTACATTTTGGCTACTATCAACTGGACTTAGTAGAAGTCCACTTGGTAGAAGTAAAGTTTTTCTTACTAGGGAAAGAGCCATCCTATGTACCAGGAGGTCTGAATGAAAGAGCAATTTTTACAGAGACAAACCTAAGAAATAAAGCATCTACTTTCACTTTAGTGTTAGTACTATTATAGCTATAAGTCTGAATTCAGTGCCATAACTCATCTCTCTAAGATGTCGATTTTATAAAACTGACGCTAGGAAAAAAAACCACCCAAAGGTGAATTAAAATCTAAATCTTAAGATATCGCACGAATGTTTGCTATTTATACTGTCTATCTGTCTATGGTGCCTTACAGATAATCAATATACACTTGCTAAAAAAATTCCTGTTGCTCTGGAGAAATACAGCATTTAGTACAGCTAGAAATTTCTGTAACACCCAGCAATGACAGCTCACTGTGCATGACTGCAATTGTATAGTTGTCTAAGGATAAGAGCAGATTAATATTTTCTAATAACTGAATAGTCAAGAGAGTTTGAGTGAAAGCAAGAACAAAACATTTCTGTCCAAAACTTTGTGTTCTTGGACAGAGTGCCACTTGAGGGCTGCAAGGGGAGAGCAAGGCTGTCTACTGTCAATTGCACTGATGCTGGTGGGTTTTTTTGTTTGGGGGGGAGGGGAGGGGAACGTTTGCATTTTGCTGTCGAGGTTTGAAAGAAATTCAGTTTTACTTGCTTGGTGATCAACAAGCTGTTGTGCGGGGCTCCTAATACTGCACTTCAAGTTTTTCTCCTTGTGGGCCTTTCTGTTGTCATTTTGGGCTTTTCAGAGGGTTGGTTTTGGTGGCAGGTTGGTACTGTGTTTTGGTGGAAAGAATACATAAACTAGAGATTCTACAGATGATTAATGTAGTATCACAGCTAATCAGAGCTACAGTAGTACTTCACACACCTGATTATCTATGTTTGTAGTAGGGTTATTTTCATTAGGGAAGCAAGCCCTAAAACTATAATAATCAATTAAGTAGATTATTACGTACAATTGTACAGATGTGGGTTGATCTTCTTTCTCAATATAGAGGAGAAATGATCACTGTCATGAAAAAAATTCTTCTTCTATTTGAGCAGGTCAATGAACACTTAAATGTGTAAAACTATTGAAACATTATTTCTCATTTACTTTTCAAGATTTGCCGAATGATATTTTTTGTCTGTTTTACAGCTCATGATGAACTTGTATGGTAGAATCTGCCAGCTGAATCTTACTAAGTTTTATTGCAGGTTTTTCAAGTACAAGCCTTTATCTAGTTCAGATATGTGTGGCTACTTTTAGCAAGGTAGTAGAATCTACCTCCTGAGACATCACAATAAAAAATGTTAAAGAAATGCATTGTTAATACATTAAATCTCAGAAAAATAATTGGCCATTTTGAAATAAAGTTTTTCTTATTGAGTGACTTCTCAGGGCTACGAGGGTTTAGCATAAACAAAATTGAAATAAATATAATGAAAAAAAACTGCAGCACACAAATTCTATTTAACTTAGTCTATGGCTTTTAGTGTTCATGATAACTAAGAGTGAAATATGTACTTGGCCTTCGATCAGATTCTTGGAGGGTTTTTATGATTTCGGTTTAGAAACTTGAATTTCTTTGTATCCACAAGTATGTAAAGGACATATATTTGTGAAATCACTGTAAAACGAACAGTTATGCCTTCTCTGAACTCTCCAATGTACCAAGTTATTCTGAAGGGCTCCTAGTAACACATCTGCATTGTAGTAAAGTAATTTTTGAGATAAAAGTGATACCCTTCATTTCTGCGTTCAATGATTTGGTTTGCATTTTGTCTTTTAAAAAATTACTCATGAACATACTAATTTTATGGGACTTCATGTTTGATGTTGAGCTTCCACATATGAACTCATCTAAATATTCACATTTTTTTCCTGTTGTTGCATGCTGTTCCTTTCACTTCCTCATGATTTTTTTGCACAGAAGGGTTTAGAGAACTTCGTTAAACCATGTGTTTACCCTGGTCAAGTGATAAATGGATGAGTTGAATTTAATATATATATGAATTGAATATAAATTATAAAGCCTTGAATTGGCAGGGCATCTTTAATCTTTTGGAAGGTAAGTTTGCAAGTTAAGCATTGGATTTCATAGCTTTTATAAGTACCTCAATATAATGAATTTTTGACATCCTGAGAGAACAGTAAACAAATTCAGTTGTGAATTTTAACAAGTGCTATACCTGTTAATTTGCCTGCTTTGGAATTATGAGGTCTAGAGCTAACTGCAAGGTAATCCACACTCATCACTATGCTATTATCTGCATAAAATCCAATTCTGTGACAGCAGTGACTGAGTGATTAGCTCAATTTTAAATTGGATAAATAATGAATAAAAGTGATGTGTTTCATTAAAGTTGCAAGTAAAAGTAGAGGGGAAGAAGATGTCTTTGTCTGGTGTCATGGAGTATGCTCCGTTGATTTTTGATTGTTTGTTTTAGCTGTAATTCTTGTGATGATATCACATAGTATAATTAGCAGATTAATGTAGAAATCCACAGTGGTATTCCAGAAGTTATATGTAACTATTTTGATTTGTATAGATAGACACTTTCAGTCTGACATTTATTACTGGTTGTGCCCAGATCTCAGTGTTAASTCTTCACTAATATGCTGTTCCAGAGATATGGTTTACAATCCCTGGTAACACGCATTTCACAGAGACATGCGTTCCTAGAGCTGTCACACTACACATCCTACTTCCATAGCAGGATGCAAAGATTAACCATGTGTGTTAGCTCAGCTTTTATTCATATAATATTGTCACCCAGAAAATGGCCAAAATACTTTATACAAAAAAGTGCCAAGAATATTTAGTAATTTTTAATTTGCAATTAGAAATTATTGATCATTGTCTAGTCCTAGTATAGATTTCAGACTAGCGATTGAAGCCAGAATGGAAGAGACATTGTCTTTTGAAGTCATTCTGTCATAGCCCGTATCTTTCAAATCAGTATAAAGTGCAATTCATACCATTTCACAAAATACTGTTTGCATCTTTTTTCAATGTTCCTGGATTTTGAGAAGTTACTGCTTATGTCTCAAGGAAAGAATTAAAAGCACTGTGAGAAAACAAGTAGCTCTCTGCACAAATATACAGCACCAGTTCTGCATGAGAAATAGTGCTGAACTTTGTAGGAAGAGTATTTTGAACAGGTCCAGTTGATAAGCACTCTAGAATCAATATTTCATGTTATTCTACTATACAAATATAACACTGATAGTGGCAGTACTATAAGAGGCTTGAAACAAGTCAATGTCACAGGCAGTTAGCATTCAGTCTGCATATCCCAGAGGCAGTTACTGGATCTCTTGCTGTTATTTGGTCAGGGCACTGTATGATTGAACGGTAACACCAGCCGTGCTTATAGCATCTCCAGATAAGTCTTTCTAACCTTCTTCACTTTTTACTGGAGCCGCACTGTGAAATTTCTATAGAAAAACTGATGCTGGGTTTTTCTCTTTTCCTTAAATTGAAGCACTATGTTTAAAGGATTGATTTTAATACCTTTAAATCAAAATTTGTTGCTGATCTTGAAATAATAGACCAACTGCAAATATTATGCTCAGGGAATTAACTCTGGTTTTGAATCAGATAATTCTCACAGTAAAGACTCTAAGGAAGGTGGATACTCTTTGGCATTGATATTTATGAGTTAGACGATGGAGCAATGGAAAGACGAATAATGAATTAGCAGGCAGTCAGAAGTTAGAGGAACATAACTGGTGCTTATGCCCATTATTGTTGCAGTTTTTTGACATTTAAAGTGGTTTGCAGCTCTTCTCTTATTAGAGCTAACGCCAGACAATCAGTCACCCCAGCACAGCAGTTCTATGCCTAACCGTTAGTAATGCTACTAATAATTGATGTGCAGCAGCAGAATTTATAAATGAAATTAGCTCCCCAAGTTTAAGTATGACTGTGATTGAAGTAGTAATGATAGAGTTCACGCAAGTACGTTTGCCATTTATCTAAATGTGTCATTACTGACAGTGCTTTTTCGTTAACATTTTGTTATCCTTATTCATGTCATTGTTATAATGTCCTCTTGGATACCTGCAAATTATACTGGCTTGTACTTGCCTCTGATCCTTCCTTCCCACCCCTATACCTCCTTCTTTGGAATTAATTTGTGCAACATTTGATTTTTAAGATGTCTGGGAGCATCTCCAACATACTCAGAGAAAAGTACTATTTACACAATTGGGGAATAGCTTTGGTTTTCTCATAAGTGAAGGCTTTTCCATGCTTTATCAGAAGGGCATGATATCAGTATTTTAATTCAAAATTCAAAAAGTTGGTTTTACCTACAAATGAAAGTGAATAGAACTAGAATTTCTAGCAATCCAGCAATGTATACTACTTCGAATTCAAAATTGAGAAAGGCCCACCTCACCATGGATTTGATAATATCTTTAGCTAAACTTGGGAGACTCTTTTTTAAAGCTCTCATATAAAAATACTGAAGGAGAAATAATTTTGGTGAAGATTCCATGATAATCTGAAAATAAATTGATCAAACATAAGCTTAGGCAAATAGATTCTGATTAAAAAAAACCCTGTACCTGTTTTCTGAATCTTCAAAAATACAACTTTGATTCTCTCATTTTGTGATGATTTTCTCTTGTTCCAGTTACTTCTGCATGTAGAGTTCTTAAAGGGCTGTAGGACAGAAGGTTTTCAGTATTAGTGCATCTCAAAGAATTTGTTCCAGAAAGATAGTCACCTCCATTCTGTATACCAAAAAACCCAGGAATACTTTGCAATGAAGCAGGGTTAGAACTGTTCAAATTATCTTGATATACTTTAAGGATAGGTAAGTACATATGGTTTGTTGTTTTGTTTTTTTAAAATAAACTAATTGCTCTGAAGAACTATATTGAGATCTGAAAAGGAAAAGCTTATATTTGTATGTGTTTCCCATCACCAGAGTAATTTTTTCCAAAATTTCAGTAAAGATGGGGAAAAAATCCAGCAAGTTAAATGAGACAGTGTGTATAAATTCCTAGAAATGCTTGTTTTTAGAAATCCATCCAACTCTCGGCACTGACTTAATTTTAGAGCCTAGAACTGAAACAGCTTAAAAAATAGCTTATGATTTAATCCCTTTCCAGCCACAAATTAAAATAGCAAAAATATTTACAGTGCATCTACTGTATACCAAGTGAATGGTGTACACTTCCTAGCCTGGCTGGTAACTCTTGGTTTTTTTCCTCACAAGGAAGCTGAAATGCATAAATACAAATGTGATTTTAGAAGGCTATGCCTGATTTCAATGGTGCTTATTTCAATCTCTGCAGCAAAAGAACTGGCGGGCTTCCAGTTTATTCTTTTTTTGGTATAATAGCCCTCATCTTCAAGCACATTCAGCAAATTCAATGTCATTAGTAGACAAGACAACAGATTTCAAACAGGATCTCTGTTGCTCAAAACATTGTAGAATATCATATATCCACATATATGGTTCTGCCCTAATGGCAACAATTGAATACTGGGGCCCAAAGGAGTTAAAAAAGCTGTAACTTTGACTCAGTTTTTAAATCTTTGCATGCTTAGTATTTTAACATTAAAACGGTGTGAATGGAGGATTTTCATCTGGGGTTTCTTGTAGGAAGACAGTAGCATGTGATTTCCTGTGCACCTTTATTTTGAAGTGTTCTCTTTAATAATACATTATTCGTGACAAGAGGTTTTGGTTGCTTCATTGAATGCAGTTTATTCTTCTAGTGTTTCGTGTTTAATTAGTAATCTACTAATTGATACACCAGACAAGTTCAGTAAAGTCAAGGACACAACCTTCCCTAGGTTTTGCCAGGCATCTAATTTATATGAATTTCCTATAAATCGTAACAGCGATGCTTTAATCGATTAAAATCCACATGGAAATTTAGTGACAAAAGACCATGTTTCTTAATTTTCAAGCAGTGAAGTGTGTAACTTTGAAATGACAGTGTTTTAATTACGTGACAATCCATTGCGTCTGCCATGGTGGTAATGAGCAGGGATGGTGAGTGTGGGACCAGCTCAGCTCTTTTCGATGTCAGTGGCAAAATGCTAAAGGGAGGTGTAGCACGCCCTACTCATAGCTCTGGTTTGTATAGGTGTAAGCACACATCCTCTGTTGAAAGTTCTTGAAAAGAATAAATCAGTAATTAGATTTAGCTATTTAATACTTGGGGGGTTTTAGCCATTAGTCATTTCCATGTCTATCTTTCTGTCTCTAGAGATAAGCTCTATTTAAATTAAGGGAAGTAGGATTTTTGGAGAGTGACTTAGAGTGTTCTAATACCAGAGATCCAAAGTCAGGTGAATGTTTTTAGAGAGCCATATCTGTGTTCCCTCCTAACAATGTTGGGGTCTTTACAGCGATGTAACCACTATTTTACAGTCTCAGATATCTTTTTGTGAACTTTTCAGAATGCCAAAGTCTTGCCCTCCACTTTTATTTTTTGGCAGGATCTTTGACCTCTCTTGATAAATATATAGAAGTCAGGGTGTTAAGCTGAAACACAACATTTAAGGCAATGTTCAGGAAAAGGCAGTCAGGGAAGTCCGTCTCTGCTACAGCTGGCCTCCAAGTAAGATGCTGAAAAGAAAGGACACTTTTGCTGAAATCTCAGAAAACCCGTGATTTGGCTTTTTTGTTTTGTTTGTTTGTTTTTAAGGACTCTGTGAACAGAGTTTATTAATACAGTCTATAAACTAGTTAACAAAAAGGTAACAGCAGTAGTTTCTCTGCTTGTAACAGTAAGGACAGCCTTCTCATAAAAGTTAATCTTCCTAAGCAAACAAATTTTAATCTTTGGGTTCCATCTTCTTCTGCTTTTTAATGGTATTGCTCTTTTAATATCACTTCTTTTCTAACAAGATCATACCCTGCTCCCTCAGGCCATGTTAAAAAGGTCAGTCACTGAGTGGTATTTTAATTTAAATAAAGAGTGAAAGACAGACTGTTTTTGCTAGAATACTAAAAGATCACCTATTTAAATCTTCCTTTTAATGTCTAACTATCTTTCTTTGAGGTTTTTTCTATGACCTTCAATGTTATTTAAAAATAATTTTTAATTCATTATTCATGCCATTAAATACTGGAACCTGTTTCTTTCTGCAGTTTATTTCTCTATTATATGCATGTGTTGCATTTTTTTTGTTTGCTTCTGTAATGATTTCTGATATACTGACATTTTAAAAAACAGTACAGAAGAGTGCTTATTTTGAGGGGGGAAAAAAACCCAATGTGTGCACATTTGAATTACATCAACAACATTATTTAAGATAAAAAATAAGGTGGCAGTGGAAAGACAGGTCAAACTTGGGGCCTCTTACCTTGATAAAGTCCCTGTAAATGACGCTGGTCCTGTGCTGCTGTGCGTGGGCAGGTAATGGGCTGCTTTGAATGTTCTAAATTTCTGAAGTGCTTCAGCTTCACACAGCAATAACTGTGGCAGCTCCACTGACACCAGCTCTACATCATTGTTTTGCCTTTTCAGTTTTTTTCTCACTTAATAATTGAGTTTCATGACTTCATGCAAAAGATGGAATGAACTCCAGATAGTTATATTATTTTACGTTAGCCGTAGTGATACTGTGGTTTGTAGAGACTTGGTATGCTGCAGAAAAGCACCAAAAACTAATAACACTGAATAAAGAAAATAAATTAAATTAAATTAAATTAAATTAAAAGGATGTATTTTCGTGGCAGGGACCAGTTTTTCAACCTTTACTAAAGCTGATGAGCTGGTATCTCATCTGTTGTACCCAAGTAAGAATTGCACCCTTTTGAAGTAGTGTGAAGATACACAGATTCTCATTGCTGCAAAACACGCGCACATTTATTTTTTTATTGTCTGTCAACATTCAGTTAGTTTAGTAATATAAACTACTTATGCATCTTTCCCCACTTGATTCAATGGTCTCAAATATGGCATGTTCACAAACAGTACTGTTGGGCAAACAAAGAGAAGAAACAGTATCCTGTTAACTGTCTCTTTCCAGAATTTTTGTCTGACAGTCATTAGCAGTACAAATTAATTGGTGAACCTTTTAAGAACAGTACAATGCAGTATTAAGGAAAAGAAGGGTACAGAAGAAAACAAGGTTAGGGCATAAGAGTGAAGTGGCGTAGGTATAATATTTTAGTGTTCCTTTGGATTTTTTTAAAGCAGGAGAGAGAAAGAAAGATATTCACAAAAGCACAAAGCTTCACAAAGATTTGGGACCAGTTCCATAGCTGCCAGGAGCACAGATGCCACGTGACTCTCATGCATTTGTCAGCCCTGTCACAGTGGCCTGCAAATCAGCTGGATTCCCTTGCAGCTCACTGAGCCGTGGGCCAACACTTGCCTGTGGCTTTGCGTCGGGCTCTGTAGGGCCACTGTGGCAACTGCTGAGTAGGCAGGTGTGCGACATCCTTGCCTTCTTTCTGCTCCCCATTCTGGACCGCATCCAAGAAAATGTAATATAGGACAATGACAGTTTCAAGTGATGAACTCAACATACCAGAGGTCCCCTGTCCTATTTGTGGCATTTGATAATAGGATTTCAACTCAAAAGATCAGTAATGGTATTTTCCTGTCCCTAAGCACAGTTCAGGTAACTTTGCATACACCACTAACCAGCCCAATAAACATTATCAGCGTTTCCATTAGCTTCTCATAATAATCCGAGGAAACTAATACTCCCCAGTGTGCTGTTCAGTTGATGGCCCGTTTGCTTAAGAAATACCAGCATCACCCCTGCCAAACATCAGATTGCCAGTACAAATTAATGGACTCCATAGCTATGTATTCAGTTAATGGAATCCATATATTCAGTCACCTAGTAAGACCTAGCTATGAAATTACTTCCCCTTACATTGCTCTTTGAGGAGAGTTATTGTACCAGAGCTAAACTGGGATTAGGTGCTTTTATCCACAAGATATATATGTCTTTTTTTTCCGCACTTTTTTTTTATCCTCCTTCCTTTCCCACCTGCCCTTTCAACAGTTCGAAGGAAGGCGACAATTTGTGACAAGGTTAGATTTTTGTACTGCTTGTTGAAACACTGCATTAGGCCATAATTTAAACAGCAGTAGTAAAGTAACAGTTTTCTAGTGTATCATTCTCAATTCTGTTTTGCAAAATACTGTCTTACTGTTATAATAAATAGACTACATGTCTTGGACTATATGGCTGCTTGTATGGGCTGGCTAGGTTATCCTATTGCTTTTACACTATTTTTTGTTGCTTTGAGAATTGCTGGTATGATGTTGAAGCACATACAGTTCAGTTCTTCGCAAGTTCTTCATTACAAACATTTAAACTGTGAAATACAGGTAGATCTGGAGTTGCCTAAATTTTGTGTCAGGCTTTATGTGAAATATATGTGAAGAACCACTTTATTGAGTGCCTAGACAGAAAAAAGAAAGAAAGAAAAAAAAATAGCCTTAGTGCTATGTATATTTTGAGTTTATTTTAGTGTCATCAGTGTAAAAATAATTCTGTTAATGTTGCTAAATGATATTGTACGCATGCTTTTCTCAATTTACACAAAAGTAGTATTTGTGGAAAGCTTAAGATGAAAAATATCTCTAGATTCTTCAGAGAAATGAGACTCCTGTTTCCATTCCAAAAAACCAAGATGGATAATCTGGAGCTTGCAAAGGGGCTCATTAAAATTAATTCTTCACAAAATTTTTGTTGTTGATGAGCTGAGCTTTCTTCTTAAAAAATGTGATTATGTTAAGATAGCTTCTTTGTTTTTCCAAGATTCAAAAGGTTTTGTTTGATAAATTACAGCTCTTGGGATTCTCAGCACAAAATTTCAGAACTAGAGTCATTTTATATCCTATTGATAGTACACTGATTTGCTTTATTGTGTTTGACAAGCGAGGCTCGCTCTCACTTGCAAAGCAGCCATGTGGCACAGAGCCATGAACCTTATGTAAAAACAGTTATCTGTCAACTGTTCAGATTTTGCGTCAGAAATAGGCTTCCACTCTACTACTGATCCTTACTATACATAGTTGTTAAATAATAAATAAAAATTTTTACTTCAGAGCTGTGTATTTTAAAATGTTTCTTTATAACTAAAGCTCTGCGGTGTGCTCAGCTTCAGTACTGAATCCAACCAACATCAAGTTCTGTAGAGTGACCTCAAGCTTCGCAATATACATAGGCCTTGGTTTGTAAGTCTCAGGTATTTTATTTTGAACAGATCTGAACGTGTAGCCTCTTTTTCAGCACTGCTAGCCTCAAATGTACGAAAGTCACCTGGCAAGCCATAAAAAGGTGAAATTTAAGAGCGTGATTGTTACATCTTTTTATCCATCTTCTGGTTTTTGAGCCCGCGCTGATGAGCTCAAAATACCGCCTCTCCATGGTATTAGAAATGTACCTTTTTACTTGCTTAATTAATAGAGCCTCTTTATTGTGCCTTTTTAGGCTGCTGTGCCAGACGTAGAGCAGCCCTGCCAGTGCAGAAGAGCCAGCCTCCCTGTGCTCTTGTGCAGATGCAGCCTGCTTAATTTTCGGCCCCATGTTAGCATCCCTGAGTGTGCTGCGCTGCACTTGTCCTGGGACTTGGGTGCCTGCAGGACAGCATCCGGCAGCACTGCAGAGACATGTCCTGAAACAGCAACCCATGCAAATACACGGGGCTGGGTCTTGTTTCTAACCAATCATGTAGTATCTTCCCATGAGAATTTGCACAATTGAGTTTCAGCCTTGTGTGAGGTCTTGTTTTGGTATGATATAGTTGAACCAGTCCTTACTGTGATCCAGAGGTCCAGAATTTTGCTGAGTAATAAAATTCCTGCTTTAGTCCAGATTTAGTTTAATTTTTGTTGTGGTAAGGCTGTCTAAAAATTACAGTCTTTTGAGGGACTTCTGGCAAATTTAAAATCAGTAATTTAAACAAAAGCAAAATATCTTTTAAAAAGATAAATCCACTTCTGTTTTTTCTTTTCCAACCAAGATAACATGTGATTCCTTAACAACTAATTAGTTATGCTATCTGCTTGCTAGGACTGAACTTCAGCTTGTAGTGAACTGTCTACCTTAACATTCATGGCCATTTTGATCTCAGTGAGACTTTGAGTCAAAAAAAGTAGATAAAATCTAAGTGAGTGGCCATTGAAAATATAGAACTTTATTTATTACATTAAATTACCAGTGATGGGGACATTGAACTTTGCCTTGTTTCAAGAATAATCAAAGATAATCCTCTACTTAAAAAGAGCAAAACCAAAAACTCGCTAGCTAACACATCACGTGACTCATTTGCTGATGGCATTGAATCATTAATCTGATTTTTAAAAAACAGTAATTAAAATGTTCACAACTAGGCAGAAGAAAATTTTAAATTTTTATGCTTATATTCTATGTATATGTGACAGAAGTAAAGACAATAATGCTAACTGAATACATATTTTATGTTTTTAATGGCTTTTTTTTGGAGGAAGGAGCTTATTCTGCAACAACATCTTATTATGTGGGTTTTTTCACGCCCTGAATATATATATATCTGTGTGTGTAAAATATTTAGAAGTGTCCAATATACTGTACATGTAAACCTTAGGCCCATCAGTTTCAGCTTTCTTCCCCTAAGAACAAATTTTTCCAGCATGAGCCCATCTTTAACTCAGATGGAAAGTCAGGATCATTCTTTTTGCCCCAAAATGCTTTATTAAAAGTATATATTTCGTGTAAGCCTTTGCACCTACAGAGGGTCTTCTTCCCTAGATGAATTAAAACAATCCACACATGGATATAGAACCTATTATTTTCCCAGCAGGATGTTAAACTCTGCTCATCAACTCTTGCAGAGCCAAAACACTTACGAAAACCATACAGGTGAACGAGCTGCAGCTCTAATAACCATGGGTCAGCACTTGATCTCCAACCAGTAAATTTTTCCCCCCTTTAAAGAAGCTTTGCTCCTGAGACCTGGACACTTCGTGCTGTAAGTAACTGTTTTACCTAGTGATCAGAAATCAGTAGAAGGCTCAACTTTTTCGATGAAGCAGACACAGATTCTGCCTGCATCGCAAACCTACTCTCAAAGTAGGGTCTGGCTGCTGCTGCTATTTTCTAGACTTATGTTGCAGTGTGTTATCAAGTAAGCCATTTTCGATACCACCCCTACACCTTCCCTATCTGACTAAGGAGATTCCATTAGTGTGTTTTAAAAGGCAGAAAAAGGAAGTCAAGTCTATCAATATTAAAAGATATTTTTCAGTGCAGAGGAGGATTTGGTAAATTGGTTAACCTACTTGTATCATGAGTTATTCATAATGGTAGATTATACTGATAAAACCTCATAATTCACATTTCTTTCTTCTACTTCCCTGTGKTTTTTTTTTCCAACTGTATAAGCATATACTAATACCTAAAATGAAAACTGCAGTGATGGTGATTTTAAACTGAGAAGATTTCAGAAAATGAAAACTAGATTGTAGTATATGTGAGTTTATGAATAAATTAGCACAGTGATCACTTTTACCAGAATAACTTCACTCTGAAACATCACGCCATCTACATAAAACACTTTTTCATTTAAGAGTTTGATTCAGTATAGTACTTCATCATGATTCTAATGTTATGTGAATATTGTCATTAAAACTGCTTAAAATTAGACATGTTAAGTTTTAATACCTACTGTTGAAAAATAAAACCCAAAGAAATGGCACTGAGCGTTTATATTGCATTTGGCACTTAAGTAATCTGTACTATATGATATTGTAACGCCCTGTTAATTGGAGATGTGGAAATCCATGTTAGCTTTTATACTCATGAAGCAACTTTGTTGTGCTATGTATTTGTCCCTTTTTGCTGAACTTGGATTTTCTCCACCTTGCTATTCATTCCTCTTTGCAGTTATGGTTGTCAAGTGATTTGCCATCCTCACATCTGACTGTGCTGCTTACAATTCCCATGGATAGTAAATGTTTTCCTAGCACTTGCTCTTTCTATTCTGTGGTAGGTGTCAGCTTTTTAATTTCATTTTTTTTCATCGTGATGCTAAGATAAGTGAGAAATGTCTATAAAACCCCTCTTCTGCAGTTTATAAAACAATAACTGATAATGTTTAGAACAAGACTTCTCTTACATATGGCTTATTTCAGACTTAAAGAATTTCAATGACTTTTTTGTTCAGCGTCTGAAGCTAGCCACTTCTCAATTAGGCATAGCACAGCTTTGACTAGATATGCCAAGTTCTATGTTTTTGTGATAATACAAGATGCCTTATGCTATTAGTCTTTTTACTGCAATGATTAACTTGAATGGTTTTTGAGAAAAAGAAGAAAAACATTTAGCAAAGATCTGAGGTAGAGTTAATTTGTCCACCTGTGGCACTGAGATGCGTTATTCAGATTTGTGGATGCTGTGGACGCCTTTATCAATGTATTGATGAAGGCCTGTGGGAATATAACAGTTTTAAACAAGTATTTTAAAGAAGAGATTCCAGAGTACTTTACATGTATTATACTCTCTTTGTTCTGAGCAACTGAAAAATAAAGCAAAACAAAAGAATTATTTTATTTATATTGTGAAATGAAAGGTGAATTTCACAGGATGCCCATTACAATGTGAAATAATAAATGATAAAAGGTTTTCTTTAATAGGAAGTAAAAATGTCATGACATCACCAGAATATATTGCAGAACAGGAAGAAAAACAGCTCTTGCCCAGCATACTGATAAGCAGTGCTTCTATGGTTTTCTCCTGTAGGAATGAAGAATGTATTTTCTCTTTTTGTCATATTTTGTTACATATATGCACCCACAAAGGTATATAATGCAAAAGAAGTTTTTTCATCAATAATGTCTGAGGACTGCATACCAGGCTGTAAACTGTTGAAATTTGTTCATTAAAAGTGCATGGTCTGTTGACCTTTTTTCCTTAAAGCATTGTATTAAGTACATTTCTTATCTCTGTTTTGCATGACAGATTGTTTAGCATATTTCTTGTATAAAGAGTGGCATTGAGTACCACAAAGACCTCGTTTAGCACGTGCAGACAT
The DNA here is from genome assembly GCA_035582835.1 of Phoebastria nigripes. Lineage (NCBI taxonomy): Eukaryota > Metazoa > Chordata > Aves > Procellariiformes > Diomedeidae > Phoebastria > Phoebastria nigripes. The sequence continues at coordinate 2,371,999 of JAYKAV010002932.1, forward strand.
AAGCAGAATGTGTTTGAAAATGTTGCTGTGCTCTCTAGTGGATAATTTAGTTATAAGTGTCTAAGAAATTAGTATCAACAACAGTTATAAATTTATATTTCACTTAACTGAAAGACCTACAGTAAGAAAAGTAAGACCTTCACCAGTAGAACGGCTCTGCTGAAGTGTAGGACTATCTGTATGGAACAGCTCACAGATTTTGGTAGACATATTTCATTTTTGCCATATTTAGGGAGAGTCCGCATTCTGCAGCAGCCTTTTTTAAAGACTCTAATTTTCAATGGTACAGGCAGTAAGAGGATTTTGTCCTCAACCTATCTCAGATCATGAGAGATGCCTGCTATTAGATGCCTCCTCCCTCCCTGCTTCTAAGGCAGTCTCTTTTTCTCTAAGCTGTTAAAAAGCAGATTTAAAAATACACTTACCTCATCTTGGCCAACGTAACCCAAAAGTTTGCTTTTATTAGTTTTCTTTTCAGTGAAAACCTGTGATGAATTTAGTAAGATGCTTTGGAATTACTATATTTGCTTCTATCGTCCAAAGAAAGTCATGCTATATAAGGTTCTCAAGAGGTGAGTGAAATATAAAATTATGTGCCTTGCATTTTTAAATATTCATGATTTAATCAGTTTCTTTTCAAAATCAGTTTGTTGTGATAGTATTTCTACTTCTGCCAATCACTGAATGGGATTCTCTTACTGGACTCTGTAATCTTGCCTCTSTTCTCTGCTTTCCGCTATCCTGTGGTGAGAACACTTCTGATGAGCCGTAGAGATTGGCACAATAATCACTTCACTGGCATTTCTATCCTTACTCTTAGTGAAAGCTCAGCCACGATGGTTATTATTTTTTCACTCTATTGAATCACAGTGAACAGTGTTTGCCGGGTAGTCTGACCATTGTGATTGTACTATTTGTACTATTACTCTCTTTAGGATTAGAAAGTGAACCTGTATTGGCCCTTGTGCCTCTGTTCTTATTTCGTTTAGTTTATTCAAATCTTTGTACTCTGGTCTGTGTTCTTCAGTCTTTAAGCAATTATTTTCTAACTGTTTTCTTGCCAGCTCAACAACTGTCACTGGTGGTATCATGCAGACTTCCCAGATAGTTCAGTGGCAATTTACACTGCGATGTACACTGTAATTCCAATTGTTCTCTCCTTTTCTTGGCCTGACAGTCATTCTGGATTGAAGGCATGTCATTTTTGCTTATTTGAGTCAATTCCAGCTGCATTAAATTTATTGAGCTTCTTATTATTTGAAGATTCATATACTAGAATTGGCACAAGTGAAAACGTCTTTCCTGGGAAAACTTCATTTCCAATGTTCTGGTATTGCTACCTAGTAGATGGGCTTCTTTGTTGTCCATAAGAACTGTGTATGTCTAGAATGGTGAATCATTTTTCTAATGACCAGATAATTGGAGCAGCAGATTTCAACAAAACAACATCCTGTCCCATTTTACAAGACAAACCAATTGGTTTCATTCTTTATTGTAGCTGGTATCCCACCTTCTGTTGTCAAGTTCTCAACTGAAAAGCTGTGAAAACTTCTCCTCTTGTTTCAATGAATGTTTTCACATAATTCCTAAATTCTGCTTTCAGTTGATGCTGCAGAAATGTAGCCATCTACATTTCTGTCTGTCTTTGCTCCCAGGTGGATGGGTAGTAGTTCAGTTGTTACTGGGTTGTGCCCATGCAAATGATTTCATATTGCCTTGGATATGGTCAAAATTATTCCATTTTGTGTAATTGTATTGGTCTTGATCAGGTATGTGATTCATCAAGAGAATTAAATCTTGCTGTGTTCTCACAGCTCTCAGATTCTAGATTTGGAATAGATTTAGAAAGCTCTATCTTTTCAAGTCTTTGATGGAATGAAGTTTCCCTTCATACACATGCCAGCCACTTATTGTTCCACGTGATTCAGTTACGACTGTACCTTTTTTTCTGTCTTTCTGTAAATATGCAAAAAAAAAAAAAAGAATAGGAAATAGGACAGAGGATCTAGTTTTGCCTTTGGTGTTGTTTTTCTTTTCCTTGGTTTTGGTAGTTAGATAAGATTTAATTTAGTTTCAGGTTTCATGCCAGATTTCGAGGTAATGTTGAGTTGTAATTTTACTCGTTTCATTCTTTCATAACAACAGTGTTAATTCTGTGATTTCAATAAATACTGCATAGCTTTATGGGTTAGAAAACAATGCTCGTACAGTTTATTTGCTTGGGTGATGTGTAGTTATAAAAATGTAAACAAACACAAATATGGAAGATTCTGTTCTCTTGAAATATTGGTAAGTCTTCTAAGGATGCAGATGGAGCAGCCATCTAAAAAATCTTGAAAGGGATATGTTGAGAAGTCTGCGTAGTAGGTGTGACACTTGTATGAGGAAGACATTTGCATCATGAAGAGCAGCTAAAGTCACTAACTGTATGAGTGTTAGAAGGGCAATAATAAAACTACCAGAGCAGAGTTGATGTGGTGGTCAACTCTCTTCTCTAGATGTGTATGTTAATAAAAACAGATGAATCTTTAAGTGGTGTAGTGTTCCAAAAATCATTCTACTCTGACTTCAAGTTTAATTAGTGAAATCATCCAAAACCCACAGTTCTTAGCATAATACAAAAAAGACTTAATGATGTGTGATGACTCACAAGAATACAGGAAATTGTCTTACCTTTTGTAAATTAAGTCTTACTCTTCCCATCTTATTAAAAGATGATGCCACCTTATTGTCAAAGCATTGGTAGTCAGAGCCTTCCAACCTGTTTTTAAACAACTGATCTAAACAACTTCTGTAGAAAATATTACTGGCCATTGTTTTTGGCATTGTAATTCAAATAAATCTCTGTTGCTTTTGTATTTTCCAAATAATCACGATCAAGATGTGCTGTACTTGCTTGTCTATTGAGGATATTAAACATGTGTGTGTATATAAATATATATGTAATGTTTATTCAGTGGAGCAGATGTTCAGGGGAGAGAGAAGTAATTTGAACTGTATAATGCAGTACACAGAATGGTAACCGTTTTCCTTTCCTTTCCATCTCTCTCTCCCCAGTTTGTTCTTGCTGCAACGTTAACTCAAGCCTAGCAATAGACTTCTGGGAAACTTGTTCTCTTTACTGCTTGGTTCTTTCAACACCTGTCCTCACCCCATTTCCTTAGTGCTGTATCTTTTACCTTTTGTGCTTGCTCCGTTAGGCTGTCTAGGGCAGTGAAGGCTGTCTGGAGTCTCATTGGTCGTCCATTAACAAGTTCACACCTCAAAATACTAGGAATTCCCCCCGCTTGCCACCACTTTCACTACTCAAATCAAGTTACCTCCAAATGAATCTTATTTACCTAAGTCCTAACGTACTATCTTTACCATCTTTTCTGTCTCCTTGACAAATTGATACTGGCTCAGGTAAATAAAAGTCTTAGTTCTTATATGGAAAGGCAGAGAAAAGGATTGCAGGGAATGACTTCTTAAAATTCGGTAGAAACATCTGGTTTCTGCTGCTACAGGTTCTAGGTCAGTTAGACTTTGCAATAATATGTGATGGTAGCGCCACATCATAATGTTTGAATGAATTTGTGGCAAGAAATTTGTTACTTTTGTACTCACGCTCTGTCATGAATTGTTAGCAGCGACAGAATCCAGGATCTTCAACACTGTGCTAAACAAGCAGCCCTGTATCCACCTGTTTTCTGGGCTACAGCCCTCCATGCATGTTGGAGATGCGGCCTGTTGGGGCAGGTAAGGAAACGAGCAGAACATCCTGCAGCTGGACACCAGCTTACCAGGGCAGCAGCAGGAAGTGGTACGGAATTGATGGAATAATGGGTACAGTGTGTTTCTTTAAAAAGCCCCAGCAAATTTTTTAGTTTGGGAACCTTTCTGTGATTTTATATATAAAAATATAAATGTATAAATATCACACATATATAAATATATTTTTTATATATATAAGGATAATCTCCTAAATCTCTTTGTTCTGTCTTTCTAACTTTCCACTAGAGTGAGATACGACATACTTAACCTTTGAGTAATATTTTATTACAACATGATATAAAGTTGACTTGCAGTTTTATTATTACTGTAATTTTCATTCAAAATTTTGTATCCACAAATGAACTTTATTCATTTGAAGTCAATGTGGAATATGTTGCCCTGACTCGTCTCCTGAATTTTCACTATTTTCCTTCTCTGTTGTTCGAAGTGTGAATGCCATTTTGTTTTCCAGGTAAAATTAGCACTTAAACTAAAATGCTGTAAAAACACTATTATTTTCTGAATGGTGCGATTGAGCGTTTTCTTGAAGAGAAGTGAGGGGAGCAAAGGCCATGAAATTATCTGAACCTCAGAACATACTAGAGGTTGGTGGCATGTGGTAGGAACAATAATTGTAAAATCAGGAGGGGAAAAATAGTGATACCAGGATGAAATAATAGCGCTGACTTTTCATGTGGTTTTAAAAAGAAGTCTGATTTCTCTGGAAAGGCGTTTTCGGTAGAAGATAATGTCTGGAGCAGGGACATGAGCATAATATCATGATGAAAGTATAATTCAGTGTTTCTTCGTTTGGAAGAATGTCTTTCCTTTAGTGCCATCTTTAGCTCCATGTGCTAGATTGAGCAGAAACAGCCAGACTCTGGCTGTTGGAAACATTGCTTAGTATCGTGGGTAGTTCAGAGTATACGCTCTCCTTGTTCTCTGTATTTCCACAAACTTTACTGTTCTCTAGTGACCAGTACTGATTATGCTAGACAGAGGGGAGTGGAGCACATGGCTCTATTTGACACAGGCCATCTCTTTATTAGCTCTGTAAATAAAGTATAGAAGCTATATATGCCTCCTCACTTGTGGACTGGTATCTTTATTCCATTGCCAGGTTAAAGAGCTGTACGAGTAATGAGTTCTTTCATTTTCTGCCATTGAGAGTGGGGGGAAGGATTCATAGCCTTGATGTCCAAAATTACCCCCAAGAAATCAGAGTTAACATTTCTCTCACGCAGCTAGACCTCTGCCTGCACTGAGTGTTAGTCCTGGCAGCTGACTGCACTGAGCACTGTGCTCAATCTACCTGCCAACATGTATCTGCCCAGTCTCATTCCTTATGTGCCAGCTTTGTATCCAGGAGATTCTGTCATCCTCAAAATATTTGGTCTGTTTTCCCATATTGTCTGCATTTCAAGAAATCATATGGATTCAGATTCCTCAGGGCCAAATTTCTGGCACCCAATTTCAAAGTTTTGTCTAGGGACACTTTCTTTAATGCTGCAGACGCAATTGCCACAGACACAAGGGATGAGTGCCAAAAAATCACCATATAGTCATGGGATCGAGTGCACCCTCAGCAAGTTTGCAGATGACACCAAGCTGAGTGGTGCGGTTGACATGCCTGAGGGACGGGATGCAGTGTAGAGGGACCTGGGCAAGCTCAAGAAGTGGGCCCCTGTGAACCTCATGAGGTTCAACAAGGCCAAGTGCAAGGTCCTGCACCTGGGTCGGGGCAACCCCCAGTATCAATACAGGCTGGGGGATGAAGGGATTGAGAGCAGCCCTGCCAAGAAGGACTTGGGGCTACTGGTGGATGAAAAGCTGGACACGAGCCGGCAATGTGYRCTCRCAGCCCAGAAGGCCAACCRTAYCCYGGGCCGCATCAAAAGCRGCGTGGCCAGCAGGTCGAGGGAGGGGATTCTGCCCCTCTGCTCTGCTCTGGTGAGACCCCMCCTGCAGTACTGCGTCCAGCTCTGGAGCCCTCAGCACAAGAAAGACAYGGACCTGTTGGAGYRGGTCCAGAGGAGGGGCACAAAAATGATCAGGGGGATGGAACGCCTCTCCTATGAAGAAAGGCTGAGGGAGTTGGGGTTGTTCAGCCTGGAGAAGAGAAGGCTTCGGGGAGAAGGCTTCATTGCAGCCTTTCAGTACTTAAAGGGGGCTTATGAGAAAGWTGGCGGCAAACTTTTTAGCAGGGCCTGTTGGGACAGGACGAGGGGGAATGGCTTTAAACTAAAAGAGGGCAGATTTAGACTAGATACAAGGAAGAAGTTTTTTACGCTGGTGAAACACTGGCAGAGGTTGCCCAGAGAGGTGGTAGATGCCCCATCCCTGGAAACATTCAAGGTCAGGTTGGATGGGGCTCTGAGCAACCTGATCTAGTTGAAGATGTCCCTGCCCACGGCAGGGGGGTTGGACTAGATGACCTTTAAAGGTCCCTTCCAATCCAAACTATTCTATGATTCTATGATAGAAATGTATTTTATCCATCCTGCAGTTATTACTGAGTTACTGTACGGGAGTGTGTGAGGCAGTGGGCACTCTGTCCCCTTGACCCACCAAAAATGGCCAGTATACCCAGGCACAGGGAGTGATGAAGCACCAGAATACACAGTGTCCTCTTCCTGGTTTTCCATTTTGAAATTTATTTTTCACCCAGTTGGCAGCCTGCCATCTCTGACCTGGTATACGGCAGAAAAGGGCTGTTCATGTAAGCTTTACATCGCTTTCTTTCAAGGGACAATGTAGCATGCATATGTTTTTAGCTAAGGTTCATGCTGTTGAGATAGAGAAATGAGAAGTGAAATACGTGATGAACTTGTTTTCATTGCCTCTAGTGAACAATACATGACAGCTTTGAGGAATCGTGTGTTCAGAAGAGTCATTATTGTGCCATCTGAATTAGTGAAATAAAAGTAAAGACTTTTTATTTTCTAACGGACTATTTTCACAGTGGTTGTCCAATAATAACCATCACTTCAGTCACAAGGTCAGTAAGTTCACGTGTAAGTATGTCAGGATGCTTAGTACACTGTGAAAGCCTGTAATGCTTTTTTGATTAATGTTTTTCTTGTCCTACAGTTTTGGATGGAACATTTGCAGTCTTGCAACCAGTAAATGCCGGAGTGCTTTGCTGTCATTAATAGTCCACTTTTGAATTCTTCAGGGAGAATTACTTGAGGAACGGCATAGCGTATGGTGTTGCTATTGTGAATATAGAAATTTTCTCAAGCATGTGGTGGTTTTTTATATGGGTACAAATAGTGTTGTGATGGGTAAAACTTACAAATGGGTAAGTGAGTTTGAGAATTTTTGAGTTTTTACTTACCAAGACCTACTGTTGCATTGAGTTCAGTTGTGCTTTGGAAGTATTGAAGCATTGGAATGAGAATTCTGCTTACTAAACAAAACAAAAGTTTTGTTCCACTTACAGAGAAAAAAATACATCAAGCTTGGTTGTTGGTTTCTTTTTTTAAATGAAAACCCAAATAAAAAGTGGTCAGAGAGAAAACTTCAAAAATTGTGAGTATCTACACTTCAAGTGACCTCAGTACAGTTTACAGGTGTTCAGCAGGAAAAACCAAATTCCCAAAATTCTGGTGTTCTAATTTATCTTTAAAAAGAATCCGCAAAGCAAATAGAACTCCATGTATGCATTTTTCTTCCTGGCATACTTCCACTACTCAGTAATGAACAAGACATAAAGATGATCTGAGCCTGAGAGTTTAACCAGAAGTAAAAATACAGCAATGCATCCTGGCCCTCACACTTATTCGGGTTGTATTTTCCTTTAGAAAATTCTTCCATGTGCTAGTGGGATATCAGAGAGAGATAATGATCTGTTGAGTAGGAGCAATGAAGACTCTGAGGCAATGAATTTGCTCAAAATGCAAGCAGGTGAAATACTATATTGTCTGGTACAGCTGTTCAGTTACATATACATTGTTCAAATAATTTCAAAGCTTATCCTATACACAAATGTTTGGGTTTGAGTATAGCATACCAGAAATTAAATGTCATTTATATGTATTTACAGGAATTTATGACAGGGAAAAGAATTGAATTGTACTTTAAAATTTTGTTCTGAATCTCATACTAAATCTGCTTAAAATTATATGTATCCTATTAATGCTGATCTCAGCATAACAACCATTCTTGTAGAAGAATTCTATTTTAAACCCAAAGCTAACCAAAAAGCATTTTTATCAGCAGAATATTGAGTTTCAATGAGAATTTAAAAATCTGATAAGTTTTTTTTTATAGTTCAAAAGAGAAAAACATCACTATTTTTTCATTATGAACTTTCCATTATATATTGCATTGTCTGCTGTAATGGCATATGTTGATGTAGTCGATGTAGTCAAATAGGTACTACATAGTTCACCTAAAAATACATAGTAAATATTGACTCCTGAGAAGCTTATACTTCTTCTCAAATAAGACTTAAATGACTCAGATTTTTTTTTTTTTTTTCATTTCTTGCCACATTGTATGGTATTGGCAGTAGCAAGAAATGTCTCCCTTAATAGTGGCATAATTTACTTTGAAGTTTTGTATTTGTCAGAACCAGAAATATTTTGCCACCTCAGTGGTTTATCCATTTTCTAGAATCTTTTCATGATATTTTACATGCAAAGACTGTGCTGTATGTAAGCTGTGCCATGAATGTTTTTTATACACAAGTCATAAAAAAACTTGTCTGGAAATCTCCAAATTTATTAGGTAACCTGGAGTGCCATTGTATCCAATCAGTATTTATCTCCCTTACAGAATAATTTCTTGGGAAATATTTGCAATTTGCAAAATTATATATGTAATTATATAAGCTTTTGGGTAATTATATGTATATTTTAGTTATTCAGTACATTTAATTATGCTTTGTTATGAACTGTTTACAGCAGTTCTCACTGCGGGGGGAGAGGAGGGAGGGAGGGTAAATGGAGCTGAATGTGGAGTAAAACCAAGGGAAATCTCATATTGAAGATTCACCAATGAATCTTTTTAGACTTTATGCAAATCCGGTGGGTATTTTGTGAAAGTGTTAATGAGTGTCACATCCTGATTACTGCAGATTTCCCCTTACATTTCCAACCATACCAAATCCAATTGAAACTGCTAAAATTAACACCAGAAGTCCACAACAGTTTGTCAGAAATATGTGTGAAATTTGTTTTTAAAATATCATGCCCTAGTTATTCTTGGAAACATTATATATAGATGTTGATATAAAATATCCTGTATACATTCCCTGATGGATGACAAACTTAACATTGGTCCCTGTAAATCCTTCTAAAGGACCATCTATTTCTGAGGTAGTTTTTGCATCTCACTACAGAGGAAACCATATAATTTAACTGCCCTGGCACTGAGGTTCCTAATAGGAATCTACTTGTTTACCAACAGCTACTAGGAGCAGCCGTTTTTGCCACAGCACATGGTGGTCCTTTTGCTTTGTGTGAGGTGTGGCCTCTGACGTATGAAGCGACTCCAGACACATTGATTTAGTTAATCTCAAAAATGGCAAAGAATGCAAAGTAAAAAAATCAAATTAATTTTAAAAAATTTTAAAAAATCAATTAATTAGTATGTTTCCCTTAACGGTTATTTGCAGGGTTTTGAACACTTCAGCCAGCTCACTTGCCTGTCTCCCTGTTATCTTTGCTTTTCATTGTGTGGGCAATCTCTCCTCTGAACCTGTCTCCCAGCTTTTGCTGGTTTTGTATTTTTGAGAGTATTTCACGTTCCCTTTGCTCTCTTTTTACTCGGTCTGGCAAACCCATTCTGTCTTTAGAATTGGGCCAAGAAAGCCCTTACAACTTGTGAAGATATCTTCAATGTATAAACATTGTGGGGAGGGAGATTTTCATAACACCACTTTGGGATGCTGCTGATACGAAGGCACCTGGATATGATAGCAGGCAGTTGGTTATGTATCTTTTGTTTAGCCTGTCTTTATCTGCCAACTTACTGTATGCTGTTAATATAATTCTGAATGCCTGCATATATGACAAGTCATGACCATAATGAGCCTGTTTATTTCCAGATACGTAGTGGCATYGTTCATTTGCACATTAAAGGAAACTTCGCTGGACGAAGACAAATTTGAGGCTACAAAAGCTTTGTGATCATTGTAATGCTAATCTGTATTCAATCCCATATATAAAGTGTCACATCTTGAATACTTTAAAAAATTAATTAGTCAACTGTGTTGTGCCACAGATGAGCAGAAGCAAGTGGTTGCTTGCATCCACAAGCTGTGACATTCTCTGTGCCAACATGACTTTAAAGGAGAGAAGGCCCACAGTAACTGAGCTGGAGGTGGTCCCATCCTCTTCCTCCTACCTGATAGTGTTCAAGGTTGTGGCATTTGTGTGATTGTGTTATATTAAATGATGAAAGTGTGTTTAAAGTATGTCAAGTAACAATCCCTACAGTGCTTTATCCTATATTTATAAAGATATTTAAATCTTCGCATGCATTTTAGTAGGAAGTGTATATCATGCATCTAATGTTAGTGACAAAATTATCATTGGGATGTTTTGCAATCTGGAGAGCAACTGTAAATGTAAATAGGTTGAGTAAAAATAAATACAGCTGCTTATTTGTCATTAACTAAGAATAAAAGATACACGTTTACCCCATTTCTCAACAGAATTGTACCTCCATACGCCCCACAGATTTGCACAGGAGGAGTGTTTCTTTGCCCACTTTCTGGGCCAAAAGTTTTCTAGAAATCTGTAAGTAAATTGCCCATCATTCTTTTTTCTTTTCTCAGATCACTGCCTGTACATACAGGCAACATGTTGGACTCACACCTGTCTCATTTGGGGTGGTGCTCGCTATGTTTTACTCAGGAAGTAAAGGTGGAGTGAAAGGTCCAAATTCAGACTCCTCTGAGTGTATGTGCGTCAAAGGATGACAGGCAGAGACCTCGATGGCCCCTCAGTGACTTCCAGTTGTGGTCTTGGGACTGGAAAATGTTTTCTGTTAACTGTATTTGATGTTATGAGTAGCATTCAGAGGTCCTGTTCTGTGGAACAGGCTGTAGTTTATAATTTTGAAGGTATACCTTGCACAAAATGATCTACAATGGCAGGCAATTGCACTTCCAGGTTTTTTAGATGCTTTCCTTTGTGTTTTTACATTTCCTCTTGCACTGGTATGGCGAGCACTGCCATATCTGTATTTCCTGGTCATGTGGCTCTTTAGACAAATTAACATTTTGCAGTTTTACTACGGAAATAATTTGCAGTGAAGTAAAAGATTGCAGAATTGGAAGACATTTTGAATTCACAATACAGAAAAAAGTTGTGTTTTCTAAATGTTACTAAACAAAAAATTCTAATTTGTTTGTGAATAACATCTAAAAGCAGATCCACATTAACTTTGAAGAGAATATATAGTGAAGTGTTAAAAGTCTATGTTGCAGCCTTAACTAGTAATCCTTGTTCATGCCGAAATATTATTTGCCTTAGTAATGTAATTCTTGTGAATAGTTTAGCATTTCAACAGGGTTGTGAATATGTATAAGCACGTAAGAAATTATTTTGCTTCAAGACTTTTCAGAGACCTGTTTCTTCTTCATGTTTGTAGGTGCATTATTATCGTAGGTTTCACATTAAACATTGCAACAATCTGAAAAAAATAGTTGATAGCCTTGAAGTGAATGCTTCTGATAACTGTTTTTTTATGCTTTCCTTATACTTGAGAAAAATGAGATACATATTTTTTCCTTGATCTAATGCATCTTCAGAAACTTTGCTTTATTTTAGGTCTTTGGATAAGTAATTATTTTTTGAAATGACCTGCTAAGCATCAGTGGCTGTACAAAAAATCACTATCCTGTGGAATATGCATTTTGGGCTCTTTTTAGGGGGGTGAATACAGGGATGACTTGTTATTTTTATGACAGCTTTCATAGCATTTATGCAAGAAATTTTTTTGCAGCAAGGTTTGAAGTAACATTTATTGTACTAGTTTAGTGGTATCAGAAATAGTGTGGCCAGCAGGACTAAGGAAGGGATCATCCCCCTGTACTCAGCACTGGTGAGGCCGCACCTCAAATACTGTGTTTGGGCCCCTCACTACAAGAAGGACGTTGAGGTGCTGGAGCGTGTCCAGAGAAGGGCAACGAAGCTGGTGAAGGGTCTGGAGAACAAGTCCTGTGAGGAGCGGCTCAGGGAACTGGGGTTGTTTAGCCTGGAGAAAAGGAGGCTGAGGGGAGACCTTATTGCTCTCTACAACTCCCTGAAAGGAGGTTGTAGCGAGGTGGATATTGGTCTCTTTTCCCAAGTAACAAGCAATAGGACGAGAGGAAATGGCCTCAAGTTGCGCCAGGGGAGGTTTAGATTGGGTATCAGGAAAAATTTCTTCACCGAAAGGGTTGTCAAGCACTGGAACAGGCTGCCCAGGGAAGTGGTTGAGTCACCATCCCTGGAGGTATTTAAGAGAGCTGTAGATGTGGTGCTTAGGGACATGGTTTAGTGGTGGACTTGGCAGTACTGGGTTTACAGTTGGACTTGATGATCTTAAAGGTCTTTTCCAACCTAAACGATTCTATGATTCTGTGATAAAAATTGCATAGAAATAACGTTCCTCTTACTATTTTACTTGATTCTTGATTTCTTGATTTCTTACATTTGTTTCTGAACAAAATTAGGCATGATTTTGTTGTATAAAGATAGCAAATAAAATTTTGCATTTAATACTCTGCAAAGTTTTGCAATTAGCGTTACAGTAAAAGTGCGAAAGTGCATGCCTTTGGACACTTATATAAGTTACATCATTTGTGAACTGCTATAATTGTAAGTCTAGCTGAAACAATACTAGAACATTCAAGAGAGATTAGCGACATCAGTTTCAATATACTTCCTTGAAAAAGACAAGACAACTAATAATGCAAAATGAAGCATTTCAGATGGATATAATCCCATTTACAAATTCTTTATAGATACTATTTGTGAGCAAGGGGCTAAAGGAAAAATACTGATGTTTTGAATGTGTAGAAAAATAATTTGTGAAAACACCTAGTACTTTATATCACTGATTCTTCTGAACATCCCTTAGGCAGGTCTAATGCTAAAACCACTTACTGTTGTGTACTCTTGTAATTAGTCTCCTTGTAAAGTTAGCAATATTGTGGATGCTTGCAGGATCTGGCCCCTGGAGAATATTTTAAATTCTGCTTGGTAGAGGAAAAGCTTGTGTGTTCTGGTTGCATTTCTTTTGATAGTTCAGCTTTAAAAATCCTTATCGCTTAGATTCTCTCTAAAAGATTATATTTAGCATCAGTGTAACATTATGAATTCTCAGATTTAGGTTTCCTTGAGCTTTGATTGCCTTGTTAGGATTGTGACATATGATTGATGTTGCGTTTCTTAACATGTCGGTCATCTCCCTTAGACTCGCACACTGTAACCATAAACCATTTTGAGATAAAACTGAATCATGTTTATCATAAATTGCATGATACTTTTCCATCTGAATATGCTTCATTAGGCTTACCTTCTGTGATACTACTGGATCATTAGATGGCATGTATAAAGAAATCATTTCAGCAGTAATCCGTCAGGCATGGAGAGCCCCCATGTGTTTGACATATAAATGCATTAAAGGTTAAACCACATTTCACTATCCTGTATAAAAAGTATTTGCAAAACTGTACAGGTGCAGAATTACCTTCTGCTCATGATGCTACTTTTGGATTTTACCAATCTTCATTCTCCTTCAAAGATTATGTTGCTTTTAAATAGTTCCCATAGCACAGAAATTTAGTTCAAGAAATTAAGACTAAACCAATTATACACTGAAACTTTTCAGCGGGAAGCTTTCTAGTATGACGCATGTACCTTTGGATCAGTTTTAAAAAACTCAAACAAGCCACACCATTCAATAAAAGGCACCTACTTTACAATTAGTTACTTTGGTGGAAAATTCAGAAAAAAATGCTCCCCTTTTTAAGAAGAAAAGGATGTAAGGGCTTAGATAATAAACAACTGAATTTATTTAGAACTTCTGGTGTGAGACATAACGTGATGACACTCTTCTGTGCTATTCAATAAATTCTTTGAAAATATTTCTTTGAAAATCTCGAGTAAAAAAGATAGAAATCTGGAATTACAGAAACTTCAGTAGCCACTGCCATCACAGTAATATTTCAGTTAATTAATGTTTGTCCCTGCAAGTCTGGTGGAAAGAACAAAGGTTAGAGAGATGCCTTCCTCATGATGGTACGTATGTGTGTAAGAAAGTCCTGACAAGGACCTCTAGTAGCTGAACCATAGCAAGAACTTGTTCTTCCCTGTTGCAGTTTCTGAGTCAAGCTTTTGCTTATCCCGCAGATCACTTCACAGGGAATTTAACTCTTGGTCTTGGTGTTGCTCCGTAAACATTGTTGCTCCAGTGGGTATTGTTCCACAAAAAGCTGCTGAAGTATCCATGCTGTCAAACAAGGGGATGGCATCCCAGAAACGGTTCTGCAAACCCCTGTACAATCATTCAAGAACAAGCAGTGGCATCACTTGACCATTAGAGCATTTAAAGAATTTTCTCTCTTGTTCATACGTGAGGTGGAAGAAACAATCAAAAGACCAAAATTATCCACCATTTAGAGAGAATGGTCAAAATGAATGTATACCTGTATACAGTTTTTTTATCAAGTTAATTAATTCTATAGACTRAAATGGGACTTCACTATTCTCTCTTTTTCTTTTTTTAAGTTGGATGTAGAAATTCGGACTATTATTTTGATTGATCATCTGATCATTGTCACAACTTTGTGAATGATGCAGCTTGTTCTGCAGCAGTATGTTCTTTGCCAGTGCCCCCCCTCCCCCAATATTTATTGTTAATGAGATAATTAATTAGTTKAAACTCTCTTTCATTACTTGAATAAAGAATTGCAGTCTCTGAAGAACAGCACTGAGTACCACATGTAGAATCTGCCAGAATTGCTGGTCCTCTGATTGAATGACCATATGTGCTGCAAAGGCTAGAAACAACAGGTAATGGTGGTGTTTCTTGACTGCTGTAACTCTGAGTGACCTTGCCCTGGACAGGATATTTTTGTAAGATAGCAGTGGCAGTTGCTGCTGGTGCCATTTTTAATGTAATACTGAGCTTAATGCTAAGAATGGGCAGAGATCAAACTCAGGGTTAAATAACAGAACTATAAGCCAACCCATAGTATTTTGTTGATTGTAAATGATAGGAGATGGTGTTTTAGTAATTCATGTGTTTTAGTTCATCCATGTTTAGACACACAAGGTGGTTTAATTGGAATTTCTAGTATTTCATTGCTTTAATGCTCTGAAACATACTAACTCTGGCTTAGCAGTTAGTGTTTATTCATTTTCAGAGCACTGTAGGGTCATTAATCCTCAGAGCCCTCCTGAGAAGTAAGAGGTAGGAGATAGGCACTGTGAGTATTACTATTCTAATTTTACCAGTGGGAAAACTGAGGAGATGAATAATTTGGTCAAGGCCACACAATAAGCCAATGTGAGCTCTGAGATTTGTTTTGGCTATTAGCCCAGTGGTCAGGCCAACCCTTGCAACATTCAACTTTTTAAATTACACGCTTACGCCTTATGATGATGATGATGCCTTAATTGTCCCATAGTCTGTCTAAGTAGATAGTTGTCTTTTCCCTTCAGGTAATAAGGTGAGCATGACTGCAAAAAAAATTCAAAACAAGGAAATCCTTATGAAATCAGAATCTGAGTCTAATATTATTTTGTATATTTTCAGTTTTCATAGAACATAATTAAACTTTGTCTCTCCTGATGCAGCAAAAATGGGTGCAAATTCTTTGACTTGTATATGCAAAAAGGGAATGATTAATAGAAATTATTTTCTCAGAAATCAGTTTGTTAGTCTCCTTTTTGATTGCAGAATAATGATAAATATTGAAAGTTGTTTTACTGAACTTTTCATTATTTTTGAGAAATAGTATGTGTGTGGTATGAAAATACATTTTATAGAACTAGAGAAGTCTTCTGAGCAGTACCCTGAGAATTTGTCACTTTAGTATAAGTGGTTATTTGTTTACAGTTTATAATTCCAGTTGCTTAAATAGATGTACTTTGAAATAACAACTTATTTGGTAGGGTATAAGCAATGCTTTTGCATAGCGAAAGATGTCAGTTTTTAGTGTTTATCTGAAACAGATTTTTTTTTTCTCTGCTCCACAAATGGGTTAATTGCTACCATCTCTTGCGGAAGATGTTTACATTTTGCTTCAGTTCCAGCCAGTCTTTGTCTTAAAAATAACTTAGTCTGCAATACTGTTATTTTTATACAAGTTCAGAATTTCACAAGAAATTAATCATTATTTAATCAAAATGTTAACCATTTTGGTTACATGGGATTGATCAAAATAGTGAAGACCTGCAAACTTTAGCACCATGTCTAATATTTTAATAAATACCTAGTATTTAATACATGCATTAAGACATTCCATAAATGGATTATTGAATGTAATCTGTTCTCCCCATGCCCACCTTCCTTCCCTGCAAGGCTGTGGTTTTTAGCTAAGTGTGGAACTGCTCTTACCTACAAATAAAACAAAATGACTTCATTGAATGCATGTACTGCAAAGCCTATCAGGGATACAGCAAGGGGAAAAAAAAGATCCAGAAGGGCTTTAGCATCTTGTAGCAGTAGATAGAGCACAGCATATTGAAAGTCGTAAATACCGTCCCACAGACATTTTGAATAATGTAGGTATAGCGTAAGTAATTGGAAGTGCTTGCATTCTGCCTTCAGACATTTCATTGCTCGCGAGTTAAAATTGGTTGCCAAGTGTGGACTCGGAGGACTGTGCAAGGTGCCCTACTCTGTCATGTGGTCCATATTTAATGCTTGAAGGAACAAGGAAGGGACACGTGCAGCGGAGAGAGAGCGGGGCCGGCGCGGTGCTGCCCGTGGCCCGGGCGCGGGGTGTACAACAGCTCGCGTGTCGGGTACTGGCGGGGGGAATGGCAGGGGACGAAGCCTAGTCTACCCCGGCAGAGCCGACCTTGAAACCCGGCTGGTTTGCCTGGCACCGCGATCCCGTGCGTAGCATTCTGCGTGCCTGTAGTTGATGCTGCCCTGGGGCTGGGAGCTGCAGGTGTGCGTGCCCCCGGGCAGGAGAGCGGGACGGCGCCCGGCGCAGCCAGCCCGGCTGGGGCCGCGGGCAGGGGGGGGCCGCTCGCCGGTGTCCACCGCTCCTCCCCGCTCCTCTCGGCGCGGAAGCAGGACGCACTTCGCAGCCGACAATGAAATCTTGGCAGCTAATTGCAGGCGTGGGAGATGCCCTTCAGGTAAGGCAGAAGCAGGCTTGAAAGAATTTGGGGGGAGGGGGGGGGCGGGAAGGGGAGCCAGCTTTTGCTAGCGACGGAGAGCGACCCTGAGCCCCTGGCTGGGACGCGAGGGTGGGGAGGGGGGACGATGGGGGACGGGGGGGCAAGTTGACATGTTTGGCTGCTGTTGTATAGCCGCCGTCAGCGGCTTCCCAACATGAATGTGGCGAGGTTAGCGTGTGCGTGGGGCTTCTGGCTGTGTGGTTAGAGTGGGGATCCGAGCCACTGGTGGAACAAAAAACAGGAGCGATGGTAGAGGCACGCTGATGGGTTGTCATCTAATCAAAGGTGTGTCGTATGTAAACTTACAGAGCTGACTGCGGGGCTGCACTTCGTGTTCACCTTATATTTATCCGTGCATACATTTATGGCTGTGTTTATGTATATGTGTGTGCATGGCATGGGTTTGTCTGTGTGAGTGAATACACGAATGTATGTGATGCTTACAGAAAATAAGATGTGGGGGGATTATTTGTCCTTCCTCTGTGACTGGCTGAAGTTTATGTGAACTTCAAGAGCTATTTAACTTTCTTTTGATGGGATATATATTAGCATTTATATGAAATATGGCAGGAATCTCATTAGAAATGGTTTTGTCAGATGATTTATTGCCTTTTAGTAGGCAGTTTACAGGATTCCAGACCAAACTGGTCGCTTATTTAACTTTAGGGTACCTGTATGTTATCAGCATAATATCACAATGTTAGAAAACACAATTTATATGAGGATTTTAAAGTTTTATTACTGTACTTGTTAAAATACGTGGGATAAAACAGCAACATTTTCTTAATAAATGCAATTGAAACATACAGATAAATTTGGCTAACAATCCATTTATATGTATATAGATCTAAAAAAGCAGAAATAGAGTATAAAAGACTGGGATTTAAAAATGCTTATCAGTTGCCAGCTGGATACAATTGCAGAGTAATTTAAATGTTTTGAATGACTTTAGCAATTTTCTGTCTTTAAAAAAACCCACACACTTCAAAGTGTGGAAAAAATGTCGAGGGGAGTAGGGAAAGTGGATTTTGCTGGCTTTTAAAAAAAGGAATCTCCTCCGTACTCTAATAGGAGTATCATGTTTTCTAAAAGACTTGCTGTCACATGTAGGAGACTATGGTACAGTCTAGTAGTGGAATGCTGGGCTCTGCATTTCAGACAGTAAGGGTTTGGTTAGCAGTTTAGGCACCATAAACCCACATTGCTTTCAGGACCGTGTATTAAATTCCACCTCAGGTATTTTATTTAGGTGGATATTCAGGAATTTAGTAAGATCCAAAACAGTCTTTGTATTTGTCAGTTCTGTAGTGATAAGGAATTTAGTCTTGATACAGACATAATTAGGATTTATATACATATTTAATACGAAGTTCACAATTATTTTTACTTATGAAATACTTTAAAAATTTGGCTTATGTACAGTGCATTGGTTTCATATGTATTTCTAAAATGAAGCAATAGACATGTAAAGCTTGAATGTCTTGATATTCTCTTCATAAATTGTAGCTGTTTTCTTACACATTTAGTATTCACGTTGTTGATCTGTTTTTTGAACATGCAAATGAGGCTGACTTCTGAAAAGTGAGCAAAACTGCTATTAAGTAAACAGCGTTCCCTTGTCTACAGAAAGAGCAGTAGTGGAATATGTTATCACTGTTTTCGTATTTGAATCATTTAATGGAAACGAAGTGGACTTTTGGTTTTGATCCTTTATAGGTGCTTCTCTGTGAGTCCATGTGCAGTGTCTCTTGTCAATCATCAGGTTTACTTCCTCTAAACCTATGTATCTATTAGGGATTTGATTATCTGTTTCAGAGTTTTTCTTCCTAAAGCAGTACCGAATTTCTTGGTATTTTAGATGTTGTAAACATACAATATCTCTCATTCCCATTGCCTTCCCTTTAATATGTGGGCAAGAAGTTATGTTTAGTCAGTGCCATCTCAACATCCAATACACTGATACCTCGGCAAGTGTAAGTAGAAGTAATTATACCCTTTTCCAAGCATAGTTTTAGGAAGATTGAGCTTAATGTTTTTACCTATTTCTACATGAATAAATATTTGAAATCAGAATAACATAACAATAGATGGATGAAACAACTTTATTATTATTATCTAGCAAGGTGTTATATTCAGTCTTTATAGTGTCTAACCGGTTACTTCAGTAGTATCTTTATCATGGACTTGTTCAAATTTTTTTTGATAAAATTTTCACATAGGGTCTCAGTTTTGCTCATAAAACACAAAACTTTTCCAGGAACAAGTAATAAATTGATTTATTCAGTGATAAGCCTTGTGGTATTCTAAATGCTATAAAAGGTCTAGAAAAATGTCCTTAAGTGTAATATTGGAAGTTTGAACTTCTTCTATTGTCATGAAAAATATTACTATTAAATGTTAATAAATTTTATTAAGATAAATATGTTAGAAATGGCAAATGAAGCATCAAATTGGAAAAGAGAAGGAAAGGAAATATGATTAACTCTTGCTTTTAAGTTATTGTGGCAGTAATTGTGAAAAAATACCATGAAAAGTAAACCAGGGGAAAAAATGTGTAGAGAATTTTAACCATGGAAAATATCTTGTCTAAATTTTACTTTGTATTTTAATTTAAGTAACATGCTAAGAAGGAGTTATTTTTTAAGATAGCTCAAGCCTACTAAAGTCAAGCTTTTAGTTGACTTCAGTGATACGGATTTTGGAGTTTTTCTTAGAATGATTATGTCACAAGATAGTATATTTCTAGAATTCAGAGATGGGAACAAAGACTACAGAAGGCCTCGATTACTTGAGATGATTTTTCAATGTTTTGGGGTTTTTTGTATATATTTTAAGACTGGGATATAATTTACAGCATCTCCTAGGAACTAAGCATAACTTTTGAAATGTATTAACTTTATGTGAGAATAAGGTTTACTTTTCAAAACTATTATTCTACCATAAATAGTCATATTTTCAATCCATGTAAAAATCAATTTAGGAAAGTTATCTGCCTTTAATTTTGTTTTGGAATATGTTACAAAGGAATAGTTCTCATAAATTGAGTTGTCAGGAAATAACAAGTTCAGTAGAATACACTGACACATAGATGATTGATTTTCACAGGTGTACCTTTTTGGACACAAGACATACCATAAGTACATAGTCACCAGGTGGAAGAAAAGTGTAGGCTTTTCATTTAAAAAGATGCATCATAAATACGTTTTCTCTAAAATTCAAATGCTGTGGGATTGCATTTGGGCGAGATACCAGACAGTTAGGTTAGCGAAAAGAAATAAATGTGTAAGTGACAGACTCATTTCTGGTAGCATTTCTTTCTAAATTTGTCTGTGAATAAAGTTTAATTTCATAGACTGAGAGCTCTTGTCAGCAGTGGAGTTCTGTAACTGTAGGAATAAGTCTTTTCCTTTTTTTTTTTTTTTTTTTTTTTTTTTTTTTNTTTTTTTTTTTTTTTTCTTTTTTATTTTTAAGGTATCAAATGGAGATGTTAAGGAATGTAGCAAAGTTGCTGTCTTCAGTGACATTGTACATGCACTACTTTTATTTTACTTGAACTTCAATTTGGACAGTGTGGGAATGTGTTTGCTTTTGGGGCATTGGAACAGAGTGTAAGCATTTCTGCTTTATATTTGTCTTCATCATGCCTGTTCTGCATTTGATTTCAGTTAACCATGTTAAATTGCATGGGCTGCGATTTCCCTTCATTGTCATTGAAAATAAAGCACAGTATGGCTTCTTCCACCAGGTTGCAATCGGAGACTATTTTTGTTCTGTAGTTAATTACAGATTTCATGCACAGCGATAAGGCTTCTGGAGAGTGATATTTTTCTGATGGTCAGGAATATTTAAAAAAACGCCATGGTATCACAGACGCTTATTAGTTGCCTTTCACAAACATGGAGACACACACAAACTTTTTTAAAGTACTAAAATGGAGAAGCTGCTTGAGTCAGCAATAGCATCCAGACTCAGCAAAACTAGGTTATGAATTCAAGCAATTAAACATGATAAAAAGCCCAGTTTTACTGCCTTGACTTAATCTGCTTCCAGTATTTTTTTTTTATACATAAAAACTTCAAAATGTTCTTTTCTGTCAGGTGTTTACCTGACAGCGTACAGCTCCAAAGCACACTAACTCTTGAAAATCCTCTTGCTTTGCATTTGCACCTTCAGTTTTTATTTAAATATTTTTATTCTCAGGAGAGGCAAACACTAATAATTTCTTCAGTTTAGTATACCTGGATTTCAGCAGATACTCGTTTATGTACCTACATTTTGTTAATTAAAAACAGACTGGTTGAATATTTAGGAATTAATAAAAGAATCTCTTTTAATACTTAATATGTAATAAAAATAAGATTTTCCTGAAGATGATTAGAAATCCAACCAAAATGTTCATGTGGAAAGCCAGAGGATCCATTTTTTTGTGCTTTTGTTTTGATGTATTTGATTTTCAGTAATTTTAAGCAGGTTTCCTATCTAGTAATTATTGCAAATTTAACTGGATAGAAAAGGGGAGGGAAGTAACCAGATGTAAGTCTTGGTACTAATGACTAATGGACCAACCTGAAATTGAATAGAGCTTTAGCAAAGATTATCAATTCACCGCTTGTATCTTGGAGCATGATGTAAGATGCGAAGAACAACTCCCACCCTTTGCAAATGGAAATTGTTCTGTCTACTTGTGCTGTGGTGCTTTCTGGACAGGCGTTTATGGTTTTCTAACTTAAGTGTTTTCCTTGTTAAAGTTGGACTTTCTGATTACATGAATAATAGTAATCCAGGAATGAGGTTTGATCCTTTTTTCAGGTAAGTAAATTGTGGCTTATATGAGGACTTGTTTCTGACTACTAATTAGCCTCAATTTAATGCCTCTCTACTTTAACTGTAAAAATGTATTACAGCAAAGTGAAGTGAGAGGCATATGTGGCACATCACTGCTGCTTATTTGGAGAGTTACTTGTCTGCTTCTGAGAACTTGCACTATTACATGATGCTCTAACAGAAATAGCATCATTTCAGTGAATAATGTCATTTAGGATGAGACTCAGTATCTTTGAAGAACTACTGCCACACTGGAGCAAGTCTTTCAGGAACATGACGTTTAGATCAAGCCCTAATGGAGTATCATGGCTCTCTCCTTTTGTACTGTTTTACATGACTTGTATGTTTTCGTGTTAACATCAGGTGTTCACCTTTTTAAAATTACTCCACCCTTCTGACACAACGTGTCCTGTGGTATTGTGATCCTGGGGACTGCGGCTCAGCTCTGGCCTCTGATTTTTCATAACCCAGCCTTTTAATGTATAATATCAGCAAGTGGTGTGTGTAAAAGGAAGAGGTTCATTTTTCAGAAGAATATATCTGCTGTCAGCTGTGTATGCAGGGGAAGTTTGATATTTGGTTGTGATACAGAGGAACCTCAAACCATTAATTTTTTGTTAGAATATTTTGCAAGATTAGGTTTAAAATGAATATAATCTAATGTTTAAATTTGAAGACTTCTGATATTTTTAAAACATGTATTTATTAATAAGGTCTGTATGGCGAGCAGTAGCATGATGTCCCATTTTTCCATCTTGCCAGTTAAGCCAGCACCACATGAGGCTGTAATCCTGCGCTAATCTTGACAGTAACCAGGAAAAGCAGGATACCGCTGCCTTTGCCAGGGAGCAAAATCATCTAAGAACCAGATCTCATTTCAAGTGGCATTTCATTCCAGTTGAGAGGCTTTCCCAGTGTCAGCAGAGTCAAAAATCCAGCCATGGCAGATGGAACTTTCTACCAACACAGAAGCCATGGGAATCAACGTAATTTCATTTTGACTATCGTATTTGAAAGTATGAGCCTTTTCCTTCATGCTAGTTCGTTCTTTGAGCCACAACAGGAAGTAATATTTGCTAGAGGAAGATGTTAAGAACGGCATTAGGTATTTTAATGTATTTTCTTTACTTCCAATTGTATTTTCAAGATGTCTCCATCTCTCCAACAAGTATCTATAATTATGAGAACAGGTAAATCAAATTCAGCACAGTCATATAACAGCTTAGCAGAACTTCTCTGCCCAGATTTTAGACTCATAAGAACAGAGCATTTTAGCAACTCCGTGTGGTAGCTGTGGTTCACTGATTGCACCCCTTCTTAATACAGTGACTTGAGGATGGTCTTAAGAGCTAGAAAACTGGGGTCAGAGAAGAGCTCAGTCTTGAGATATGTTACAGTCTGTGAATTGTCAATGAAATTACAAAGAGTGTACATGTGGATGCTGATCATCTTTTGGACAGGCAGTAGGTACAGTGAACTAAGCTCCTATGCAATCCTTGCATGTCCTATAGGAGGAGAAACTCCATTCATCAAGTTCATGCCATAAGTAAGAAGAAGCAATCTTCTTAAATGAGTAACTGGAAGTAATAAACATCAACCACGTTATACAGCTGTTACTTTCTCACACACTCTTCCTGTAGCAGCTGTTAACTACTGAACAATGAAAAATAGACTAGAGCTTAAGCCTGTTTGTATGTTAGTATTTCTTCTAATCAATAGAAGAAGTATGTTTGTATGTTAGTGTTTCTTCTAATTAATTACTATGATTCGGACCTCGGGCAAGGCATTCTGAAAAGGAGAGGCAGTGCAGTAATTCTGCTTCCATTCATTTTCACCTGTGCATAGCTGAGCAAGCACTGAACAAAATTCCATCCTGATGTTAAAACGAGGTATTCGGTGATGGTAGAAAAATAGTGATGGAGAGGACCACTCTTCCATGTCACAGAGACCTGCCCTACTCCCTGAAAGGATCATCTTTACAAGTGTCATTTGTGATAGACACCCAGTTAATCTTTAAAAACTGTCAATAAGGGAAATTCCATTAACTCCCTAGACTACCTGTTCCAGCGCTTAACTACCTTTACTGTCTTGAAAAATTTTTTTGCTAGACCCATGCTGCAGATGACCTTAGTGTTTCGTGTTCTCAGTGGACCTGAAGGAAAAAAAGGTTCCCCTTCTCCCTGTGACAGTCTTCTATGACAGAGATTCTGATTCAGACCTCAGGCTTATGTCCCACACGTTTTAATTTCTGTATTTTGGTTCAACCCTTTCTAGTTATTATTTAGTTTGGGAATCTTTACTTTTAATCTAAGACATGCTTTTTAAAAAATTTTGTGTTAAATAAAAACATTGACTTCAAATAGTTTAACTAATGATTGGGAGCCAAATATTGGCCATGATTTACAATATAATCAGGATTATATAATGATTATTGTAAGACATTGTTAGACATTTGAGACTGTGGTTCTCACATCTGATGAGATCTCGATAAGCTGCCTATTGGAATTCGTTATGAGGCAGAAGTTATGAGGTTTATTATTTTGCTGAAGTCACTAAAAAGTTTTATTCAGAACCTGTTATGCTCCTAAATTCATGAAAGTGTGCATATGTAGGTATATGTGTGAGCATCTGTCTCATAAAAGGATAAAAGTTAAACACTTTTGCTGATACATTCAAGAGTTGATTAGCTCTGCCTGCTCTTGGTTCACATCATTTCTCAGAATAATTATTACTAGGTACATTTATCCTGTCAATATAACCTCGCAGGGCAAGTGTAGGGAGACAAGAAATGCAAGACAAGGATTTGGAAGACAAGTCTTTTGGAAGAAGGGCTGTGAGTTGATGCTAGCATCATCCTCTACTTGACCAGTTTAGCACCTCTGCACTTAGAGGGGGTATATCCAAGATCTGAAGGACTGTTCTTGTATAACCTCCTTCCAACCTGTATTATCCCATGATCCCATGCTATCAGTTGGGTGGACCTGGGGAGCAATGGGTTATTTCAGCAACTCAGAACTGAGGGTGAAACACAACAGTGATAAAATGGAAAATGCTTCTATAATTTTGGAAGATATATGTACCTACAGAAAATGATGCAAATCTATTCCAGAAATTTGTAGTAAACTCTGTTTAGGTAATGAACAGCTAAATGACTAATATTATAAAATAATTGTGTGTGAGTCATTGGCTAGTGTATAGCTTGACTTTGGCTATGCAGTAGAACAAAAAAAGTAGAGGGTGCAATTTTCAACTAATCATACACTGAATATATGACTCAGGTACACTATCTTGTGCATTCATAGAAGTGAGGTGGATTGGGCTGTTCTCACTTTCTTCAAGTTTTAGCACTCCCCTTTAGCAGAGGAGCCAAGGGCATTGTGCCCATTAAGATAACAGAAGACAAAGATGGATGAGGAATCTGAGATACCTTAAAGATGATCTGGGAATTATCTTTAAAAATGGCATGCAGGATGTACACGTTTATTCCCCCAAATCTTTATGTCTGTGAAGCATAAAGATTGTGAAATTCTAAGTGGATCCAAGCAATTCTTTTCAGGCAGTTACTGCATTGGAGGTGGGGAGGAGGGTTAGGTAACTAAAAATCCTTTTTAGTTATTTTAACAAATTAACAAATTTTATCAATATTTTAAGAAAACTGGAAACATGGAAGAAAAGAAGAGAGAACGAGCATTACAACTTTGACATGTTTCATTTTGGCATTTTAAAAGGAATTGTCCTTTTCTTCCCCACTGAGAAATTTCCTTTTTATTTTCCTGCATGACGTAGAACTGCAAAAATACTTGGGTTTAACTTGAGTTAGTAACAAATGTTTCATTTGGTCTTCCAACATTGCAGACAGTAGACTGCATTTTTGCTTAAAGGAACAAATTGGAGGTAACAGCATTGGCGTGTTCTTCTCCATGTCTGTAGTGAGTAGGATGTGAAGCTGTGGGCTTGAATTACACAAAGGAAGATTTAGATTAGGCATTAGAAAGGCTTCCTGATATAAGAATACTTATTATTTAATTAGATGAGTTAGGAAGATTATGGGATTTCTATCATGGGAAGCTTTTAGGAAAGGTTTGGAAAGCAAATGTCAAAAAAATGCAGCTGTATGCCTTTGTATGTAAAGACATACTATAGAATTAATTTATAACTGACAAAACTTGTTTTCATGTCTGTGTATTCCTTTTACTAAAACAGAAAGTCCTTTTCAAAAACCGAACTTATTTCCCATTCAGCAGGTGGATCTCTCTTATGTCTCTACCAAGATTTTTTTTTTTAACAAAGTTCTGAATGTGACCTCTTGCTATTTTTACACATCTGTGAGGTAAGGCAATGAATCAATATTACAAATATTTTCCCAAGAAACAGAGTTCAGAAAATACTGGACTTCTGCAAAGTTTCTGATGAAATCTTTGATCTTCCTTTGAGTCAATCTTTTTTTTTTTTTTTTTTTGAGGTACAGTGCAATAAGAGGTTTGCACCTCTTCAATCCCTGCTCCCAACTCCCCTCATCTTACAACGATGTGATTGCTGGTGAAACTTGTATGTAGATGTAGTTTACCGCTTAGTTCTGAGAAAAATTCTTGGTCTATATTTATGGAAGCACTGAATAATCCTCTCAATAAGGGTCAAGGCAGGTATAATATACTTAGAATTGGATGCATTTAAAGAATTGGTTCTATGTAAACTCTTAGAACATCTATATTACATATGAGGGCTTCCCTTATTCCTTTAGTATTGCCTTTAGAATTTAAAATACAAACGTATAATCTAAACTAAGCTATTTTGAATATATTTTTGCTTTATTTATAGAAAGTATTTTTTTCTTGTGACAACTGCACAGACTTTCCCATCTTCTATTAATGACATAATAATAAAGTTTATGAATAAAAAGCTGATTACACAGAACATAGTAGAACAGTTGAGACTTATTTTTGCTATTTAAGAAGTGTAAGAGCGCCTTGGGGCCAGAGAGGCTCTGTTGTGCTATTTTCTATGTGGTATTCTACACATTCTATATAGGAACCAACAGTCTCTGTCAAAAAAATCTTCGAATGAGGAAACAATAGAAATTAAAAGGATATATTCCTAACGAGTCAATGCACACAATTGGGTCTTGTCTCGGGAATTGTAGTTTACAAACTGAAATTGAAGTTGCTTGATTCAGTGTAAGCGTTGTGAGAAGGATAAGCATGTTGGACACCCTCTTTTCTCAATTTTTTTTTCTTTTTTTTTTTTTTTTTTTTTTTTTTTTTAAGCTACTAGAGCCAACAACTAGTTTGGCATAGGACAGAAGATTGTGTTAGAGGGAAGTGGAATCAAATCTGTGAAGACCGTACTCTACCAATTGCTGTGGAAAATACATCTTTCTTAAAGATGGAGAAGGAACAGTAGGGAACAAAGTCCCAGTGTGCTCCAGACTCCTTTTTGGAATGACACAAGCCCCTGTTTTGTCTAACCATAATTTTTCTAATTAGCTTTTACCTTTCTCTGGACAGACAAATAGCAAAACATACTATTCAGCTTAGAAATGACATCATTTTGAATGAAGCAATGCTACTATTAATTAATTCCAAAGAAAACTGTAGTTTTAGAATAGACTGTAGCAAATAGGAAACTGATATGGAAATAGCATTCTGTAATATCTGTATTAAAGAAATAGCTGCCAAGATACTTATTACTTGCAGGCATTTCAAACTTCAGCGGGTTTATAAAGAATTTAATATTTTCATATGCTTCAGTGTAAAGCCATCTGTCGCAGTGACAGAATGAAGTGTTGAGAACAAGAACAAACGTATGTTTATGGAAGTACTCCATGAAATGTTAACAAGAAAGACACAAGATACACAGCAGTATCTTGTAACAAAAGGGCAAGGGATTTGAAAAAACATGGCAATCATCTTCAATATTTACAATTATGATTTCTTTTCTAATTTCTTCTTGTGTAGAAGTGTTAAAAAATAAAAGTCTGTCAATACAGATGGTGAGGGAGACAGGAATACTGAGTAAAATACTGTTTACATCCACCTTTTGTAGTTTTTCATGTTTCTGCTCTCTTTTACAGTTTTAAGCTTATATCTGGATATGTCAGTGTATATGTTATACCTTATGTAGTGTTTCATACATCTGCTGGACTTTTTAGTGCAAATTAAACAGCCTCAAACACTCACAGGAGCTGAACTTTACTAGTACCTTCTTCCCATCCCCCGTTTGGGACAGATTTTTATTCGTGACTGCACAAAGGAATGACTCACATTACGGTGTTTGAAGTTAGAAGTTGATACAGTGTGACTTTTAACCTGTCATACCCCAAATATGGGACACAGTGTGGGCTAGTAAGAGATACAAAGAGATTATAGGGGGGAAAATGGTACTGAGACATCAAAAAGAAAGCAAGTGTTCAAGAAAAGTTACTTTGAATCTTTTGTCAATGGCATTGCAACGAGAAGAATCTAGTTCTAAAGAATCTATAGAGTTGGATTTTTAGTTATAAGGTATAAAGGATATATTTTACAGTGATTCTGTTATCTTCAGGTCTCCATTCTCTCTACAGGTTTGGGTGACTGGGAGAAAGGATTGAATTACATTGTGCCTTAGCAACACTATGAATTTTCTAGGAAGTGTATTTTATGTTTTAAAATGATAGGTCCAAAAAAGATGTGTGCTGAAGGGTTATGGAGCAGGTTATGGTATAATTCCCTTCCCCATTCAGGTATGAAATCCTGTTCTCTAAGCAGGACACAGCTTGATGGGCCAGTTACTCAGTTTGAATTGGCAGCATTCCACAGTGATGTGGGAAAGGGCAGACCTGATTATTTTTTGATGAGAGTTTTAGGTTTTACTCGTAATAATCTATTTTCTTAATAAGATTTATAAACATAGCATGGATTAATTTTCATCAGCCTTCAAAAACTTAAGCCAGTGGAATGCAGAGGTGGGAATACACAAATATACTAGCAACATCACCCTGAGATAACAAACAACAAAAGTATTCTAGTATTGACAATGTTGTCGTTCTACATTAACTGGTAGTGTTCATATAATTTCATTTTTAGTCAGACAGTCTGGAAGTTTTGAATGTATTGCATTGTGGCATCTTTCAGCTATATTTAAGTTGTCCCCTGATATCCTTAAAGGAGCAAGCAACATGTGAAAGTAACAATGTCTGAACTTTTATTTGAGTTCCGATAAATATGCAAGTTTTCAAATTTGTACTTAACAACAGTGACATCTTGTGGCTCATATGAAAATCCCATCTCTGTTTCAATACTGAGAAGTAAATAAAACCCCCGCAATTTTATCAAAACAGTCAAATCATATTATGTAAATAAGTGTTTCCAAGACCTTCGGTGTTACCCTCTAAGTGAAGACAAAGAACCAGGTAGAGAGAAATCCAACTCCTTGATCAGACTTGAGCTTATTTAATATCTATTTTAGCTTTGGCAGAGCAGGGCATTGGGTACCAGATACCTCAGATGAAGGTGTATGGAACTGTCCCAGAAGCAAATCTGCTGTTAGTCCTCATAAAGGTTTATCTTGATGTTTAATGTTGAAGGGATGAGTTTGATCCTTAAGGCAACAGGTTTTAGACATCAGGGTATAAAGATTTAGTACCACTTTGAACACTCCTTAAATTTCCTTGAGTGGCAACACACTCTGACAATGAGTCTCACCATTATGTGTACCTGTTGTGTTTAGAAAAATCCTAACAGGTTGGACTGGTGGGAGAGGAGATGTCCTCCTGCTTTTCTATTAATTTTCTTTGCACATTCCTGTGTCCTTTTTTCTGAGAGCTGAACTTTTTAGTTCTCTGTGCCATCTATTGGTATTTATTTTGACTCTCCTTTTTATTTACTTTAAAAAATAAGCAGCCTTAGTGTTATTTCTCTGGTTTTCATATGAGAATTTTTGGGTCTTTTAGCCAGTTCAATCTTCTGTCATTACCATCAATGTTCTCTTGGACCCTCTTACTTTTACAGTTTACTTTTCATACAGACTGACTAGCTTTTGTGCAACTGAAACAGGTGTGTCCTTATTGCAAATTAGAGGGAAAGTTCCTAGTAGGGTATCATATGCCAGTAATTGTTTTACTTTGCCCAGGGGTCCTGATTTGTTGTAAATAAGGTTTACAAACTATTTGTGATGCTGCTGAGACTTTCTCTTACTGCTAACAACAGAAAAAATGGCAGTGGGTCTTTTTTGTGCTGACGTAGTTTCTTCATCAAAATACAGTCTCTTTCCCATTGTATTGCTTCCAAAATACGAATGTTAATAATGCGTTTATAGCCATTTTAACTGTCCAAATATCTATATGCTAGCTACATGATAAAAATTTTTAAAGCTGTTTTTTTGGTATTAATGAGTTGGATTTTCTTGCTCAATAGACTATGCCCTCAACTTATTTGACTTTTATTTTGATGAAAAATGGTAAATGGTGATGTGATATTATATTCCAATGCTGCCCAGCTTCAAATGATTGTGAAAATTATTGTCTAATGAATTCTACTATGCCATTAATTAAGATTGGTATTAGCAAAACGAACTTAAGGATTTGTTACATTTACTGATACTGGTTTCTGTAGAAGTTACAGAACTACAGGAGAATGTTGAATATAATGTTTCATCTAATAGAACTGGTTCCAGAACATAAAACAATCAATAAAAAATGAGAAACATGCACAGTCCTAACAGATTGTATCAATAATCTGGGTGGGGTTTGCTTCTCTTTGTTGTGGAAGTTCATAGTGTCCTTAGAGAAGGGGTTGACCCAAAGCAGATCAGCATCCTGGGGCACGTTGCTATCACATCTGCTGTTAACAGGTTGTGAGCAGGACCAACAGGCAGATTGGTAACTGATGTGGGGTGTCTCCTGTCCACATGTATGTGCGCACTCTTCTCAAAATGTCACAAAGACCTGCCACTTTTTTCCAGACAGTAATGTTTGTTGTTTTACTTATTGCTGTTTGTTCTTTCTGTGTAACATTGAGCATCATCTTTATTTGATTTTCTGTTAATAGTGTTTCCCAACTGTCAAAAACGTATTAAATTGTTAGGGGAAAGAGATTAAATTTCTTCCTAGAAAAGACTGGGTTTATGGTAGCTTGTCATATATACCACAGTTACTATGTTGCCTGTTGGTAATTAAAATTGCCAGTAGGCCTCCAACTATTCCACAGGAGATACTACTGTGAAGTGCTCTTCCCCCATTAATAATGATTATAGCTGCTGTTTTTGTGGCACTTAGCACAGTTGATGTGTACTAATTTGTTTGAGTGTGCCTCTCAGGGAAGATCAGGGAGAGGATCAACTAGTTTAAGTGTCCTTACCAGGCTTAGGTATGAGATAAAGTAGCAGCAGTTTGGGTATGGACAGAAAGAAAAATTGAGGTACCTTAGGCTACTCTGCTGGGAAAAGGGAAGAGGGAAGGAATAAACAAATAACTGTAGGTGCTCTGGTGGTGCCAGAGAAATTGGGAGGGATATGTGTATTCAGAACTGCATCCTAACACATCTGCATTATGCCTGGATCACAACACAAATGCCTGCGTTCCTTTAAAAACGTGACTGTTGATGCTACTTCCCTTTTGTCTTAATTTCACATTGTAAGTAAGGTTATGAATCACACCTGTATCTCAGAGAGGTGGGCTGAGGATAAGCACCTTAAAAATTGTGATAAACTTCTAAGGCTGGGCCTCCAACATAAATTGTGATTCATTGTCCTTCTGTCCCCTCTTCTGCTGGAGTCTTGCTGATGGCACTGAATTTCAGATGGAAGAAGAGAAATAATTTGAAAATTTTCCCCCCTCCTTAAAGGAATAAATGCCAAGTGCAGAGCTACTGATTAAAAACATATCTCTGAGGAGCCTAACAGCAGCTAATCCTTAGGATATATTTAACTAACTTCTAATCCCTTTCACTGGTAAGTGCATTGAGAGGTAAAAGTTTCTTCTATTTGCCATAGGTTACCTAGTTCTTCACAGAGTTATCCTTTCCCTTACTCCAAGTTAGCCCTTTCTTTCTTCTGTCTTGAAAGCTGACAAACAATTACGCTTTATAAAGAACACCGTTGTAGTACTTAAAAAGTACTTATTGCCAAGAATAAAAGAAAATTTCAAAGTTTATTTACTGTGGAGGCACTAGTTAGTTTCTCTGTTTACTTGCACCTCTACAGCATAGCATGAGATCTCTTGGCTGGTAGTGATAATAGAGGTATTATTTTCTCCYCTTAAGCAAAATGATGTGTTCCTAAAGTAATTTGCTGCAGTGCAAATTATAACTGCTCTTTTCGTCATGACAGGACTGTAATCATCTTGTGTCACTGGTCACGGCTCTAACAGCTTATTGGTTCTCAATGCTGTCAAGTGGAAGTAAAAGAAGAAAGAGAGGAACGGTTTTTTTCTTTAGCTGGTGCCAAGGCTTTTGATATTTACATATTGTATTCTCTATTGTATGTAGAAAATAAGTTGGTGATTATTGGAATTATTTTTATATCATAGAATAATTTGCTATTGAGTGAAACATGAAAGCTACTTGGAACATTAAAAAGCATTTCTTGTAGGCTGATTTATCTATTATGCATTTTCTGTGAGACGTTTTAAAGTGTTGCTTCAAGTCTACATTAGGTATCTACATAATTGATGTAGATGAAGAAAATGGAAAGGGAAAGTTGTTTTAAGTGAGATAGTTAAGCAGTTAAATGTTCACTGAATTGCAGTCTGAGACCTTGGTGGGGGCGAGGGAAGGGTATTGGGTTATAATAGGTACAGGTAAAGAACTATTTTTCTGCAATTGTTTGTATTTTTCATCAGCATCTCCCATGGGGGTCATGATTCCAGTACAGAGTCTTGTAATCTCCTGCAGTGGCAATGATTCAGCTTAAAAATCAATAGGGCATGAGGTGTTTCAAGTTCTCATTGTTGTAATGTGTCAACATCACTTCAGTGACCCCAGAGCCCTATGCTGGCTGATTTGTTCTCTGATTTATTGTGCAATCTTGCAGGGCAAACTATAATTTCACTTGCAACCAGAAACTCTACTTTTATGGGTTGTGTCCCAGCCTGCAGTCATTAGGATGTTCAGAGATAATCAATACCTGTGTTTGCTACTGAAGGTTGAATGAAGTTGTCAAGCAGCTAAATTACAAAGAATACAAACAAAAGAACATTGTTATGGCTGAGCAGACCAGGAAATGTTTTTATTTAAATTTTCATTGCCTATCAACTCGACAAATGTTTTTATTGCTTAGCACTGTCATAATTTATATTCCCCTATATGCCTAGAAGTTTCAGATCTTAAATTTTGTAGTTGTAAATATTTACAGTACCACTTTGTCTTTAGGTTATCTGTGTTCATTTATGATTCTGTTATCTTCTCTATATCTGTCCAAATTTAATAACATCATGAACAGGAAACTAATTATTTTAGTTGTTCAAACTTAATAAACTTATTGTGGCTTTAATGCATAACAGGTAAAGCAGCGTTGTTAATTTCGCAGTCCTCCTCTTCCACCCCTCCTAATTTTGATGTTTCTTTACATGATCAAAGTGCTGCAAGGGATAACAATGTAGTCTATATCAGTTTATCCTGGGCAATATCATACCCATCGATGTATTTAGAATGTCTCAAATAAAACTGAGGTAGCTTAGCACAACCAAAAACTTGTAGGACTTTCACTGCATTGACGTGTACACTTCACATGCTCAGCTGCTAATCAGAGCTTAATGCAACAATCTTGAAGCCAAATATCTAAAATTTCACAAAGTGATACCCATTTAACTTTAATTCTTCATTTTTTATTAAACAGAGTTTTATCTCCAAATGGTATTGATATGTTTTGGGGGACTATTACTGTATTCTTACCTATTTAATAAAAAAACAAACAAACAAACCAAACCAAAAAACCCCATACATATAGTATAAACGGTAATTATTACAGAGCAAGAATGTAATGTTCTGGAAAGTATGCTGCTTCAACATTTTCTTTCCAGTCTGTATTAGTAGTTCCTTCACCATTATAAAGCTGCATGACAAAGTACATTTGGCAATAGTTTCCTGCGTTTAACTTAAAGGAATGTAAAAGCCTATAAGATGAATGCGCTACTGAATGAGAGAAGTGCACGGTTCCTGAGGTAAATTTAGTATTATTGTGTATTTTGAAATGGAGCTCAAGATCACCACTTTTATGACTCCTTCAAGGATGTCAGTTCTGTCTTAGATGCTTGAGCTACTCATTGCTGTAGGACTCGTTTGCTGTGTGGTTGCTCTGTTCTTATACCCTTCCCAAGCTAGACACTGTTGGCTCCACCTAGAGAAAGGATAAATGGGTACCTGGTCCACCCCAGAGTGTTAATTCTTGTGTTTTGTGGGGTATTATTTAATGAATCTCACCAACATTTAATCTCCATAAAATTGTAGTCCTTGAAGGCCTGCAGCAGAAACACATGCATTTCTGCATCTGGACATCACTTTCTGGATTCAGTCTGAATGCTAAAGAATGTTAGCAGATTATCCATTAAGTGAAAAATACCCAGCATCTGGAAATGCACAAAGTAGGAGGAAGCAGACCATCTGTATATTTTATGTTTCTTGAAAAATGGGTGACTGGGCAGTATTTTTCCAGTATACATAATAGATTTAATATTTTCCTCCTTCTGAAATACTTACTTCAGTAGAACTTTCAACTTAACAATTGAGAGCTTACAGCTTACCTCATGAGAAAACATCAGGCAGCATATAAATGCATGTGAGTCTTAAATTAAATAAATCTGAAATTAGGCAGTTTTTAAAAGTTATATGAAACAGTAAGATCCATATTCACCACCAAATCTAATACAAATAAGAGAATATTCAGAATTGGAAACAAAATGGGAAAAACTAATGACTCAGATTCAATGTCAGAAGTTTTCTAAGTAATTTTCATAGTTGTGTAATAGCAATTTTGCAGTTAGATTAATGAATGTTTATTGTTTTAATGGGGGGATTAGAAAGTTAATAATTCTCAAGAATCTTCATTTTTTTCCCCTCTGTTTTCTCACCCAAGCCATCAATTTTAATTATAGTCTCTGAAACTCATTTTTTCTTAAGCTGTGCCCATGTAATCCGGGGGCACACTACAAAAATCGTTAACACTTTTTAAAATCTCACTTGCAAAATTATGAATTTGTAGGTATTAGTAGTAGTAGTATTCAGTAGGCTATTATTATTCAGTCTCTCTAAGGAAAGGCTGACGTCATCAGTGAACATAGTGCATGTACAAATTCATGCATGTGCTTCTCAAATACTGAAAAATAGGCATGCTGGACTACAGTAGGAAATTGTGCACAGATTTCAGATGCTTCCTGAAAATTGGTATTAGTAGTCCTAGTTCACTGTGGAAAGAGTTTTTTTAATATTAAAGTGTCTCATAATCATTTACTAAGCTGATCTATTTAAAGACTTTTCCATGAAATTAAAATAATTGTCATGGGGTTGGTACAGCTTTAAAAAGTTAACATCTATGGCCTTATATATCGCAAAAAGATATGGGTCTTTTCTGCATGAGAATTTGACCTATATAACAGAATAATCTGGCGTAATGCAGAGAAGGGAGACGAGGGAGAAGGTGGGCTGTAGCAAACCTTTCAAGTGTTGCACAGACCATGAAAATCTGTGAAGCTGCTGGAAGGTAGATAACCTGTGCAAATTAATTTGTCTGCTGTACGTCCTATGATATATAATTCATTTTATATTGTAAGTGTTCCACATTCTGGAGGCTAGGATTGTTTTAAAGTATCTCGTCTAAGCCGCTCATATATCCCTTGAAATGCTTACTTAAAAATAAAATGTCATAAATACATGGAAAACTTGCAAGAAAGTTCTCTTCATTGTTGTTATTTTTTGAAAAACTTCCTCATCCTCAGTACAGTTTTTAATGTTTAAAGAAAAATCCTTTGTAGTTTGGCCTTTTTTTTTTTTTCCCCTTTTGCTGAATACACATTGCACCATCACCCAGAGATTTCTAGAGTATACAAAATATCAGAGAGTTGGTTATTTTAGCTGCCTCTGAATACTTTTGGAAAGTAGAGGCAAATGTTGCATGGCCACCCCTCTGCTTTTTCCCACCTGTCAGTCAAATACCAAGGAGTATACACCAAGTATAACTAGCATTGCATAAATTCTGTACAGGGTAACCTTGTTGACTGGCTTAAGTCATGTGAGGATAAGCCTTTGGCTTTGGTGGTCACTGACAGCTACTGCAAGACTGGTTGAGGAACAGTGCTTTTCAACTAATAATGGAGTTTACAAAATTAATAAGGCCTAATTGAGCGATGTAAAGCTTAACCCTTAATCAGGCACCTGATTAAGTACTTGCCCGTAACATGCTAGATAGGAAGTGAAACCCACAGATAACTAATGGAAATGGCAATTGGCGCAGAAAGACAATTGTCTGACACAGTTGTGTTACCCCTGTTGCGTCTGATGCTTGACATCTGAGAGCACAGACAGCTGATAGATTGCCAAGTGTGGTGGTAATGTAAATGCAAGTGAGATGACTGAACACAGACCTAAGCAGCCACTGCTTTTTTTTTTTTTTTGGTCTTGTTTATCTATTTCTGAATTATAGCCACTGCATAGCAGAAACAGAAAAAAGAAATGATTTTTCATCACTATTTGCTCAGTTTTATGTACACTGCCATTATACTGGGTATCCTGTTAACTGTTTTTGATACAAGAAGCATGATTATTTCATATTCCATCACAAAGCAGACTTCATCTTAATTTGATTAGCATTTTCAAATAAAAGGTACAGCATGGTTCAGCAAAATTCTGGACAATTTTATTAATTTAATATATTTTCTTTTATTTGGAAATTCCACTGAGATGGAAATTTCGCTGGGATGAGATTTTGAGTTGTGTGTATTTCCACTGAGTTATGGAAGGCAGCTAGTCAGACCACCTTCTGCTAGGATTTTGTCATACTCTTAGATGAGGAATTAGATGAGGAAAATGGAGACTCATGTATTGGAGCCATGAGTATTGGTATAGTTGCTACTGAGTTGTCCAAGCATAGTGTTAAGGAGCTCTATAGGGGAAAAAAAAAAGCTTTTTACTTTTTTTTTTTTTACTTTGAGACTCACTGTAATTCCAACTGGATATTTTGTTTTCACTGTGCACTATTAAATACCTGCTGGTCCTGCCACTATAGGTAGCTGCAGCAATACCTGTATCCTTCTTAGTCACCTTTTGGGGGGTTGTGAAGCTCAGTGTTTTCAAAGCATTTTGAAAAGTGCTCTCTTAAAAGGATATTATGTGTGTGTAAAATACTGCTGTTCCTGCTGAAGCTTGGACAAACTATAAACCTCTGTGGCTGCAGAAAATTACTGAGTGCTGCATAAGCTGTTCAAGTGCTGCTTTACCAAATCAAAGATACTGTGCTCAAGCACTATAAAAGAGAGAACTCCCACGGTGAGAGACAGCTTGCTACAATGGCATTCAATTCAAGGTCATACATAATGTCAGTCACGGTAGGGAAAAAAGCCAAATTAAGCATTTTTACCAGTGAAAATATATTGAGAAATAACATCAAGGCTGTGGAGATACTGGAAAGGAAAACAGTAAAATCCATGTAGCAGAACAGTTGCGTAAGCAATGTTATAGAAATGGGCTTCAGCATACTAAGTCACTTACATTTTGTGTATCACTAACTGAAAACTTTCCTTATGGGATCTTGCTTTTGCATGGCTTTGTGGCATCTCACCTTTGTTATTAGAGCTCTTATCGAGACAGAAATTTTTTTTTATAAATTGTTGTGAAATGAATGGGAAGGTCATTAGCAGTCACAGCACTGATTTGATGATGGGAGGTTGTTTTTTTTCTTGGGGCAACCAACATTTGGAATTTTTGACAGACAAACTTCACATGTATGAGATTTCTTAAATAAGACTTACCAACCTTTACACCAAAATACGCTATGTACATACCAATTATATTTATCCTGTATTGATTCTTTAATAGTACAGTTGATATAATTTGAAATTGCAAATGATATCTCCTTTGCCTATTACTGAGGAAATGTTTGCGTCTGAAAAAAAAAATGGATTGAGATAATTTTGTCATTGTCATTGGATACCGAAGCCTGAAGAAAATACTGAAGGTTTTAAACTTCACTATCGTATTCTTGTATGATATTAAATAGTAAATATCATTGAGCAATTTTCAGCACAAAGTAATGTTGATCAAGGGATAGGCACAGTAAAATTGCTACTTTTTATTGTATAAAATCGCGGTAAATTAGTAAGGCATGTGGCAGTAAAGAAATAAATGCCATTTTGAGCTCCTGCAATTAAGCAGAGATCAGAAAGATGTCTGATTACGTGCCTGTCAGTCAGCATAGACTTCTGTAGTTTCAAGTCTGATTCCATGTTGATTTTCATTTCACACTGAACAAGTACTGTTTGTTACTACAGTAGCCTGAAGCCCACCAAGCCGCCACGCAGCACAGGAGGGTAGGAACCCTCCTCTCAAAGGAACTGAGCTCATGACTCGAGGTCGTGATGTGAGTTGACACTTGTGAGAAACAATACTCTGTGACTTCTTTCGGGGTTTGGTTCCTTTGCCTATAAGTATATGACCTGGTACTATTCTGAGCTACTTTCTTTCTGTTGGTTCATTTTGGAGAGTTTTAAGTCAAACCATGCTGTCTTCTAGTGAAACAGGCAGAGATGCACAGATAATAATCCTACAGGCCCACATAGGTGCTAGTATGGGGTATTCAGAAAGATACTTGGAAGTGTATCTCCTGCTGAGAAGATTGATCCTTGGGTACTGCTTGTTTGGATGTTTTTTCTGCCCACTCCTGAACTCTTAAACTCTTCTAGTTGATAAGCAAGTTAAAGTAAATTAATGAGGTGAAATTTAGGTGGGTTTTGTTATTCCCCTCTTTCTCTGGGTTGTGATATTATCATAGATAATGAAATAGTGGTTTGTGTACAGTAATTGTGTTCAATAAAAGTGGAATCTGGAAGCATTACAAAGTTTAGCAGAGGGGCATATGTTTCAGGGTGGGTATTGAAATTTTCCTTTTTGACAGGTTTCCTTGAGACTAGATTCACACTGGCATCCAGATTTTCCTAGAAGAGAGAATGCCAGAATGCWGCAGTCGGGGCTCGTGCTTGTTTTAAGCACTTCAGTAAATTGGCAGAGAAGGAAAAGCAGGTAGCCTGGAGGTGCATGTCTCTTGCCAGGCAGTGAACTACATGGTAGTGCTGCAGGACCAGACTGAGCATGAACGGGGCTTCTAATCTTGACAATCCCACATACTCAATGTAAGTACTAATCTAAACTTGAGGTTCAGCTTTGTAATATTACAGTTGTTTTGCCGTAATATGCTCTGTCCTGATCTATCTTCTTTGCTGGCCAGATATCTACAGCAAATGCAGAGCTGTTTCTGAGATGAGGAAGAAAGATTTTAATTTCTTCTTGTTACGTCCTAATTCCTGGTTCCCTGTCGTTAGTTACTCTTAAACTTCTTTTAGTCACACTGCATGCCTTCCTGTTGACTGAGCTCTGAATTAACTTTTCCTGCTCCTGCACAGCTTAATTCTCTCTTATGCACTTAACATCAGAAGAAACACCTCCTCCTTTCCCTTCCACCCAATGTTCCCATCACCTCCTGGAGTTAATAGAATTAAATTCTAATATTAACATTCAATTTGCAATTTTGGAACCTTGAAACATCACCTGCTCTGCATGAAGGAATAGTTTTTGTGGTGAGGTTTGAATGTGGTATATTTTCAACAGAATTCACAGGGTTTGAAATCTATTGCACTTTAAGAGGTATTTTACATCTCCAGGAGTGAAATGCTGCTTTCATTTAAGGTTTTCACTCTGGGATGTCCATACGTTCTTTTTTCCATAGTGCTTACAGTGTCAATTATACATCTCAAGATACAAGAAACTGGGCAACAAAATTTTAAAAGAAAGCCTGACTTGGAAAACAGGCACCAATACAGTAAATATTACATGGTTACATAGTGAAGGCATTTGTAACAGTGCTGAACAAACACATTGGTTACTTGTTTGAATCACTTGCAGGAAGTATCCTAGTAGAACTGAAGTGTTAGTTGGAAACAATGGTCTGATATGAGAGGATTCAGGGGTGCAATCTGGGAAAAAAAAGAACCAATGCAACTACAGGGGAATGGCTCTGTAATTTATACCTTTTCCTCTCTAGCATCAGATATGTGAGTTGTGTTCTCTCTCAAAATTTCTAGGCAATTATATTTCAAAAGAAATTGAGCAGATGCTTAAATATTTGACATGGCACTTCCCATTCTGCCTCAGCAGATACTTACTGTTCTTTTGGCACTGTTCTAATGAACATGTGATGCCTTTAAAATACTATGGTAAGCAGGAATCTTGGATATAAAATATTACTGTTGTTGAAGTATCATTTCTGATTCGCTTGTTTGATACGTAGAAACATAYGGCTAGCTACAGGAATGGACTAAATAGGTACAAATGAAAATGTGTCATTTTGGCCAGAACTCACGTAACAGGAAAGATGAAGGCAAAAGCTAATATGTTTTCATGATAATACTTGTATTGATAGAATTCACTTATATAAATCACTGTTGAAAAAGCAGTTTATGTCAGAGGATACATATGTTAACAGCTGTGATATTAAATGTGTGAAACACATGAATCTAACCAACCAGGTCCCATTTAAACTGTTGTATCTTTCTTTCCAARACCTGCAAGTCTTCCCATCTCAGTTTCTGTATGACAGGTAAATTGAGYGGATTAAAACCAGGAATAGTTAACAACATTTACCACAGGCCTACAGTATTGGGACAGCCACTAGAAATGGAATTGAGACATCTTAGATTATTTTGTCACTTTAAGGCTTGATTATAAGTACTRAATATCTTTCAAAAAATGTATCTTGAATTTCTCATGGAGGCTAGGGRATGGATATATAGGTTACTGGGTAAGACTGCATTATCCAAGAGATAAGGTTTCTGGCATTTGACTGAAAATTCTGAGTTCTTTCCCAGTGTGGATGACTTTGCCTGTGTAATTTCCACTATTATGACTGATGATATCAATATATAATCTCTGGCAAATTGCCTCATGTTAGAAGATCACCATGCCTTTTTACCTTTCAGGTAATTTCTAATCTAGGTGCTCCAACCTTTCAGGATTGAACAAGCACTGACACTGTAAGATACTGCTTCCACCTATTCCAAGTCCTTCCCGAAGAAGTCTAAAAGAATACTTTGCAATATGTAACACCTTTCATTTATTTCAGAGACAACTAAAAGGAAAACTAGGAAAATTCTTTTTAAGTACAGAAAAAGAATGAAGTGTCTTTGGTGTTGTTTTTTTCTACATAAATAGGAGTTTCACATTTCATGAAGGTGAATTATATAGCGAAGGTGAATTATATAGCAAAGAWGTCTGTGATTAACTTTATCACTTTACCTGCTTTTGGTTAAGCAGGTCTTTAGGAGGAAACATTATTTCATCTATGTTCATATTACCTCTTTCCCCCCCCCTTAAAAAAAAAAAAAAAAAAAGAAGACCTATTTTCTCAGTCTTTAGAAATGTGAAGACATTGTTATCGTGCTGCTCTGTTCTACCCTGTTGCTTTCAACTTCCTATTTAATAAGATGCAGGACATCCCTCATAAATTCTGTATCATCAGTGTAATGTTGCTTTGATGATATATTGCATGTTAAGTTGGCATTGGCATGAAAGGACAGTGAGAGGCTCAGGAGAGATTTTTATTTTTTATTTTTGCTTTAAGTGTTCTAAATTTAATTATATTTAGCAACTGAAAAAGTTGATAATCTAAAAACCTGCCATTCATTCAGGATTTCCAGGATGCTTTATAAATTTTTATGTTGATAAATTGACAAGATTATATATCTCAGAATCATCTGTAAAATCAATAAATGACACCAAAAGTAGGAGTTTGCATCGTATGGTTATGTTTTGGGTGTGGAAGATTAAAGATATTATTCAAATGATTTAGTTGAATTTAACTCATTGCCCTGGTTCTCAACTCCTTTCCAGATAGGGTCTCACCACTGTCCCCCTAGATGATGGCTAAGAGATTGAAGAAACAAGGTTGACTTCCCACCCAGACTGTAAATGCCCAGCTGTGTCCTCCATCTGCTTTAGGCAAGTAGTTCTATGACGTTCACTTCAGGTTTATCAGGGTTCCTTATAGACACAGTGCCTGCACTAGTGATTTGCCACATCCACACAGTGAGGCATTACCAATTCACGTGG
This sequence comes from Phoebastria nigripes, assembly GCA_035582835.1. NCBI lineage: Eukaryota > Metazoa > Chordata > Aves > Procellariiformes > Diomedeidae > Phoebastria > Phoebastria nigripes. The sequence goes on from JAYKAV010002932.1 coordinate 2,414,210, forward strand.
CTAGGATGGGGTTTTTTCCCCGTTCTCTCTCTGCCACTTTTCCAGAGGGCAAAAAGTCCCTCTCTGATAGTGTTTGTCATCATCTCTGCATAGCTCTGAATCAAACACGATATTTCAGTGAGTAATTACTAATGCTTTGTGTTTTGGATGATTCAGATATATGCTAGACATAGTGGGAGAGAATCCTCCCACGTAAATCTCAACAGAAACCGAATATTTGATCAGAAGACCAATAGTGACCCAAAGGAGCCCAACATCAGCTCTTTTGTTGTTGTCCTCCTTGACCCATGTCGGTTTTGGAACCAGAGCTGTCCATAGATACCATATGGCACAGTTCTGCATCTCTTGATGTTAAAATCTATAGAGAGCTCTTGATCTGATAGTTTGAACATGAGGTGTTCTGCTCTTTGGCCATGGGTGTTCTGCAGTTGGCGACTTCTCCTCCTCCCTCTCCCCCTTCCACCTGGGATTAGATCTCAGTGTCCTCCCCGCAGTTGAAGAACCAATTATTTTGACAGCACCCCTCTCTCTCCTCAGACTTGCCCCTCTGGGGGGCAAGAGTGAATCTCTGAGGAAAACAAAAGATCCACTTCTGGAACAGACTATACCTAGTAATCAGTCATTGTGACCCTTTTCATATGATACTGAATAAAAGGGTAAACAGTAAGACTTTTAACCGTATAAACCCATTTACAGCTGATAGTGGGTATAATGACTTGGAAGCTCATTTCAAACCTATGAAATTATTTAAGTAGCTTTCATTTCATTTTCCTGCAGGTATTTATATATACACTGTCATTCTGGTGGCTGTCTACCTTGAAAGCAATACAGTTATACTGTTACCGCTTTCCCTTCCATGGAATAATGAGGATTTCAACAGCAATAATGACCCTGGGCACAAAATGTAATGTAGATGCCTCCAACCTCCTTTTTGTTGCAACACCAACTTCCATGCTTTTTTTTTTTTAAATATATATAAAATCCTCTCTAAATGCATATATTATCCTGTATTTTATATAAGATCCTGTATTGTATAATATATTTATTACCGTCTAAAAGCTCTCTCACAGTTGTATTGTTCGTCTCTAATATAACTCTTGCTGTCTCTTCTGCCCATCTTGATATTTTTATGCTTTTCATCCCTTTTCTTGGTAGTCTGTATTTATACTCCTTCCACACAAGCAAATTCCATCTCTTTTTCTTCCTTTCTTACATGCTAGTTCTTTCTTCAAGTTGCTATCTTTTTGCAGTGTAGTACAGAACAATCAAACTGCCAAACTTTGTACTTTTTGAAGCAGGGGTGTTTGAACATTTGAAAACCCACAAAAGAAAGGCAGATCAGTAGTTCTGGCATTCTTCAAAATTACTCTTTCATTTGAAAGGAATAGAGAAACTATGGGTGGGCAAACTGAAAGTTGTAGTGTCTATTTAAGAATAATGAGGCTGTGAATGGAGGCAAGAAGTGTATCGGTAATGATTAGATGTGGTGAAGGCAGGTATGTCCACTTAAAGGAAAAAAATGTGCTTTAAGTATAGTCTTATATTTGATAATTGGGCTACAGTTCTTACGCATCCAGGGGATTCTCGGGAACCACAGAGGTCCGAGCATCTGCTCTCTGGATGTGAAGTTCCAGTAAGCACCAACCTCGGCTGGGTGAGTTGCACTAAACCTGAATATGCCAGCTGAAGTTTGGAATTCAAGCTTTTGTCCTACAATCCTCTTACTGCTTCCTGCTCAGTGCTTGTGATCAGCATGTTAAGTGCTTCTGTTACTTTTTCAGTAGAAGCAAGTGATGTTAATAGAGCGCAAGTAGCCTGATGGCATTCCTGAAAGAGTTTTCAGTAGATGGTAAACTGAAATCCTTGCATGGAGTGCTGGCTATACAGAGCATTAAAATGGGCTTTATTGGAAGCTCACGAAAGATTTTAAGTGAATATATGCATCAGTTATGCATTGCAGATTTTGCTTAAGTCTTATTCTTTCTCAAGACTGTATAGTGTGTATAATGTGATTGTTTTTCCTGGACTCTTAGGAAGGCTATCACATACACTTAATACTAACATGTAACGGGCTGCATTCATCATTCTAATTAGTGAAGCATGTGTATTCTTAACGGCAGATAATTGTTTTCAACACAATGCATTCCTAACTCGGAAAGCCACTTCTGCCCAGCCACACTGCCTTTCTTCTTCAAGAATCAGTAGTAGTAGTAGTAGTCTGGGGGATTTATAATAGCAATAGCACCTCCCAAACCAAACCTTATGGCTGTTAATAGCTATTATTTTTCCTTACAAAGTGTTTCTCTCCCCAGGCACCCTTTTGCCCCAGGACAATTAGTCAACAAAGTAGTCGTTAACTATTGATAATGATCGGTTTGTCAGGGATTATTGTGCAATGATGCCATATTCTCTAGTAATTAGATAAACCAACGTTAACTGTAGATAGTGTCAAAGGCTCTCTCTTGGAGGATCAAGCAGGCTCGCCATAAACCAAACTGAGCAGCAGCTTTGCGAAAGCAGAGTAAATGATGGAGGAAAATAAGAAATATTTATTATCATGATATTTTCAGAAATATTCAAGATTTGACAGGTTTATAATTTTCAGAGATAGCTGCCCATAAGGAAAAGAAATTAATCCAGTCGCAGTTTTTCAAGAAAGCAGGGGTCCTTACTAGTCCTTTCTGATACCCTTTCCTAGAATAACAGGAAAGAAGAAAAATGACACACAGAGAGACTTATAAATGTATACACCTCAAAATTGTGCCCATATTTGGGTCAAAAGGACCTCACTCTACATGCTCATGAAAAATCTCAGATTTTTTTTTTTTTCCAGTTTATGATGCATCACCGAAGAGATGCATAATGTCTTCAGAGAGATGTGTGTAGTTGTTGATGCTTAAGAACTGAAATGGTTATGTCCGTATCAATTTTTACTTTCACAGACAGAAAGCTACTTCACAGTAAATTAGCTAAAATAATTTCCAGTCTCAGCAAAATGGATTACATTGGGCCAAGTACTGCATTCATGTAACGATCTGGGCAGTTTAAATCCACAAAGAGGTTCAGGTCTGCTTGCACCTGCTTTTGAAACATGCGTTGTACTAAGAGCAGTTTATTCTTTTTCTGTAGAACTGTGCACTTTAAAGCAAAAAAGGTCAAGTATCTCACTGTGGCACGTGTTATATGATTTAAGGGAAACTGCAGTTGAGGGCAGGGCTAGGCGAAAATGCAGAGGCTGCTGGGAATCCAATAGAGACTTCAGTACCATTTTGTGTTTTATATGGATGTTCTTCAAGTACAAGAATGATGGCTATCAATTAAAAAAAAAAAAAAAATCAAACATGGGTAAACAAAAGTAGGAAAGAAGTATGGCTTCCAAGAGAAGCCCTCGTATAATTGCTCAGTATTAGTTCTTATGAGAAGGTTGTTAAGGAGTTAAAATCATCACATACCAAGTCGTGACAATTATTTTCACTAATGTTCTGTGATTTAGATCTGTTTGTACAGCCAACTATCACACTGACATTTACTTTAAAGGCATACAAAATTCATATGTATTAACATATAAAAGTCAATTTTGTATGAGGTAGGATTTATTCCTTTGAATCTTGTGCATCTTCTGCAGAGAGATTACAATACCTCTCTGGCTTGTTACTTTCCCTGTGCAATTTATCATGGGTAGTTTGAAGACTTTCTTTAAAAAAAAAAGAAAAAATCATAGGAACCAAAGTAAAATCATACAGGTTTCAAGTTGATTAGGTAATACAAGCAAGGAACATTTCTTTTCCGTACTCTTCCTTTATGTTGTGTTTTGCTGTGTTTTAAAGTTGACTCTTAGTGATGAACTGTTGTCTTAGCTAATTTTAATATTAAATCTTTTCTTCCAATTAATTAAAAAAAATGTTTAATTTATAATTTTTACTTGTTTCTTCCAAAGCAGTAGCTGTTACAATGCTACTTGTTAGAAGAATGTTTGCAAACCAAATAAGCTGATCAATATGGTTGTTTTCTAGACTACATTGAAAGGAACCAGTTTGTTTACTACGCCCAGATCATGGAATATATATTAAGCTCTAAGTATATATGACTAGTAGGTGTGATTAATTTTATGATGGAGAAAGCCTTTTTCATAATGCTATTTCTTTTTGATGGAATTGGGTCTCCATTTCCTAGAAAGTTAACTCTAGCTAGGTATGCAGAATTTGGAGATGGTACCAAACACTGTTTTAAAAAGAAACAGAATATGAAGAGTGTGAGCTCTGATTCTGGAAGACTTGGAAATTGTTTGCTATAGTTGTTAAAAAAAAAAAAAAACAAACCCAAACAAAAACAAAACAAACAACAACACGCAGAAACAGAAAACTCTTTGTAAGGCAGTACAGACTGARGACCTAGCTTCCTTATTTTCAAATGAAAGTAAATCAGGAATAATAGGAGACATGATGAAGTAGGGTAGAACTCAGCTCAGGCACTGCAGGAGCCATATAGCCATATTTCAATAATGATTTTTGAGTGTTTTGAGACATCTTTGGTGTATCTTTAATTTTAAGGCAGTGTCTCTCGTATTCCTTATTTATTATAATGAATCGTGGCTTTCGAAGTTTCATACTGGCAGAAAAATTGAGTAAGTATGGAACATGTTGTTCCAATGTTTTTCATTCATTCCACCAAACCCAGTGTTGTATTTTAGTATTTACTTAGCAATAATATAAGTTTCTGAGCTTTCTAATATGTAACAAATTTTATACTGTTTGTAGATATTTAAATGGAGTGTCTGAAATTAATTTATTTAAACATCTGAACTGCACACATACAAAAAAACCCAAACCCCACAATAGATGGAAATCAAATGTGTGTTCTACAGAGTCTCATAGTTCATAATTAAGGGACATATTTCTGAGAATTGAAACATCTTGTTACGGAAATTATCACTTAAATCTCTAATTTTACTGAATTCAGAGCACTTACATTATTATATTTAACACAGGACTAGCAATAAATGCTACCTTTCTTTGATAATTTAGGATAGTTATTTCCTTTGTCTGTAGTACTGCACTATTTTTTATCATCATTTCTTCAGGTAGTTATCACAGTCTCTGTACGCATACAAAAAATGAAAAAATGATCTTTGTCATTCAAAGTAAAAATGTATTAAATAAGGTCTATTTGTTGTTCAAGTGATAGTATCTTGTCAGAATGACCAGATGTTGTTTGAACTGTGTGGTCTGCCTTGTTCTATGATGATGATGGTAAGAGGTGAGAAGTGCTGAATAAAAATCAAAAAGTTCTCAATCAATTTAAATGAATGTGAGAAAATGAAAACACATCACACCAGAGTTCTAATTTGTTAAAAGAAATTCAACAAAATGTTAAAGCAACTTGTGCTGTGAAAAGGAAATATGCCTGTCATTCACTGCCAGTTACATTTTCAGACTGATTCATCATTTAACAGATTGTCTTTTAGATTAATCTACAGAGAGAGAGCAGGTTAATATGCATTTGAATACTTATACTATGTTGTAGAATTTATTAAGTGATTACTGCAATTGTGTATTTTATTGAAAAAATATTAGAGGATTAATTTTTTTTCATATAGAATTATAAAATTCAGTTAGTTTCTGTTTCTCATATATTGCTTGGTTCCAAGTACACTGTACAAATTTCTGTCTTCTGAAGAAGTGATTCTGCAGTAACTCAGGATGTGGTACTCTCATCGCATCCCATTGAAAAATGTTCATGGAAACCATGTCCTTAGAAAAACACAAAATGAATAAACAAGCAGGAAAATGACTGCTCCCTGGTTACGTGGGGAGGGCTGTGATTTAATGTGCTTACATGAAATTCTTCTTGGGCTCCATTCAGTTTTAATACTAATCTGTCATAAAATCTAGGGAGTTTTAGACTGTTTTCAGCAGTATTTGTCATCAAGTAAAGTATGAGGTTGAGTGGATATTTTATTATAAATGGAAAATTATTTTAACATAACATTGCAGTTGAGTCGTTGCCACTTGATAAATTTACGCCAGAACTCTTGCAGGCCATTTTAGAGTGGAATTCATCCTTTCAGCAGCAAACTGCTGGAAGAGATATAGAGTTACTTGCATTACCTTGTGAAACGTAAGATGGGAAAAAGCTATCATGTTAACATTTTAACGAGAATAAAACCCCAAGTGCCCCCCACTAATTTATTGGGATCCTTGCATATGTTAGCGCTCGTGGGGAATCTGATCAGGATGGCAAGTCTCTGTCCAGTAGGTGAGTCTCCTTTGCAAGTGGCCTGGTGACAGCATCTTCAGCTGGATCGGGTGAGACTCCCTCCTTGATTGTTTTGCTGAGTTCTTATAATCCGGGTGGCCAGGGGGAGTGGGAGGGAGCGCACATGGGCACAGCTCTGACACCTAACTATGCCGCAGTTATAAGGCAAACCTGAATTTCATCCTCATCTCAAAACTGTAACTTTAATTCAGTGGATCTCGCCATTTATTCCTGCATTAAATGCTGCTTTTAAAGTTTAAGGTCAGAAAGTGAGAAAAAAAGTGCGGATTGTACAGAGCCAGGAAGAGTGCTGTAGAGAAAACCTTAAGGCGTAGGTATAAAACATAAATTCTTTATAGATCCCTGTCTTTGTCAGAATGTTTTCCATTGCGGAGTATTGTGTTTGTGTACTGTCAATGCCTGTGTTATTGATTTCTGTCAGTGTGAACTAGATTCCCAGCGAGCCTTTTTGTCCTTATCTTAGGCACCCTTTGGTAAAGTCACTCTGGGTTCTTTGTTTTGTTTTGTTTTAAAAGCCCTGAAATATCATATTACATGTCAACTTCCTCATTGTAAATGTAACAACTTTCCCTTCTTTTTTCACTCTGATATTCACTTTAAAAAGTGGTAATTTTAGTAAAAAAGAATGTGCAAACACAAGTTGAACTGATATACCAGGGTATTTTAAAGATTAGTTTCCTCTGGTGCTTTGTTCCATGATGTTGGCTCCATGATGAACTTATTTCAAGGCATAGCTAGGAAAAAGGAATGTAGTGCTCACCTGCTGCAAAATTAAAAGTGATTTCCCTATATGCCTGACCAGTACCAGTTTATGTGTAGAAGTGGTCAAGAAAACACAGTTTAAAAAAACAAACAAACAAACAAACAAACAAACAAAACATATTATAGTTGTTTGATTACAGGTTTGTTTTAAATAATTATTGTTTCATTACATTTAAAAAATGCAGAAGGCTTCGATGATATTTCTCCCTTGCTTGACTTGAAATACCTGTGTCATGTTCGAGGACATGTTTTAAGCAGCACTTTCCTCTTGCTTGTTAAATGATTGTGGAAACTTGCTCATGTTTGCAGATCGTTATTGGTCAGTTTTAGTGTAATAAAAAGCAGATTTCAGGGGGTCATGATCTAATAGAGRGTTTTTGTGTTTATTCTTTTTTTGTATTTCTGCATATATGTAATAGACAATAGTCTTGTCTGTGGTTTCTGGAGGCAGCACCCTGTAATCTGTGTTGCCATACATTGTCAGGTATGACATCTATGACATCTGGCTGTATGTAAATCTGGTATTATAACCTCTGGCCATGATTTCCAGCCTGACTCTCAGTGTAGTTCTGAGCATTGATTTGTCATCACTTAACTCTGCTTTTGTAAAGACAACAGGCACTTTGAAAGCTGTGCATGCATACGTCACTGTCTTTTGATCTTTTGCTAGGTGATGCCGGTGATCTTTACTCAGTAGTTACGTGTGCCATGTAATCTGGTCACAGAACATATGTGGCCGGTGCAAGATGTGGCCATATAGCAGCTAAGCTCTTCTTCCTTAGAAGCTTTCCTGCCCCTTTTGCCCTCTGTGGTACACAACAGCTGATRGTAATCACTATAAACATTAATTACGAACTGACTGGCAAGGGCATAATCAAAAAAGAGATGAATTAGAACAATGATCCACCATCTAGATTTTTAAACCAACTGACAAAATGTACCTTTAATTAATATGAGGGAAGTACAATAGGAAGACTTCAGTGTCAAGGGCTCTAACTGTTGAATTCTATACACATAGTRAGTGTTAAAATGCGATAGCTGGAAGACATGTGGACAAAAAAATTTCAGTAATCATGATGAGATAAACAAAAGTCTGCACTGAATTAATGTTTCARTAAAATGCCTAAGTAACATATGTCTCAACCTGGCTAGAGTCCTAAAGTGGAAGTAAAAGACTTTAATTACATGATTGATGGGTACTTCAGGAGAGAGCTCAGAATCCACAATGACTGCAAGGTCATAAGTGCTGTCTGGTAAAGGGGAAAGGGAACTACAGTAGGAGTGAAATAAGAACCGACCACAGGTGACGGAGAAGGCCATCTGCACTGGAGAAGCAGTCAACARCACACAGAGTCTCTGTTCTAACTGGTGTTATTACCTTGTAAGAAAATTTAAGAGCTTTGTGCTTGGCTGTCTCACAAAAAATTATGCAAAATATCCAGCTGCTTCATGCAATGTTCAGGGACTATAAATGTTTGGGKTTTTTTGCTAGTAAACCACATTGGGAAACCACAGAAAAGAACTTGTTTTAAAAAAGTAAAAATCCTACACTGTTGATTGGTGACTGTTGCTGACACTAAACTTTCCAAGGCAGTTTATAATAATTAGAAAGGTATATAATGTTGAGCATTTTTGTTGAACCATTCTTGCCAAAGTAGTTGACAGTTTTTATGTAAGAGTGGTAGCTTATGTATACGTAACTGCACATTTCTGTTTAGGTATCCCTATCAGATATTCTGAGGTTCTGATACTACACATGAAACCATATGAGAAAATTAATACGGCCAAATCCTGGTCATGTTCTCCTTAACTGCACATGAACTAGAATTTCATCTGTGATTCACTGTAAGAATTGGGTTCGATTATCATCATCATCATCATCATCATCTTTTTTTTTTAGCTGTGGTGCTGTAGCCTGTGCTCTCACATAGGCAGAGGATTTTTTTCTGTAAATTTTTAGTTGATTGGAAATTTATTTTAAATATTGCTTTCTATTTCCAGTAAGGTATTGATAGCAAAACCTTTCTTTTTGTGCTTCTTCATTTTTAATATCTCAGTCTTTTTGTGGCTGTTAACTGTGTAARCCCTTTCTAGATATTGCTGTCCCGTTCAGTTTTCTTCTACGATAGCCTTTGTGGCACTACTTGATATGGAAAGAAGAAAATACTATACTTTTCAAAATGTTTTTCTTCTGTATCTTGTGGCAGGTCATTGAATATTTGCTGTCAGGAAAAATTAAATGTCTGAGGTGAATTTACAGAATCTAGGTTAAATAATGATTACTTGTCCCAGTTTAAATTGCGTCCCAGATTTGAACATTAGGTTATATAGTCAAATCATATAAATTAATGGAGAATCTGTTTCATAGCTGATTTTTAGTTTCCCCTGAGATGATACCCTATTAAATTATTTTGATCTTCTACGGTTTTGTGTATTTCTGTCTTTGTTTTTAGAATTCTCTTTTGTTTCCAGTGGCTCTGGGCAAAAAACAGGTAGAAATGTTACTTTGCTTGGGGAAGATATAGTTTTTCTGAATAATTTTGAGTAATTTGAAATATTTTAATGTTCCTGGCAGTATAATATAGCTTATTAAGTAGGATTGGGAAATTGGAAATGTTTTTCTGGGTCACCACTTTAAAAACACCTACACGCAAAAGTAACTTGTGTTTTCCACAATCATCATCACTGTTATTCTCAAATAAAGGCTGAGATAAAAATGGGCCAAGGAGCCAAGCTGCCTTCTCACCATTCAGTATAATTCATCTAACTCAGGTATGGGAAGCATTGTCAGTGCAGTGTGTACCTATTCTACAATATCAATTTGCAGGACTCTCATAAGCTTACATAAATAATGTATTGCCAAATAAAAGCACCCCTGCTCTGGAAAACATGACATCAATTTTAGTCATTTTCTGTATGTCAAGTATAATGCATTTTGTTAGGATAACCTTAACTAATATTTTTATTTTAATGAGACGGGTTGGTAGAAATTTCCCAGAAAGATATTTAAGGTTAAGGTCGTAAAGGTACTCGGTATCACTGTGTTGTTGAACAAGTTTGTAACATACTACATTACATTTAGATAAACTTAAAGCAATGATATTCTAAGTAACTGGGGACGCAGACAAAGGGAAGAAATAAGGTGGTGAAAGGGAGAGGTGAAAAGAAGCAGAGGAGTCGTATGAGACTATAAAGTCTTCTTGTTTGTGTTCTGAACATGCAGCAAAGGAAAGATCTGAAAGTTTCTCTGAACCTTAAAAGCTGCTGAGAGCAGAGGTGGCGTTAGAAGAGTTGAGCCACTACCTTTGGGTGCCATGTGGTTCTCTGAACAAGTAGAATGACAATACTCTCTTGGCACCCAGTCCTGGATTACAGTCACTTTACACTCCATGACCAGTATTCAGGTGACATACATCTTCCTATTTTCCAGAGAGCTCTGTAACTAGGTGTTTAGTAAGCATAGAGTCTCAAGCTTTCTAGTAGAGATATATACTTCAATGTATTTGATGTTCTGGTGACAGTAACAGAAGAGTTGTATCGGAACCGGTGGTCTGATGTCACAATGAAATGAATTGCAATTACGTTTATATATTTGTGCATTTTGAGCAACAGTCAAATAGTCCTTTAAAATAAGCTTTGTTTATAGAAGAGATGCACCAATCAATGCAGTGTTTTGGAAAGAACTAATATGTTTGGAATACTGTAACTGTAATAGAAAAATAGTTTGAGTGCAGTGAACAAAAAAATGGCTTTTCCAACACCTTTATGTTGATCTTTATATATTTGCTGTAGTAAATAAAATTTATATGGTCTTGTGGCTGATTATCTTGTTATTAGGAAAAATACTTCATTTAAAGATGAAATTTCATCCCAAATATAACTGACATGCAAACCTGATATAAAGATGAATCTCAAAAACCTCAGTATGTTTGCTGAGGAGCGGGATATGACTTGTAAAATAGGGATTTCTGTTATCTTGGTTCCCACTGAAGGTATGAATTCAGATTCATTTTACTGCAGACAGTCGTGTATGAGTTAATCTGCACTGAAAGCACTGAGAATCATTCCACTATATAGTCATTAAATGAAAGACAAGATGGTGGAATCAAAGGAAGGCATTGAGGTGGCAGTGACCTACTTTGCTAAATCAGAGGAATGGACACAGAAGAATTGCTTTAAGATCCCACATTGCAGGAGCTAACCTTGAAAGTGCTGAAAATAACAGAGCTTGTAGGGCTCTTAATCTCAAATTTATGACATTAGTAGAGTAGAAATTAAAAAGCTATGAATCTCACTATTAGAACAAGCTTATACATCATTTAATCGTGATATATTTAAAAAGTGGAATGTCTTCAGCAATCTGCATGTGAAAAACAATTGCCCTGTCTGCTGTTAAGCTGATTTTATAAACAGCAACCACTTCAACAATTTGAACACTCCTTGCAAAATGCCTGGAGTATATTTGAGTAGAAAGATAACATGGGGTCAGAATGTGTTGTGCTGGGACTTCTGGTTTTGTTTTTATTATTTTTTTCCATTGGTCTTGGGGAGGACCTTTTCAGATGCATTCACTGATAACTGATGCAGTCATTACAGCATCATTTTCCCTTTTATTGATTCTCATTATCTAAAGAATATTCTAAATTGTCAGTTAAGACATGATTTTATATGTATCTATTTATTCAGAACAATATTGTGCCTAAACTAAGCTACAGGTTGTAAGCTGATGCAGTTTCATTGATATGAAGGGAACATGGTCAACTAACACGAAGTGGAACTTTTGTCTGTTGTCTGTAATCTGCTTCTAAAACTATTACAAATGTGGATTTTTTTTGTTTTTAAGTTTTCACATTCCTCAGTTGCTATTTTTATATAAAAAATTGATTGAAAGTATGATGGAGAAAAGAGGAAATCAGAGGAAAAGAGAAAATACTGCTTTTGGCTTAATAAGTAACCCACTGCACGTACTTCCTTTTATCTCTTTTCTTTGTGGTAAATAACAACGAAATTCTAAATTTAAAAAAAAAAAAAAAANCAAACAAAAAAAACCAAAAAAACAGACCACAAAACCCAAAAAACCCAACAAAAATTAGAACTAGTGGCAGAATTGAGCTCTATGGTGAAGCTTATTGTTTGTACCTTAGAGATGCAGTCTTCAGAGAGTTTATTAGCCCAATGGAGGAAGAAATGCATCGCAGTCGCCTCATTGTCTTCCTCCCAGCCAAATAGCTCTATCTATTAGCTATAAGGAATGAGCTGTCACAGTGAAGAGGCATTTGAACTTTTGAAGCACTGACAGATGCAGACATGAGAAATTAACAGTACGTGGTACACGTGGATGATCCTGTCTAGTGCTGCAGCTGATGGTACTGTACTGCTTAGCAATAATTAATATTAATAATGAACTCATAGAGATTGCATACATGCCAGTTGTAGTGAGGGTGACTGAAATATTGGCATTAGATCTTACAGCTCACAATTGACTGCTGTTATTTGTCTGATGGGATTGTCTTGATTCTCCATATATAATACGGTGTGGGTAGGATGGCAGTTGACTGAATGTGGCTGAAAGTTGTCGTAATTTTTTTTAGTTCACAAACGGGTGGATACCTCTCCTTTTATTATGTTTAGAAAGAAGTGATACTGTTGTTTGTAAGGAATACTTTTGGATTTTTGTCTGGCACAGCAAAGTTTTCATAGGTGACAGCAGTAATAGCCATTGGTCTAATGGGTAGTCATTATGAGTAGGAATTAAGTTGTTGTTTGCAGTAAAATTATCCAAGGGAGAATTGCAATACCAAAGCTGTTGCTTGGAGTTATTTGCCTTTCCACTGATTCAGTTTCATTACACTCTTCCAGTGATGCTGAACTTAAAATTTCTTTAGTCACTTGTTTTCACTAATAGCAATCTTTGCTGCTGATGTTTACATTACATTGTTCTGGGGACATGATCCTCAACTCTTCTGCAAGTTTCTTTTTTACAGTTTTCCCACAAACTTTTTTTTCTCTCTTCTAAGCCATCTTGTATATATGCTAGCAAAATACTACATCCTACTATAGCAGTCTCATTTGAGTCTTGTTTTTAGCATTCTGCACTCTGGGTAAAGCCTGTGGAACACTGGACAGCATTGGCATTTGGTACGCTTCACTGTGTACACTGTTACATCAGTTGTAATCTTCTCTCTGCTTTCTTTTCCTCCCTGAATCTGTCCTCCCTTTATTTATGTTTCATCTGTGTGTTCCTTTTTATTGTATATTTCAATTCAAAACTCTTTGCAACAAAATTATCATTTTATCAGAAAGCTTTACAATGTTGTTTGCAACACGTTCATTGTAGAGATTCTTTAGAATCAGTTAGATTCTTCGTTTTCATTTTACCTTTTAGGCAGACAATAACAATCACAAATCGATCTGGGAAAGTCAGGAGTAAACTCATGATGTATCTGATTCTTAATTGGTACCTGCAAAGTACATCTGTGGTTCATCACAACTAGCCTATGACCATCTTCCTGGTGCTAAAAAAAGGAGAACATGCAAATATATTAGTTATTATGCCATTTCTTTGTGGAAATGAATGTTCAGGCCAATTTTGGAGACTGTACTTCTCAGAAGACAAATGCCAACACGGTTTCCTTTGAAACACTCTTCCAGGGTTGTAGCCGGTATAGGGGACATTCCAGCAGTTATTTCAGATGCTCTCAGGCCAAAAGTGCTAGCTGATGCATTTGCACTGTATTGGGACTGTAAAGGGAGTCTGTGATACTTATGCCAGAACGGCACTCTTTACGTTAGGCTATATGTGTTTACCATTTTCACATACTCTTCACAAATACAAGCTGATAAGAACTGTTTTTCTTAAGAGGAAACTAGGTATGATCTTACTTGGGTTGTAGACCTGTCAATATCCTTAAGAGGCTCTCAGTGCTCCTGACCTTGTAGTGTATTTGAAAATAATACTCAGAGCACAGGACTAGCAAATGAATTGTGCAGTGAAATTCAAGAAGAGATAATGTGAAAAGAAGCTTAGCATGGGCACTAGATTGAAAGCTTAGTTTTCCTCATTGAGATGTTTATGTTTGGTGGGATAAGTACTAGTTGCTTTGAGCCCTGTAGTGATTCAATAATATTTTAGACCAATAGGTGGAACAATCGAATATTGAACTGTGTTAGGTCATAGATAAAACTATGCTAGGTCATGGATTTACTTCTATCCACATAGTGTTTATTTATTAAGTTTGCAAGCACTGTGTAGGATGAGTAGTGTATTCAGCTACCAAGAGGGGCGGGGGAGGGTTATAATCCCAGAGGTGCACAGCAAAAAAGCAGGAGTCGCAAGCAGCACCCCAGGGAATCCCAGCCTGTCTGGTGAGCTCTCTCAACTTGGAGAGGCTGGGGACTCTCCTTGGAGATCAACAGATGTTCGCTGAACAAAATGTGGAGCAACCTGCTTCAACTTGGAAGTTAACCCTACTTTGAGCAGGAAGGTGGACTAGAGACCTCAAGATGTTCCCTCCCACCTCAGTTACTCTGCGATTCAAACATTAGTTCCCTGGAGCAGTTGCATAATTGCAGGTGCTGTAGCATTCCAGTATGGCTAATTGCGCAGACCTGATCACATCTGACAACAAATGCTGTCCTTCCAGTTAATCCAATCCTGAAGGGCTGTTCTTTTTCAAGGTAACTTGTTTACCAAGTTTTCTATTCCTTCTCAGCTGTTCCAATGTATTTAAGGAAAAATCAAATCTCTTCAGTCAATTTTAATTCCATAATATATTTAGAATAACTACTATAAAATTCAATTGTCTTCGATAACAATATTTGTTTTGTTAGATCTTCAAGTAATTTGGCCTTTCTTTTTTTTTTAATAGAAGGCGGCTTTAGGAAACATTTGTTTCATTGTATTATTTAAAGAATGACCTTCAGTACTGATAGCATCTTCTTGTAGTGCACTTTTTTGTGCACTGTTCAAATAATGAATTGTAAATCAACATAGTTAAATGGGATATGACTGCACAAATTTCTGTATAAATTGGGAAACTTCACCACATGTTCTTCAAGGACAACCTTTACCAATTGTGGATATTTTTCTGTTTCAAAAAACCTTTCCAGAGGTATTCCAAATCTCTTACTTCCCAGAGCATTAAGCTATGCAAGCAAATAGCCCTTGTACTGTAGAGTGGTTGAAGAGTAGAAGAGTGTTTTATGAGTTAATTGTTTTTCTGAGCCACTGCTTTTAAAATGTTTAAGGGAATAAAATATATGAGAAATTCTGGGCAGAACAATTTGTGTTTCAAACTACATAGAAAACAGTAAAAAAAGTTTTCTCTTTCTTTTTTTGTGTTTATAACACAATAGTTTTTATGGAATTCAGCCAGTATTAATACTAAATAGCACTTCAGATATTTGGTAAGTTTGCAAAGCAGTTTAATATTTTTTTTCCTTCAGAAGTATCAGAACATGTTTTTTATTTAGTTTTGGCTAAAATTATCTGTCATATGCAGATGATTATGCAATATCTGCCAACATCCTACCCTAAGACAGTTATAGCAGATGGTTGAATATGTTTCATGTGGCATTTGTTTAAATGCAACTATMTCTAACTTTTCCTGTAATTATTAACACCATTTTACTTTTAAGGACTCGATCTGCATTGAATTAACTACTTCTAGACTATTTCTGCCAAATTTTGTATTGAAAAGACAGTATTTCAACCTTTATTTTTTGCAGGACAAATATTTTGCTTTAGCAGTCTAAGAGTTATATATCAGCACGTTGAAAATTTCCGGTAAGAATAACAAATACTTTATCCAGTGCTGACTATACTGCTGTATAAAGAAAATAGGGCTTGTTATTTAATTTGTGTGTGTCTCTTCAAGTGTTAATTTTGAAGAAAAATGAGAATATGGCACTGAGACTTACTAATCTGGCTCTTTGAGTGTTGAATCAGCAATTTGAGGTACATATGACAAATATAAACAAAGTCAGTTAAAGATGCATTTGCTTGAATAAACCCCAAAAATGGGGATATAGGCAGGCTTACCTTCACATCAGTGATGGAAGACACTAATAAAACGAGATCCCCACTGGGGGTTGGATAATTTCACTGTTTTATAATATGATTATTATCACACATTACTTGTTAATTAAACTTCATAAGATCTCTATAGAAGTATGTATAGTACATATACAAATTTACACCCRTGTGTGTGTGTGTGTGTAAACGCATACATACACAGATATATGTCTGTAGCTAAATGTTTTAGTAATTACTTTGCTGGACCTATAAATCCTCTTGAGTCCCAGTTCATGGTCATCAGTTTTCCCAAGTGTATTACTCTTACACATTTTTACATAAGGCTATATTTTAAGTGATGTAACATAGTCACAAAACCCCAAACAAACTCCAAAAGGTGTTAAGCTTCTGTTTATCAGYGAAGATCTTCCTTGATTGCTTCAGCATCTCAGCTTCTATTTATCTTTCTCCTAAACTAAACTACCATCTCTCACTCTTGAGTGAACCTCTTCCGCTTCTGTTGTCTAAAGCAGCTGCTCTTTCCTCCTCCCCGGCTCTTGTGCCCAAGTAGTGATCCACCTTCTCAGCCTTCCCAGCTGGCTTGTTCTATTTTTGCCTAATTGCCTTATGCAAGTCCAATCCCATTTTTCTTGTGTTTTGGCAATGGGGTTCTACATGTACAGTGGAGTATTATGTTATTCTCCCTAGTCCCTTGCTCTTTAAATTTTTGTTCAATATMATTTCTCTGGTATGCTTCAGTAAAATATTTTTGGGTTCAAGCTGCTTTTTGTGCTATGCCCTTCTGTAGACATATTGGTAAAACATTAGATGACGTACACTGTAGTCAAACGTAATCTGTAATGTTAGTGAACATGACGTGTAGATAAAACTCAGTATCATGGAGAGTAAAGCCAGTCATGGGGTGCTTAACGTGCATAGCACTTTTGGCTTTTAAGGTTTATTTCTGAGAATCATACTGTGGTTTTGCCTTGGCTATCATAGTTTGCATTTTCTTATTTTTTATTGGGCATAAAAAGTAATAATATGGTACTGTTATTAGCTACAGAATAAAGCACTGTTAGCACTCACTTTTTATTTTAAATCCGAATACTGTATTGATTTTGCAATAGGAAGACATGCAGGTCAGAAATGCAGTGAACAATGAGCGATCAACAACAAAGCATTAGTTCAAGATACAATAGAGAATTGCAGAGTTCCAGTCAGAAGTGGTAGAAGGAAGGAAATCGAAGATGACAGTAAAAACAGAAAGCAAGAATAAATATAAGTAAAATAATACTGAAAGGACATTCAGATACTGAGAGGATTTCTACTGCATTCACTGTTTGGTATGGGGCATCATCCTATGCATTTCAATACCAGTTTTTGTGAGAGCAAGAACTAGAATGCTTGGCTTATATGTTAGGTTGCTTCCAACAAAAGTAATACATCACTATGTTTGCTTGCACCTCTTGTTAATGCCCATAAGAAGACAGCAGTTATAGTTTAACACCCATGCTCTGTACAAAATGAACTAACCCTTTAACTGCTAACGCTGAACTAATAGTCTAGTCATAAGTCTCATGTAGCAGCAAAGGGAGAAAAATGTTTAAATTGTTGGAGAGACATGAAGTGCAAACCAGCCTGCCCGTATAGCACTGGGTCATCCAGTATGAAATTAAACATCACTTGCAATGAACCATGCCTCAGAATCTACTGTTTAGAAGTACTAAAATTATCTTAAAACATAATCTAAGTGACAGAAAAATAACATTTTCAGCATTTTTCTCCTGGTCAAAAGGACTTTTGCAAGATATTTTAGCTCTAGAATTTATTCCGGGAAAACTGTAACTAARACACTTGGGAAAAAAGCTATGGGAACATCTCTGATTCATGGGTAAGCATAATATTTTGATACCCAGGTCTAAACGTAGATATTTGTATGATTATATTTGTTACTTTAAGAAGCAAAAGTAACACTATCATGAGCTCTTAGTTATAGACTATATCGTCTCTTTCTTGTTTCATGCAAGATTAAGACTGTTCAAGTTGTCGGTCCAGGCTCCTGAGGCACACGTGAAGATAGAGAGTTTGCGTGGGTTTCCTAAATGCTGAGGCAATTCTGTGCAGGATTTTATAAGCCTTTCTGGTAATAGGTTGTGTTGTGGTTAGATCTAAATGAGACAAGTCCTCCGTACCCCCATAACAAGCATACAGTAGCCCTCATACAGTGGCTCTTTGCAAGAGGTGTTTATGAACTAGAACAGCACATGCTTACATTAGTACCACAGAAGGTAATATATTGAAGTAAGTGTATTCACACTCACAGAAATACTTTGTGTGTTTTATCCCAATGGTGTGTTGTACTGGTGGTAATTTGTGTGTGCAGACCTACCCCTTTGTTCGCAGTGAACATGCAGAGACATCCGCTGGCTCTCAGCAGAATATTTTACAATACACGTCTTTCAAAGTCTTCCCTGAGTACACAGTACAATAAAATATATCAGAAATATATTTGGTTTTTTCTCCTATGTCTTCATTTGGTAAGGTACTCTCCCATCAGCTTGCTTTTGTAGTATTGCATCCTGTCTTGGAGACACACATTTTGTGGCAGTAAAACACTTTTTATCAAATGTATTTATTTCAGGCGAAGAGATAAGTTTTTCTTTCCACTCAGGCAATGACTTGGTTCCTGTGTACTTGCCATCTGGCTTTTCAGCTTAGAATTTTTGTTTTCAAAATATGTTGCAGTACATAATTTGTGCAGCATGTTGCACATTTATTTAAACCCCTTTCTGTTAGGGGGTTTGGGCTTCCCAATGTTCTCTGTAATTTTGGGGTTGTTTTTCATGACCATAACATTCTTCACTTATAAAAAATAAAAAGAGAGATTAGATAGAATGGGATATCAGTGAATACTGATAGTGCTATAGTTTAATGTAACAGGATTGATACAGTAGTAATTTACATCCACTGGAGGATGAGTTAGGATGTTGTGTGGGCAGTAGTAATCTGAGGAATGGGTGCAAACTGCATCTCTCTTGGCAAGTGGTGGATGTCAATTTGTGAATGTTGCTCCCCAGTGGCTCACAGTTCTTATTTTTTAATAAATCTGCACGTTAAATTTCTACTTTTAGATTGCAGGTGTTTAAAGAGACTGTACTGTGCTACAGATGCTGGTCATAATTCAAAAAAACTAATGTAAAGTGGTAATAATGATGGAATATTCCATCAACTGGTTTTTATTTTTTTTAAGATTTTAGAACTGATTTGTGATTACAGCTTTGAACCATTGTATCTCCAGCATTAGGAGTTGCTATGGTGGTAAACTGATAGGATGCAGTGGTTGGGATGGGGGTAAAGGAAAGGTAACCTATGCGCTTCTGGATGATACAAACAAGCATTAAGGATGCTTTTTTTCGTGAAATATCCTTGCTGGTGGTCATGGCTGACTGTAATAAAGGACTGGCAAGTCCTTCTGATTACACCAGTCATTGAACAGGGATATTCTAGCACTGCTGAACAGGAGGAGGGTCACCACTGCACTTTTGAACCATGTTGTTCCYGGCCTTTAGAAATGACTTTAACACTCACAGGGGCTATCCTGAAACATGCAGAGTCAAAAGTTCAAAAATGGGTAAGGCATTAGAAGAGCCTGGCGAAAAGGCTAACTGTAATGTTTTAGTAGATTGCCAGATATCTCTTCTCCTGTGTAGTAGAGACATTCATTAATGTCAGGTAACCGTTACTGTGATCATATATTCCAAGAGAAAATAATGAGCTGTTTTTCAATGACGGGCTCAAAGACATTTCTTTCCTAACCATTGCTCTTCTTCCACCTTTCCTGTACACAGCTTTTCCCTCTTCTCTAGCCCATCTGATCTTTTTATTTGGAAGAACTGTAATAAATGTAGTTGTTAGCCCTTTCTGCTAACAGATAATCACAAAGTGTAGTGTGTAACTTGAAGCTCTGCATTATTTTAAGGAATTGGTACCATTTGTTGTGGACACACTCTTTTTAGCATATTGTGAATCAATCAAAACTGGCACACGCCAGTTCTACCTCTAGGCACTTCTCTGTCAATTTGTTACCTCTTTTGCTTTTTGTAGTATCAGTTACTGCTTTTTTTTTTAATTTAAGCCTAAAATGTTCACAGTAATGTTGCAGACTCCTTGAGTCTTGGGAAAACCTGAGCTCTATTTTAATTTATTCAAGAACTCACACAAGTTTCATACTGCTCAATATTTTTATAATTCTGTGTGTTTGCAGCTTTCCAATATCTGTGCATTCAGAAACACTTAGGGAGCTCTGCTCAAAGTAAATACTTAGTAGGGAGCCAGCAGTTCTCTAGTGAGTGGATCTGCATAGTATTATTCTTCTGTCCCTCCAGATGAGAGAGAAAATACTGTGTTGCATTCTGCTTCTCTACCTTGTCCTTCCTGTGTGCTTAAGGGTAGGGCACAGTTCAGTCTTGCTTAATTGATACACTCTCTGTGATCTACCTATGATGATGCTGTTACTGCTTGTTGTAATGGTTGCTGTTTTGACTTCTTGTCCTGCTGGGTGCTCTGACTGTGCTTCAAGGCTTATTACTGACTGAAGTAAACCTCCCTCAGTCCATGGAAGCTTTTTTTTCTTCCCTTTTTTTTTCCCCCCTTCCCTTTTCTTTTTGACTTTTTTTTCCCTTTTTTGCTTTCTAGCTTCAGTTACGTTAGAACATGGTGTTGCGGATACCTTTTACACTCATGTCAGTGTTTCAGCCCTCATCAAAGATCCTGTGTGCCAAAACCAGATTCTGTACTCACACAAAAAACCACCCAAATTCCCTGAGGTTGTTATGAAGAGCTCAGACACATGTCTTCCTTCTGGGAGGAGGGGGAGAAGTGGGAAAGGAATGGGGGGTGCTGTTAGAAGTAAGAGAGAGTCTCTTACTTATTTTCCTCCAGCTTAAAACTGATCTTTTTATCTATACTGCCACTGCCACCTAGCTTCTGGGCCTTTTTTAGCTAGCTGTACTTGTTTTCTCTCAACCCTTTTCTGTCTACCTGCACAGTTTTTCCTAGTCTGTCAGAAGACAGAGTTAAAAGGTTTACTCCTTAAAGAAACAGGAACTACACTGTAATTTCCGACACCCCCCCCCACCCCCCTTGCATTTTGCTTCTATTGCACCTTTCATACCATTGCTTCATCCTTAAGTGGTGTTTTATGTCAGATGAGGGACAGTCATTTTTCTGAAAAATGAAGGCTCCCCTTAGTCATCAAAAAGTCCTAGTCTCATTACTCTGTGGAAGGAAAGACTAACAAAAGCTTGGATGAGAAAGAGCTGTTCAATGACAGAGGCAAAACATAACTTCCAGTGTATTTGTCTTGGAGTAAAAGTAATGTATGCCCTCTATTGAACAAGTAACCTATTGATTACGGTGTAACCAATGTACTCTCAAATCTCTACCATGGCTTTTTGATTTGATGGATATAAATGTCTACAGCTTTCTTCATGTTGGTTTTGAGAAATATTAAGGGTTACAGCTAGTGTAACAAAGAACTGCTTAACAGTTTTGATATCTTCTGACTTTAAGAGCCACTTTGTCAGCTTTACAGTTGTCTAAGGATACTGATTAATTTGCATTTACGTTATGTAATTTCAAGATAAAATGATTCATGTTTCATCTGTTTAAAAAAACTTTTGCAGTGGCTTTCTTCTACTGTCTGAAGAGGGATTACATAAAGAAATGTGCTACTGAATGCATTTACCAACTAGAGAAAGGCTTCTCTTTTATTAGAGTAGTTTTCTAAGTGTTTCTGTTTCCTTTTCTCACTTTGTTTTATATAAATTCGTGAACATCAGGAATATCCGTTCTGACATATCACTAGGGAGAGTTCTTGAGAGATTAACACTGTTACCCTTGCACATTAGTGAAAGGGCTGGGGATGCTGAATCTTTAACAAGGCAGCTGTTCCCAAAATGTTCAACCATTCTTATTAAATAAGCTAACAAAAAGAAATCGCTCAAAACAGTCAGAGCAGGTATCTCATCTAGTCTCTGCATTGTTCAGTTTGACTTCTCTTTTCTCTTGTTTATCTACTTTCCTGTTAGTTTTTCAGTTACTACAGAATCATACTTTGTGATTAACATACATATTTCCTACGTATACATGTATGTATACATATAAGTATTTTTACATATATATATTAAAAAAAAAAAAGTAAAAGAAGGTTACTGCTGTACATTTCAGGTCCTTATATTACCAAAGAGAAGTGAAAAAGGTTAAACCTCCTCTGCAGCTGATCATCTGTTGTTACAAATCAAAACGATTTAATTACTAAGACTTTTATATTAATGTTGAATAGACAACCTTTCATCTAAAATATTAATTTTGCACTCAGAATGGAACTGTGTCACAGTTTGCATTGCTTCTGCTGGTAGATTTAGTTGATCAAGAACATTCAGCTAATCTTTTTTGAATAAAAACCTCTGTTTTCCTCCCAAATAGTGCTTTATTCTGGTCCAATCTTTTTTTGTCCCCTGAAGTTTCGGCAGCCTCCCTGTGTCCTCTCTTACCTATTTGTTGCCTATTTGCATTACCCAAGAAAACTTCGCTTTGCCATATCTTAGCATACTAGTGTATCTGTTGAGGGTCATGGGCAGTTTTGGTTTCCAGCTTCTGGACAATGATCAAAACCATCACATAAGTCAGTTTTATTTCATCCATGTGTCTTCCTTGCTTTCACGATTCTTTTCTCTTTGTTTTGATTACCAGCAGCTCCAAAAGTTGGATTCACTTTATGAATACACATAAAATCTGTGTTTTGCTGTTATGTTCCAGAAGGACCATTCTCCATCCATGTTTAAAGTCCTCCAGAAGTTTAGAAGTCAGTGAGAGTTTATAGTTGTTCTGTCCACTAGCTTACCCCCACAAAGGCTGAAGGGTCCTGCATCTCTCTTCACTGAAGTGATGTTTGTGGCTGCCTGAAGGGTTCTTCTTTAGCTTCTGCCATTCTTGAAACCAACTGCAAGTCAATGATTTCCTCCACTCTTTCAATTAGTGCCTCCACATAACCACAGAGTAAGGGTATTCTTCAAGCTTGGTGTTTCTGTATTTCCTCATTATCTCTGCCTAGGTTGTAAAGTTCTGCTTTTTAATATTGTTTAGTTATCTGGATATTTTAAAACAATTTTAATGTCATTACCAGCACCACAGAAAAGTAAGTCCAATTTTGGTATAGTTCAATTAGATTATTTTTGGCTCCACTCTGAACTCTAATGAAATGGAGGTTTAATTGGGTTGATATGGTACCAAAATTAATGTTCTCATTCTGCAACTTGTTTTTATTTACAAAATAACTTGGAACTTCCAGCAATTTGATTTTATGATGTTGAAAGCTAATCAGCTCAGTTATGTGCTTGAGTGTATGTGGAAAGAAGAGTTGCATTATTAGATGTTTTGTCTATAACTGTAAAGCCAGAGGCTTTAGAAGAAATGCTTTATAAGAACAGGTTACTTTATTAACTCACAGCTAGTATACAGGGATTTGAGATGGGTTAAATAATTTGGAAATTCTAGTTCGTTAGTGAGATTTATGATAGAGCCATGCATGTGTACATGAGACACCATGCATGACAGAAAAAGCAAACTGGAGGTTGGCATGTATATAAACAGAAGGGTAAGGGCATGTGAAGGCTAGTGCCCTTGACCATAGAATCATTAAGGTTGGAAAAGACCTCTAAGATCATCAAGTCCAACCATCAACCCAACACCACCATGCCCACTAAACCATGTCCCTAAGCACCTCATCTACACRTCTTTTAAATACTTCCAGGGATGGTGACTCCACCACTTCCCTGGGCAGCCTGTTCCAATGCTTAACCACTCTTTCAGTAAAGAAATTTTTCCTAATGTCCAATCTAAACC